>JANSVK010000072.1:0-160572 GCA_030068005.1 Cladophialophora exuberans | reverse complement strand
GGTGGCAGCAAAGGCAAGGGTGATAAGAAACAGATCATCAGTTCTGACATGATGCGGAATTTCCACGTCTCAATGGCCAAGTTCAAGAATGACTCGGCTGATGATGTCGTGCGCAAAATCATTCATTGTGACAAGGAAGTGCTCGATAACAACGTGGTCATGGACTTCCTGCAGAGGGAAGACATGTGCACGATTCCTGAAAACATTGCTAAACTCATGGCACCGTACAGCAAGGACTGGACTGGACCTGACGCTCTGAGCTCGAAACGTGACCAAGACCCGGCAGAACTAACAAGAGAAGATCAAATCTACCTCCAAACAGCATACGAGTTGCACCACTATTGGAAGGCCAGGATGCGAGCTCTTGTTCTTACCCGCAGCTTTGAGCAAGAATACGATGAAATCTCTGCCAAGTTGAAAGATGTGGTCAACGTGTCGGAATCTATCCGCGACTCGACTTCGCTCATGAGTGTTTTGGCTCTTATCCTCGACATTGGAAATTACATGAACGACTCCAACAAGCAGGCCTCTGGTTTCAAACTAAGCTCTCTTGCGCGATTAGGTATGGTCAAAGATGACAAGAACGAGACCACATTCGCCGATCTCATCGAACGTATCGTCCGCAACCAGTATTCCGAATGGGAAGGTTTCATTGAGGATATTTCAGGGGTGGTCCCGGCTTCGAAACTCAACGTTGACCAACTTCGCCAGGATGCGAAGAAGTATATCGAAAATATCAAGAATGTCCAATCTTCCTTGGATGCTGGAAACTTGAGCGATCCTAAGAAGTTCCATCCTCAAGATCGTGTTGCACAAGTTGTACAAAGATCCATGAAAGACGCCAGGCGAAAGGCAGAGCAGCTTGCACTTTTCTTGGAAGAGGCGTCGAGAACGTACGACGACATCATGACCTACTTCGGCGAAGACAACCAGGATGAAAACGCTCGGAGAGAATTCTTCAGCAAACTCGGCGGCTTTGTGACAGAATGGAAGAAGTCGCGGGAGAAGAACATTTCCTTGGAAGAGAATAGACGGCGCCTTGAAGCTAGCTTGGCTAGGAAACGAGCTGCTGCAAGTGCCAATGCCAGCGGTGCTGCAAGTGGTGCCGAGACACCTGGTAGTCCTCCGGCAAATGGTGCCATGGAGACTCTTCTTGAGAAACTACGAGCCGCGGCGCCTCAAGTCAAGGATCAACGAGATCGAAGAAGGCGTGCCAGATTAAAGGAAAGGCATGATCAAAGAGTCGCCAGTGGCCAACAACTTCCAGATCTCCCTGTCAAAGATGGCCTAGAAGAGAGTCGGGGTATCGCTGTGGCTGAAAGACTCACCGAAGACAATCTCAGCACTGATGGTACCAGCGGTAAAGGTGACGTCAGTGAAAGTGAAGATGTCGCCGATCGAGCTCTTCGGGCACTGAAGGAAATGAGAAGTTCTGCTCCCTCGCCTGGGGATGAAATCGACGTTCGACGACGAAGAGATGGTGCTGATGAAGAACGAAAGGCCAGGCGAATGAGACGGCGCACCGCACACCAAAGTACCAACAGCGTTGGGAGAGCATCAGTTCAATCTCCAACAGAGCCCACGAATGGAGGAGAGGATGATGGTGATGAACCTTCACCAAGAGAGGATAAGCGGTCATCAGGAGGGACATTAAGCCCTGTCCATTTACAACGACCACCGGCGATCATTGTCAGTCCCACACCAGACGATGACGACGATGCTGATGTGGAAGGTGAAAGCAAAGAATACTGACGGCCGTGGTAATGAAGTCGAAGCATGAGTTGGGAATACATGTTCTTCAAGAGCGAGCTTGGAACCTTTTTGGAGCCATGGGGTTTTGGATTGCAAAGTAAAAGAGGGCACAGGCGACCAGGAAGGAAGGGGGAGGAGTGAGTACATTTGTATACTCAGGCAGGCAGGCAATGAAGTTTTTGAAGGGGGATTGAGAAAGGAGGGAGTTTTTGTTCAAAACAGGACTCTTTTCTTTGAAAAGAAATGTTCCTTGTGGCACAAACACACACTCACATTCGTGTACTGTAACTACTACCGCCCCTATCCCTTTCTTACCCCTTTTTGGCTTGGTGTTCGCCAGCCAGACTTGCTTTACTTTAGCCACCCCTTACTTACTTTACCTTAAGTACGAGAAAGATACCCCCAAGGATTAATCTGTTTGTATGCTGAAATAAGAAATAAGAGAGAGCATGACGATGAATAATAAAGAGTGAAGCTGAAGTTGAAGACAAAGTGAGCAAGCGAAAGCGTGTCTTTCGTATCCCGGTACTGCATACACTCCACATACCACACGAGTGTGACTGTTACGTACATCCATCTACACGTCCCTACTTTCTACCTATCTTACCCCCCAGGTAGACCGTAAGTATCTATCTATCTATCCCGTACATATAACGAGGCGGAGTCGGATGGGGAGCCAAAAAGCGCAGAGCAGAGTCCCCACTACCTGCTAAAAATGTCAACATTGTTCTTGACACCTAGCTATATAATCAAAACGGTCAAGTACTGAGAGGTGCGTTTGGGAGGGATTATGTACCAATATGACATTTGTTTCGCATCACATTACATCACATCACGTCTCGTCTCGTCTCGTCTCGTCTTATCGTATGTCACTAGATACCTACATAGGTACGTACGTAGCCCTTGGCCATCCCAGTCCATGTCCTCTTCCGTCCATTTCGTCCCTCCCTCCTTGATTCCACCGTTCAACATGCCCATTGCTGCACACATAGCCTGTCATGTGATGGGTACATGGATACACATGTCGAGGAAAAGGCATCATGTCCACCCAGCTCTCAGCTCTCAGTCGATATCACATCACATCACATCACAGACCAGTTCGTATGTTATGTCTATAGTGCAAGCTCCTGCAGGACAAGCTCAGATCAAGCTCAAATCGAAAACACAAGGCAACTTAAAGTAAAGTAGGTCGATCACTTTTGTAACACCCGTGCGTGGCCCATCCCAAAGTCTCATTCCCTGATGCAAAAAGATGCAAAGAGACCCAAGCAGAAAAGTCAACCCATAATCCATACTAAAGAAAAACACCGACACCAATCAATACACGGACTGGGACCCTTTATGAAGGCGGGGGACCTTTGCCCTGGCCCTGATGCTGATCGAGCAACAAATGCGGCTTAATATAATCCTCGTCGAGTTGGCGGAACCAGGCGGTGTGGTCGGCCGTGGCACCTCGGAGCAGATTGCGGATCGATGAGCTCGCGCCCGCGAGAGGCGTCGAGGTACGCTCCGTGCCCTGCGACGACACGTTGGTCGTCGAGTGTGCCGCGATGCCCATATCGCCGTGATCCGGGCCCAAGCCGCTGTCAGCATCCGCACCGGCACCGTTGTTGACAATGATGTCTGGTGCGGAGCGAGTGCGCGGATCGTTGGGACCTGAGGAAGACATGGACAAGGGGGAGGGTTTTCTCCGCGGTGCGGCGGGAGGTAGGTCGAGATCGACGGCATCTTCGTCGTCGTCAGATGTAGAGCCACTGCCGTTGGCGTACAGCAATTTGCCTTGCTGTGCAGCGGCTTCGCGCTCGCGTTGCGAAATAGTCGAATTTTTGCGTTGGTTACCTTCGCGGAAGGGAGGCGAGCGCCCGTTGCTGCTGCTATACCCTCGATCAGGGCGAGGCCGTGACGCGGACCCATTTGGCCTGCCTTCTCGGCCGTTGCCGACATAGTCGAGGCCGATGGTGGAGGATCTGGGATTGTGGCCGAATCCTGTACCGGAGCGCTTGTAGTATGTGCCGCCATTGGCGGTCTCTATGTCGAATTCGTCGTCCGAATCAATCTCTTCGACGACGCCTGTGCGGATGCCCAGGATTTCGAGCATACGTGCTGTAGTTCCGCCAAAGATGATGACGGTCAACACCACCACCACAAGGACGGTGGCGCGGAGTGCTGGCCCTTCGTTCCCCTGCAAACCAGCGGCCAATGCTACACCGACTGCACCACGTAATCCGGCCCAGAACAGCATCGCTTGATAGTGCCAAGGGAGTTCTTCAGCAACATCACGTCCACGTCTTCTGGCTCGAAGTCTGATGATATAATTGATGGCCTTGGAAAGTGGAAATACTGCCAACCATCGTGCGCCACAGATGCCGACCACGGTGACAAGAATAAAGAGAGGTTTAAAGACTAGATCTGTCTCAGTAAACAATGTCAGGCCAAGGTAGATGAAGATGAAATTTTCGGAAAGTTGGGCCGTGATCTGGAAGATGAATTTGGTGGTAAGTTGGGTTCGGCGCGACATGTTGTAGTATGCATAATGTTTGAGTGTGATGCCGCAGAACAGCAGCGACACAATTCCTGACCACCATCTTTAGCACTGCTGACTTCAGGGGGAAGGGGGAAGCCATACCTGACATGTGCACGCCATTGGAGAAGAAATAGCTCGCATACGCGATCAGAACGATCAAGCAGCTCTCGATCTTCGGGAACCTCCGCACGAGCGTGTATTTCAGGACAAGGGCAGTGCCGACACCGACAACTACGCCAATCACCAAGCTTGTGAAAAAGACCAGCAAGAAAATTCCGATAGCCTCAAACAGACTGATGATGTTCAGGTTGCCCTGCGCGCCTTCTCTGTACCTTTGTGCCGTCTCGAACAAGACGATAGCAATGGCATCGTTGAGAATGGATTCGCCAAAGATGATGGTGTAGAGTTTGGGTTCGACTTTGTAGATGTTGAAGATGGCGAGGATAGTGACAGGATCTGTAGCAGAGAGGGTGGCTCCAACCGAGATGGCTTCAACCCAGGTGATCTGGAGACCGTCGAATGGAATTCGAGTCCACAGCCAGAGGATGAGGCCAAGCGAAACAGCCGAGATGAATGTGCCCGCAAATGCAAACGTCAAAATGGTTCCGATGTTGCGAAAGAAGTTTGCCTGCGCCTAGTTTAGCACATGTCATGTTGCCCTGGGATCCCGCTCTTATTTTCCTGTACTGACCTGGTGTAACTCATAACCCGAGGCGAGAATAATGGGAGGGAGGAGGAGATTGAAGAAGAACTGGTAGTCGAAGCTGACGGTGTCTTGGATTGCAGTACCGGGTGTTATCCTAATAACCAAACCGACTACCATGCCTGCCGAAGCCGTCAGCCGGGGACATGAAAATAGGTACACTGGACGAGACTGCGTACCAGCAAATATAGATATGACTGTTTCATGAACTGCTTGTATCCTTTTCTGTTGGAGGATGTAACTTGTGAAGAGTGCGGCAATGAGCAACATGATCAGAATGAACAGTGCCCATGACGAGAAGATTTCTTTTTGGCCGGCCTCGGAGGGCTCTATTCGAGGGTGAGTAGATGCGCACGACGATACATGGACAAAGCACGGGCTGCGGTACCATCTGGATCAACATCTTCTGCCTGGCGACCTAGAGATTGCGTCAGTGAACGGGTATCGCTCTGAGGCCAGGATGCTCGTACGGAGGAGATTCAACGTCGCGCCCACCAGACTGGACGCCATGCTGGCGCAGGTTCACGTTGTGCAGCTATCATCCGCGACTGGACAGCGTCGGGCACACGGGATAGTGAGAAAGTTTCGAGCGGAGTGTGGACAGGTGGAATAGTTGATTCATGGGTTGGAAATATTCAAACGTTCAAATGCTGGGGAAGGACAGGCTGCGCTGTAACTAGCGACTCGGAGCAGCAGCAGTGAGGAGGATAATGCGGTACTAGTAGCGGTACTGCGGGTAGATACGAACTTCTAGTAAAGGAGAAGATGCCGCGTGCCACTCCACACCTCCAACTCAGCCCCCGTGATTGCATCTTTGCAAACATCTGCAAGAGAAAGACGGAACCCTTTTGGGGGGAAACTCCAGCTGATAGCGAGATACAGCTCAGGTGCATGCCTGTGTCAACAACGGTGAATGGCCTAGCATTCTTCAAGAACTAAAGTACTCAAACTACATGCAGCATCTACAAAACCCTCAATCCTCCAACTTGAATGATCCTGTCAGAACCATGCTGATCTTTATCCGACTCGATGCTGGGGTTGTAATTGTTTGTCTCCCAACCACCATCCAACCTTGAAGTCGATGCAGAGCCGCCCATGTCGCATGGATTATGTCTTCTCCTTTTTATTTGTTATGGTACAAAAGTACAAGGGAGAAACGCCATCACTCCGCGCCGCTCCCGGCGCCGCTCGTGGTGCCGTTGGTCGCCATTCCATTACTGCCGCCACCCAATGTCAGTCTCAATTTGGTACCTCCAGCTGGTGCCACCGATCCTCGTGGTGTTCCCGCACTTGATCCTGCTGCCGTCGAATCTCCATCTTGACCAAATCCCCCTCCAAGAATGGGATACAGCGCCATTTGCTTGGCGATTAATTGCTGGCAGTGATTCTATATCTCGCCGTTAGTCATTCAATCTCACGGCCAAACTGTCTGGCTGGGGGGAAATCTCACCTCGATCGTTACCGCGTCGTTGTATATCATGCTGCCATCCTCATTATACGTCTTTGCATTCTTGGCCAAGAGCGCAATGTCACTTTGCAAGTCCTTCAGACTGGTGTATTGGTAGCTGTTGATGCGCTTCTCGATCACGTCCACCGCGATCGGCTCTTGAATGAACGTGTAATAGTCTGCGTACAACTTTTTCGAAGGAAGCTCCAAGAATGGTCCAATGATGAGCCTTGTCGGCGCTTCGTCATCGCTGTCGTCGTCTGATTGTTCCTCTGGATCCGAGTCGGGTACTTCCAGGCCTTTGATGGATTCGATAATGAACTTGAGGGCTTTCTGCAACGCAGATCGCTCTGCACTGCTAAGCGTGTCCACAGCTGGCTTGTTGGGCTGCCTTCCGCGCTTTCGCTTTGTGGGCGGAGTCTCCTCCTCAATATCATCACCCTTGCGCTTTTGTCCAGCTGATTTACGTCCAGGGCCCTTCTTCTTTGGTTGTGGTTCTTCCGAGCTCTCACGCTCAGGTTCGGGCTCGGGCTCGGGTGAAGACCCACCACCAGCGGCTTCCCGTTCACGTTTTGCCTTGTTGGTACGTCTCTTATCAATGCGTGCTTGCTTACGCTTCGCAGCTTCGCCGATCGAGTCGTCTGAATCGTCCACTGCTGCGAGCCATTGCTCTTCGGTGAGGCCATCATCGTATTTGACCTGCGTCTTGACACGGGCGCCGCGACCCGCGTACTCTTCCACTTCCTCTTGCACTGGATTGTCTTCAGTCACGTAGATCTCGGGGAGTTCACTTTCTTCCATCAGTCGGGCCAACGGCCGTCCTGGACCATACTGATCCTGCTCCTCTCGATCCTTGTCCATCTTTTTAAAGAGGGTAAGTTCATCTTCAGTTCGTGCCATAATCTCGTTCAAATCGTCATCATCCATTTCTTCTTGATCTCCGACTTGATCAGCCGCTTCTGCTGCTTCAAGAAGAGTCTTCAAAAAAGCTTCTCGCTCTTCATTTGTCGACTTGTTGTCAAATTTACCTGCTTGGATAACCTTTCCATCCATGTCGAGTTTGAATTGAGCACGTTCCAAGATCTTTTCTTCCACAGAGTTGGAGCTGATGAGACGGAGAATACGCACTTCATTCTTCTGTCCGATACGATGCGCTCGATCCTGAGCCTGCAAATCTTGATGAGGATTCCAATCCGAGTCATAGATGATAACCGTATCTGCAGTCTGCAGGTTGAGACCAAGACCACCTGCACGCGTGGACAGCAAGAAGCAAAAGTAGGGCGAGTTCGGCTCGTTATAAAGACGCAAAAGTTCGGACCGGTCCTCTGCCTTGGTAGCACCGTCAAGACGCAGATACTGGATTCCACGATAGCGTAAGAAATCCTCCATGATATTCATGATTTGTGTCATCTGGAAGAACATCAAGACTCGATGGCCCGTGACTTGGAACTTGGGTAAAACTCGGTCGAGTAGCTCGAATTTACCCGCAGTTCTCCAGATCGAATCATTTGTTCCTCTGCCGGGATTCATCTGGTCCTCCACAGGTTCAAAGACGTACGGATGGTTGCAAAGTTTTCTCAGCTGCATCAACATGTTGCTGAGACCACGCATGCTCGTCTTACCACCTTTACCATCGGTCACAGCTAAGCGATTGTGGGTCATCAGCTGCATGTAGAGTTTGGTCTGCAGAGCAGAGAAACGGCATTTGATAACGCGTTCTTGCTTGTCGGGGAGATCCTTCTCCACATCTTTCTTGAGGCGGCGAAGCAAGAAAGGTCGCAACACCTTGTGCAGACGACGAATGACGAGCAACTGCTCTTCTTCTGTCAGTTCCATCTTGTCTTGTCCACCAGTATTGGCAAAAGGCGTATTGAACCATTCATCAAACGACTTGACCGATTTGAAAATTGTCGGCAGGACGAAATTCAGCAGAGCCCACAGCTCAGGAAGGTTATTCTGGAGTGGGGTTCCGGTCAGGATCAATCGGTATCTTGTCGTATAGTACTGAGTAATGGTACTGCTCAACTTGGACTGTGAATTCTTCATACGGTGACCTTCGTCCACAATCATATGAACCCATTTAATCTTGCTGAGGATGGGTCTATCTCTGATGACATATTCGTACGTGGTGAGCAGGACCTGGAAATTACCCAGCCGAATCTGCATCTGCTGCTGTTTCCGCGTATTAGGAGGACCTTTGTAACAGATTCGTTTGACAGAAGGAGCCCATTTTTCGAATTCCAGATTCCAGTTCGTAAGGGTACTGAGAGGTACGATGACCAAGAACGGTCCATGTTGACGTTTCTTCTCGATCAGGTAAGTGATCAAACTAATGGTTTGAATGGTTTTCCCCAAGCCCATTTCGTCGGCCAAAATACCGTTCAAGTTGTTGTTGAAAAGTGATATCATCCATTGAAGACCCTTCAATTGGTATTCCTTCAAAGTACCTCCAACCAAGATCGAAGGTTGAATGTTGACTTCTTCCTTGATCTTGTGAGCGACGGCATAATAGTCGACTTTGCCACGACCTTCTTCATCATCGGCATCGGTCTCATCCTCATCCTCATCTTCTTCATCTGTGTACTTGTCTTCACCCCATTTTTCTGCAGCACTTCGTTGTTGTTGTCGAACGGAGGCGGCTAGTTGTTTCAAGAAACCATCGGTCTGCTTAAGAAGATGTGAGATTCGAGAATCCTTAGCTTGGCCGAGAAGTTTGAGGTATGTCTCTTCGTCGTTGGCTTTCAGTGCTTGCAAACGTTGCTTGGCGGTTCGTTCAATGCGCTTCTGTTCTTCACGCTCCATGTGCTGATGGTGAGTGACCATCATGCGACCAAGTTTCTGGATGCGCGAGCGCTGACTGGCAGCATTGTTCTTGACATCCATGGCATGAGTGATGATAGAATGCAGGTGGTTGGATTGCCGGGTCTTTTCCTTATTTTCTCTGGCGTCACGTTGTTGCTTCTCGAGTTTCTCTGTAATGCGGGCTTCACGAAGAGACTGCTTCTTCATACGGCGATGCATCGAGCGGTTGGCCGTCATTGCGAGGTTATCATAGTAGAAGAGCTCTTGCTGAATCTCTCGTCGAAAGTCACGCTGTTTCTGAAGTAACGACAGCTTCTTATATTCAATCAAAGCTTTGAGTTTGAGTGAATCGCTGGCGGATGGATCGGCAGATTTACTCGTGTCCCAGGATGCAATGTTGACGGGAAGCGCAGCCAATTCAGCTTTGCGGGCTTGGACACGGTTGTAGAGCAGGCGTTCTTGCTCTTCTCGTACTAAGTCTGCGTCAAGGCCAAGGGGCAAAATAGCAGGAATCCTCTGTCGTTTACTGCGTTGGGAATGGTCTGAAAAGCTGATAGACTTGTTCAGAAGATCATAAGGCGATTGATAAGACTCGAAGAAGGATTTCGATTTAACAATTTCCTTTGACGGCGCAGGTTTCGACTCGGAGGTTCCATCTGTGACCTTATCCCCAGTAGGCGTGCCCTCAGCCGGGCTTACTGTCTGTTGCTTGAGGGAGGGGAAAAGTTGTTGCTGTACTTTGGGGTGAAGAGGTTGATTCTTCGACAGCGTCTTGAATGCAAAGATCTGTGTTCTCAGCAGGTTCAATTGCTCAGGGGTGAAGCTTCCGCTCGTCTGAGTTGCGACGCGTTGTGCAGTAGTATTTTGCGCATTTTGAGCCACTGATGCCTGATTTGGTGCCGAAGATCCATTCGTCACGGGCGCCGTAGTATCTTGCTGGCCATTCGTAGTGCCGTTTGGTGTTGGATGGCTTGCGGTGCCATTCACTTGTGCAGCTTGTTGTTGGGCAGATTGTTGGTGCTGGAGCTGTTGGGCTTGTTGCTGCTGCTGCTGCTGTTGTTGTTGCTGTTGCTGGGCTTGGAATTGGGCTTGTTTTTGAGCCTGCATCTTGCGAAAAGCCTGCTGCTGTTGAACGGCAGTGAGGAATTTGTAGGCTTTGATGTACTCTGGATCATTCTCGGGGACATTTTGGGCTTTCATGCGCTGAAATTTCTGTGGCTGATATTAGTGATACGAGGTTGCGAAGAGAAGGAAACGTGATCAAGGAAGGAGGGTGTGTGCAAAGTGCATACCAGATAGACTTCTTGAATCTGTGCTTGAGAAAGATTGGGCGGGAGTGCAGGCATAGAGGGTGGCATCCCAGGCGCGGGTTGTACTGAAGCCATAGTGACTTTGCAGTCGGGTGTGGGATTATTGCACCTCCAGGCAGTCGCAGGTCGAGGCGATCAGTAAAGCATCGGTCTGTGCATCTAAACTATGGTGATGGACTTCGAATGGGCAGGGACTGGTACAGCCTCGTCACGGTGGACAAACTTGGCGCAATCGCAGTCGGCGGGAGGGAATCACTTAGTGAATCGATCTCGGGTGAGGTGAGGTTGGAGTGCTGAGGCAAGGGTGCCTAATTAAAGAGGGGACGAAGAGGTGGTTGCCGTGTTCGGGCGCACTCTTCAGGCGGTGATGCGGGTTGTCAGTGATATGTTGCGATGAAAATTGATGGCTGCGACGCGTTGATTGATGATTTTGCCGGGCGAGGGGCCTTTCACGTCTGGGAGAGGAGCGCAACGGAGAACAGCAGATGGTGACCCAAACGAGGAATGACTGCGCCAGCCAGAAACCAGCGCAGGAGGCTAACGTGGCGCCAAGATCCTTAGCTGATCACGTGAAGCAAAACAGTGGCCACGTGACACACGTGATGAAGCCTCCCCTTTTGGTTGAAGGGCATATGCTGCATGGTTGCAAATTCATATTCAAGGTCTTACAAGATCCCTCTCCTACGTATGATTTACTCAGAGCAAAAACGAAAGAAAGGAAAGACGAAGATGCAATCGCTCAAGTCTGGCTCTAGTTTCTATCAGTGCCAACCTCATCCAGAGCCAACGCCAGACTCAGTGGTACTGATCCAATCACCGTCCACATAACATACTTCACCCCCAATATTTCAGGTAAGAACAGATCTCTTCGCTGGCACAGGTGGTGGTGGTGGCTTCTTTGCGCGAGAAGGAGGTGGCGGAGGAGGTCCCGCGCTCTTTTTGCCGGTCAATGGAGTGACTTCGCTGCCGTGAGAAGTGGCCGGCGAAACGGCTTGATCCCCATAACCGCGATCTGAGCCGTTGGTGTACGAACCGGAATCATCTCCGAAAACATCCTGGTCGTCGTGGCTGCGGAGATTTGATCTTGCCGTGCGAATCATCAAGGAATCACTTGGAATGCGTGAAATGCCTGGCCGGGTGACTGGAGACAAATCTCTGCTCGGCTGAGGAGATTCATTGAAAGTAGTGGCTCTGGCATAGTTAGGGCGTAGCGCCGGGGCAGGCGAATAGTCGGATGACGGCTCCCCATAACGGGTGTTCCTACCAGAAATTGAAGATTTGATAGTTGGGCGTGGGACTTCGATAGGCATCTCCTCTTCAACAGGCTCGACGGTCTGTGTATATGACCGGACAGTGTTGGACCGAGATCTTCCATTAGCTCGATTGCCACGGCTTGGAGCAGGCCTGTGTCATGTTAGAAGATTCCAAACGAGAAAGAACGCGGTGTATTTACCTTGCAGGCCACTCATTTCTTAATTGCAGCAAAGCTTCTCTGCATTTATCGTGATATGCCAATTCGGCGTCAAGGAATGCAGCGAGATCCGCCACGCTCTCAGGATCTGCGTCTCGGATTTCCTCCATTCTTCGTTGAACGTCATCGGCCGATTCTTCATATTTGGCCTTTTGTGTTCTCAGTTCCTCCTCAACGCGGAAATCTTCTTTCTTTGCCTTCTGCATTTTAACAAGGGATGTATCATAGGCAAGCCGGCGCGTTTCGAGTCGTTTACGGGCTGCTTGATACTCTTTCAGTTGAACAATTGACCTTTCGAGGGACTCTAGCCACGTAGTCGTAGAGGTCACGATGTAGGTTTCCTGTGTCCGCGCCAATCTCTCCTGGGTTCGGCCAAACACTTCCCTGAGTTAGTAGCTGGGCAGAGTCACTGAAGACAGGCACTCACTATTCAGACATTGGCCATATTCGGAATCTGGCTCGAAATCTTCGCCATGAGATATCATAGTGCCTCCCATGTAAGCGATGGGGAGGGTTTTCTCTTTCCCCTCCACTTCGGATCTCTTTGAAATCGCTTTGACATATGCATTCATCGACCGTTGCATTTTCTCGAGACCTGGCATGGCAGTGAGCACTCATGCGATGACGGGGTTGCAACATTTGGAATATGTGTACCTTCCTGGCGGAGGCCCATCTCGACCTCCATGGCCTTAAAATCATCTGATACACTTGTCTTGACTTCCCCTCCCATGCGCTCCCCCGCCCACTGTTTAAAACGATCGAGTTTCTTGTTGACATTCATTTTGCAATTTTATAGCGATCGTCAGAAGGATCGAAGTGAGTGGGAGGAAGAGAGAGTGAATGGGTGATAGTGCTGATGTTGCAATTGATAAGGGAAGGTGTCTTGTTGTGCTTGTCGCGCCAGTGGTGAGCAACGGAGCAGTCGGATCGGACTGGGACAAATTCTAGTCTTATGACTGGAATGCTGGACAGGACTACGGAAGACGTTGAAGAAAACGAGACAAGGTCCGGTGAGCAACGCAAGTGAGATGAGAATATAGAGGCAGAAATAAACGATCGTCTGCGCTTACAGCGTCGAACAAGGTACCAGTAGCATTTGCATCTGATTGAGGGACTTGGTGCATGGCCATAAAAGCCTGTAGCATTTGTGAATCGCAGGTGCGGTTGCAGCGATTCGCGTCGCTGTACCCTCTTTAACCTCATTCAGGCCTTATTGGAGCCGCCCTCGTGCCATTCAAGTTCCACTGCGCGCCCACAGCCAGTGGCTTCGAAGTGCTACCCCCTGATTCCAGACATTTATTATGGGGACTGGACGACGCTCCGTCTGAAACACCACGCCACCAGGCGCAAGGAGTGTTTCTATGGCTTGCGAGAACAGTCATGGAATTCCCCATGTTCCAGGATCTTTGTCCACCAACAGCACGAGCACCGTCAGCATTTGCTGCATGCATACTCATGATGGAAGGGATGTCAGCACCACGTTCAGCATCGTTCTAGAGTTCGTGTTTACGAGCTAAACTTCCGGAAGTTGTACGAGGGCAACTTGAACCATTGACGCTACGTCCCGCGCACCACAGCTTTTTACCTTTGGGATTTTGGGATTTACCCTTGGCCGCAAACACGATGAGTACCACGCATCCAAGAAAATAGGAGATCAGATGCTCTTTTCGATCTTGTTCATTTTGATCTGCATAGTAATTCCGGCAGTCACAGCCCTCCAGCTACGTAGCCATTTGACGAATGGGTTTTGGTGAAATTTTGAATGCCCATTCTGGCAGCCATCGTCATCCTGATTCTGGAACCGATCTTCCCTCTTAGCTGGGAAATGCAGTTCGTAAGAAAGCCATAGCAACACACGCCTTTTCCTCATGCACCTAGCGACCCCACATCTACTCCTTGGTCTTCTGGGTACCACGGAGCAGACCAGTTCTCCGGGCAGCAATGAGACCAGCCTTTTGACCTTGGGCAGCATATCGAGAGATGGTAGAAGCCTTGCCGATATGTTGATGGTTACCACCACCGTGAGGATGGTCGACGGGGTTCATAGCAACACCACGGGTCTTGGGCCATGAGTTGCGCTTGACGGCAAACTTATGCTTTGCGCGAGAAGCCTCTGTAACAATTGTCAGTCTGTTGTTCTTCCTCCAATATCGATCTTGATCCACATACTCAGCATAGGCTTGTCTGTTCTTCCACCACCTGCAACGATACCGATCATGCCTCGAGCCGAGCTGAGAACAACTTTCTTCGCACCGCTGGGGAGTTTGACTCGAGTCTTGCCCTCGTCGGGGTTATGTCCAATGACAGTAACGTAGTTTCCAGAGGTTCGTCCCAAAGCGCCTCGATCACCGGTCTTCTCTTCGACGTTTGACACAACGGTACCTTCGGGCACTTGGCCCAGAGGAAGGACGTTGCCTACGCTCAAGGCCGCATTCTTGCCAGCATAGATGAATTGGCCGGTATACAGGCCCTCGTTGGCGATGAAGATTTCGGTTCGGGTTTTGAAGGAGTAGGGATCTCGGAACTTGACCTTTGCGAGAGGTGCGCCGCGGCCAGGGTCGTGAATTATTCTAAGAAACATTAGTCGGAGCCCGGAGCAAGACGAAGTTCTGCTGGTCCTACTCTTGGACGATGCCACGAATGTAGCCATGTCGTTCTGAGAAGTCAAGAGTTCGAAATTTCGCGGCACCGACTCGGAGACGAGTGTGACTCGCTACACGCATTGTTAGCGATCTGAAGACTATCGACGAGAATATTCGAGCTCACTGAAGATGGAGCCACGCCCCTTGCGCTGGTTCCGAATGACTCTACCCATGATGGCGTAGAGTTGGTGAGTTGTGGTCAACAGGAAGATGTCTTGAGATTGAAAAGTGCCCAGATCGCAGGCAATTGATCCGGATTGTGGGAGGAAATATCTTGGCAGACACAGACTGGCTGCGATTTAGAGACTTTGCCGCAGACCATGTGACTTCGTTTTCATTGGTCCGCCCCCTTCAGGCGGCTTCTCCTCAACAACCTCACCTTTCCTCTCTCTCTTTCTGAGTTATCCTGTGTATGTTACTTTCTCATCCATCGAGAGTCTAAACTTATCGATGCTTTTACCTTCTCCGCAGCGTTTTCTTCTTTCTCCTTCAATTTACCAATTGCTGTTCCGGGCCAATTTCGATCCTGACAGAGCTGCTGCGCACTTGGTAAGAAGAGTGGCCGCTTCCACATCAAATTGCCGTCTTCTATTGACTCGATGGACCATGGACCGTCGGAGACCATCAGTAAGTCTACTAAACCCTAGGAAATCCATAGTTGAGCTTGTGTGCTTTTGCCAACTACTGTGGCGGGCCTTGCATTCACGCAAACCTGCCCTAAGACCATGATTTTCCAATCAATGTGTTCATTGAAATATGCAGATACCATCTTTCAATGGCCGAAGGTCAGTCTGCAGGGCTGAGAAATTGTCGCACGGAATAAGCGCGCCGGAATTGGCCAACAGGTCGAATTTTCCATCCCACTTTCCCAGAATTCTTGGGATATCCTCGCATAAATCGACTTCAGATGCAATCATGCCAATTGACCAGCTTTACATACTCGGTGATTGATGCGGTATGAATGTTCATCGCCCGTTCTGCACGGTCACCTCAATTCAAGACCCGTGGTTGCAATTTGGACCTCCAGATAATTGAAGGACCCCGAGTGCAACCTCCCTTTACGGTCAGCCAGTCAATCCAACGTTGATGCCTAACAGCTGGCGCTCGTGTGCAATTACGACCGGCATAGGAGCCCGGAGAACCCCGCGTTTTCTCGGGGAAATTTGGGTGCCAACCAGGAGTCGAGAGGCTCGGGCATGTTGTGCCAGGTGCAGTATCTTGGATCATGAAGAGGTATGATGACCGATTCCACCTCGATCGCTTGTCGCCGATCGAGAGGAACAGAATTGAAAGATGGGAAAGAAGTGGTGGTGGCCACGAAGGATTCCGAGATCGCCAGACCTGCGACAAACTGGAAAGGGGTTCACGGGCTGCAGAACCCGTGCGAGTCACGCTTGGCAGTCGACGCCCAACAAAACCATGAACGCTCGTTCAATTTATAACGACGCGCCATGTTGAACAGACGTGATTCATACTTGAAGGTCGAGGTTATGTGAACTGGTATGGAGGCAGTGGGACTTGTCGTCCTGGCAATGCGCTCACGCTTCCAAGACAATGTATCACTGCCGGGATAGATATTGCATCAAATAGCTGCGCGTAACTTGCCACCTGCCTTAACGCGCCAAGTTTACAATTTTATCATAATTCGTTCTTTCCTAACCGCTATCTCCTTCCTTCGTGCAACTAGCCAACACACACGCCTCGCGCCTACCTCAACGACCACCATGTCTGACTCGTCCTCACTGTCTTCTGCACCATCCTCGGACGACGAGGAGATGGTTCAGAAGATGACGGCGAAACCTACAGGACTAGACCGCTACTTCAAGCCGGCACCCAAGTCCGAGCCGACGCCAGAACCTCCCAAACGCGCCCCCTCACCTCCACACGAATATATATTGGCCGACAATGAAGCGATTGCATTCATTGTTATGTTCAGAAGCCGCTTCAGCGAAGCCTTTCCCAAATCCTTACCAAACTACGGCCCACAAGATATTGAAAGAGGGGTATCCGGAGACCTCCCTGATGAACACGTAGAGAGGCTCTTGTGCGCACTCTTGGGTTTGGCATTGAATAGAAAGAAGGATGTTGAGTGAGCACCCCCAAAAGACTTGCGGCGGAGTCTCAAATGCTGATACTTTCAGACGCGGTCACTATGGCCGAGCCCTCGAAGACGCGATATCTACGAACCATAACCAATGGCTGAGTGTATGGAAGGGCGCCAATCCTTTACATGGTGGAAAGAATTTCAACAACATGACACCGGAAGAACGAGTACGCGTTACAACTGCCCACTCAGACGCGTGAACTAACGGACTCGCAGCTGAATCTCCTCAAAGCCCTTGTCCTCTGGTCTCTCAACTCCTCTGAAGCCGTGCAGGCCATCATAAAGGAATCCTACAAACAAACGCGCCGAGATGACGACCGAAATCAGCCGCGAAGCGTACAGCCATGGTTTTCAGACCAATACCGACGCAAGTACTGGCTCATAGAAGGACAAGACGATTCACACTTTCGCATCTACAGAGAGAATGACGGTAAAACTGCAAAGACAAACACATGGTTCAGTGTGGCAGAGTCTATCCCGGAAGTGCTTGCGATGGCGGACAAGTTTGCAGACGAGCATACATCCAATTCAAAAGTCATCAGCGACAAACTAAGAAGTGCTATTCCAAGATTTGAAGCCGGAGAAGAAGTACATAACCCGTGAGATCCAGCGAAAGTGTTTACTGACAAGGTATATAGAAGCGCAGACGCCGAGATTATCGCCTTGCCCGCAAAGCCGCCTTCACCCGACCAGAACCTGGCTTCTCCATGTACGAGGGAAGAACACGAGGAAAGAGAATGAGATATACATATTCAGATGATGAGTATGGTTCGGACGGCGTGTCTAGCAAGCGTTCTGCGCGCACATCTGGTATTGACACACCCCTGGAAACTGGGCCTACGGTCACCGCAAGTGGAAGGCAGGTCAAGTCGCGAGTGGGCGGCGTCTACGGGGAGAGTATCCTTATGGACCAACGCAAGGAACTGGAGAGGATTGCCGGCGAAGGCCACTTGACCGAGACGAGTGAAGACATGCCCACCACGGCGCCAAAGGGACGCGGTGTCAGAATCTCACGATCTGGAAGAGAGGTCAAGGCTCCTCGGCCAAGATACGGTGACGGCATGGACTCTGAGGAAAGCGAAGAGGCTCAGTCGTCCGGCAAAGAATGGAGCGGCAACGAGGATGAGCCGGACGAGTCAGAACCAGATTTCGATGAAGACGGGGATGAAGACATGGACGATGAGAACCTCGACGCGCAAGAAGGAGAGGAGGATGAGAACACTCAAGAGAGTCTCGTCGTACAACTGAGGTATCGCAAGGGTGACAAGAAACTATCACCGTCGGCGGCATCGTCAAGGAATCCCTCGCAACCTCCACACAGCAATGCAGCCGCTGTGGTTGTGAATGGAACGAAACTACCAGTGAAACCTCCTCCGGCCACTGTACCCGTGGATGCTATGGGCGATACCATCGACGTGGCACCTGGCCCCAAACATATGAACGGAAACAGCATCGAGCCACAACAACAGCAACATCTCAACGGCAGCAATGGCATTTCGCAACCGTCGCATCCTGCCGTCGAGATTCCTGTCCAGCCCATGGATGTGTCCTAGAAGTATCGGAGGCTAGGCTTTGCGGGTTCCAACAAGAGTTGTGGAAAGACCGTATGATGTCTTCAACTGCATGATGGTTGCAGTAGTACTAACATTGATACCATACTCCGTTGAGGAGGGCAAGCGAAAGGGTGTCCAAAGACCTGTATGACTGTTGAAACAGCGGTACCAAAAAGGGCACTGAAAGCTAGCATTGAAGGTAGAGAGGACTGAAGCACCTTGTCTTCTGGTAACGACGCATGATATGAATTAGAAACTTGATAGAGCTACCTAGGCCTTTATTACTACGTACGAACTTCTAGGCAATGGCAGGATGATCCGAAGAACGATTTTACTTTCCTGTTCGAATCATTCATTTGTTGTAGAGATCACAATACGGCAATTGGACTGTAGTTTCACCAGTCCGGTAACGCGCTCATGGACAGAATACTAGGTAGTCAGCACGATACTGCCATGGTGCCAGCGCGCGTTAGCATGCATTGAGGCTATAGGAACACGCACTAATCAATATCCTATGTGCTTAAGATAGAATCGAGGCACACTTGAGCCTCAACGCATGCATGTGCACGTTACGGCTAGAACCGATCAGAGGAGCTATCGTTGCTGACTGACTACCTATCTAGGTAGGTAGGTAGGTAGGTAGGTAGGTAGGTAGGTAGGTAGGTAGGTAGGTAGGTAGGTAGGTAGGTAGGTAGGTAGGTAGGTAGGTATTTTGTCCACTGGCTGTATACCCGGAGAGCTTGATTCCAGTAACGAGAGACGAGAGAGAACTGAGGAATAGAATTTAAATATCAGAATTGTCGACGTAGGATCGCGATGGATTGATTACCTGGCAGGTTCCGGCGTCAACGTACTATTTACCTATATTGCTTTTTAATACCATCCTACACGATCATGATAGAATCGGCATAGGCTTGAGACTCAACTTATGCAAAATGTGCGATGGCGGGGGAGTCTACCAGTTGAGCACTACAACTATTATTTTGTCGACTTGGGCCCAGCGGCTTTCTACACATGACCGATATATATTCCGATCTGCAGATAGAACTCAAGAGAGATATGGAATGTTGAGATTTAGGGGCGAAAGGGTTGATGGAAGACAATAATTTCCACGTTCCATACATTCCATATACATGTAGTAGGTATATTCAACATGCGCAGGCCTTAGTCGGAAATACCGCATTTCATTCTTCAAAAGTGTCTTCTGTTGTCCTGTCCAGCGCTCCCAGCTCGTTTCAACGTACATACAGCTTTCCTCCCCGTCCCGGCCCTTCTGGTCTTTATAATACTACATACATACATAAATATACGCAACGTCTCTTGAATTTCTGTGGTAGACTGGAAGCTAGGTGTTCAGGTGTGAGATACTGAAGACACAAGAGAAGGAAAGTCCACCTAGCACGCATGCGCTCTCCCTTTAAAACACGCCCTATGCGTGCCCGGCCAGCTAGCTAGCGATCATCCATCCAACCGACTCTTTCAGTAGGCCAGCTATTCATACACATCAATCAAGGATAAGTCCACTCTGTTGTCTCGCGTGAAAATTCATCCGGAGGAACAGGGATTTCGACACAACAACCCAGCAAACTTATGCATTGTGTCCTTCGTCTCGCCGAGAAATTGCCAACTCTTCAAGCCATGGGCAACAAGAATTTCTCTCTCAACAATTCATCCGCACCTGGTCTCTTTTCATGATCTGCTTCGAACGTCAAGTCCATGAATCGCTTGGCCTCGTCACTTGCATGTTCGGGAATGGTTGGCTTCTCATTATTGCTGCCCACGGCAAATAGTGTCTGCAAGGTGGTCATGGACGGGAACGGACGAGATCCAGTAAACATCTCGACGACCAGACAGCCGACAGACCAGATGTCAGATTTGATAGATTGCCCCGATTGGCGCACGACCTCAGGAGCCATCCAGAACACGCTGCCTTGCAGTGAGGTGCGAGTTCCTGGAGTCTGGTTCATGCCATTGAAGTTCGTCTTCTTGGAGACGCCAAAGTCGGAGATCTTGACGGCACCGCGGTTGTCGACGAGGATGTTGGCTCCTTTGATATCACGATGGATGATGTTGCGTGAGTGAAGGTAGGATAGACCTTCAAGGATCTGGCGAGTGAAGTTCCGAACCAAAGCTTCTTGGAAGGTGTTATACTGCTTAAGCATACCGGCAATCGATCCGCCAGGAACGTACTCGAGGAAAATATTCAGGTGCTCTTCATCAGAGGAAGTGCCCAGGTATTGCACAATGTGAGGGTGTCGCAATCCCTGCAACAGGGTGATTTCTTGCTTCAAGGCTGCAATCATAGCCGTCTTTTTCTTGTCGCTTTCTGTACCCTTGGCCACGTTCGGTAACTCGACTTGTTTGACAGCCATAAGCTCTCCAGTGATGGCGTGGAGAGCAAGATAGACGCTGCCGAACGAACCTTCACCAATCAGGTCACCTTTCATCCAGTTGCTCTTGTCAAAGCTGTTGCCTTGCAAGAAGGAATTAAGAGCGTGATCTTCTTCCTCGCCGTCTTCTGCGACAATAACCGAGAGTCGTTCATTGATGTTCTCGTTGTTCAAGGTCGTTCCTGGACTCTCATCGAAGTAGCTTATTCTCGTAGCCTCGCCATTAGCAGCCGTGTCCGAACCGCTATCAAAGGAGACATAAGATTGTCTGTTGGGCTCGATGGGAGACTCTTCTTGCAGTGGGTGCAGAGTTGAGGAGGCGATCGAGTCTCGGTAGGATTGACTGGTGAGGTTAAATCTGTTGGATACAACAGACAAGGGCCGTGTCCCAGAAGGCACCCGAAAACTTATGCCATTTTGACTGAGCCAAGAGTCGGCAATGTTGGGTATACTGGGCACTGGTGGCGCGTCTTTCATACTCGAAGCCATACTCAAATTGCTCATGACGCTCAAGCGACTCTGCGCACGACTCATACGCTGTGACCGTCGCACGGACATCCTCATTGTCTTTTCAATCTCTTCACGATCATGTTTGGGGAAGTACGAGCCGAGCTCTAGCGCAATCATTTCACTCGGAGGTCGAGCACCGTAAAAGGTTCGCAGTTGGGACTGGTTGTCGGGAACTCTGAGATGTTGTTGTGCTTCTTGACGGTCGTTCTCGTCCGCCGTAGCAATGATATTCCGATTCCTATCTGTCGTCGTGACTGGAGAGATAGGAGCTTGTATGTTGTGCCAGGATTCACCTGTAAGTTTCTGGAGCTTGATCTGATTGCGCATGTTGTTGGTGCTTATTGCGTTGTTGTGCAATACTTGTGATTCGTCTGCTGCGATTTTTGCAGCCTTTTGAAGTTCGTCCATATCAGGGGGTCCGTCATTGATCTTTCTCAAAATCAATCTATTCCTCTCGGAACGAGTTGATTCGTTACATATCCTCATCAGCTCATTATCGGGCACTCGTCGACAGTTTGCGGAATCCGGATCTAGCCCGTTGAGGACAAAGAAGCAGTAATTTCGGAAATGAGTCTCAGGGAGATGTAACTTCTTCAATACCGTCGACGTGACGTCGTCAGCCGACCGGCAGAATTTGATGTTTACAACTTTGGTTTGACCGCCATTGTGAATGATTTTTATGACTGGAGATCCCGTCGGTAGTCCACCAGGGGTTAGGCCATCGATACTCGAATTCTGTCGAAGATGGAGTGTACGAGTCGTCTGATGTGCAAGTTGTGGGGTTTCAGGTCGTCGTCCAGATGTAGAATTCGCAGAACCTGGTTGGCTGAAATAGCCACCAGCGGAGGTATTTCTCCCATTCTCCATAGGGCTCTGTGCATAACGGTGGGATCTGATGCCTGCGCTGCTTCCATCGGCCAAAGGCGAATTCGGTCTCGAGCCGACCTTGAAACCGGTGCTGGCGGAGTTGAAGCTTTGGAGGACTCCAGATTCGAATTGACGGGATTGACGTTTGCCGCTGCCATTGTGAGACCTGGAACCGTGGGTGCGCGGAGAGTCCGAGGAAGATGGAGTCCCCGCAAAGCCGTCGAGTACAGCAAGAGAGTCTCGGTTTCTCCTTGACCGAAGGAGTGAGGATTTATTTCGAAGTTGTTTGATCGCAACATTGATCCGAACACGGTCACCAATCTTCTTGATACCCATTTCTGAGAGAGTCTTCTGGTCACATTCGAGCAAACTCTCGCCTGTGAAATTGTTGGCCTTGAACAAGGACTCATATTGACCACATCGTATTGAGTGTAACCATTCTCCTACTTTTTTCTCATCCCATGCCCTGATCGAGTCCAGCCCATCATAGACATCGGAGAATTCTGAGTCGGTTGGGGAGGTGAAGAGGCCGTCTTGTAGAGCCATAGAAGTCATTTGGCTTCGAATCGAGGACTCGGAGAAATTGCGTATGGGGATTTGCTGGGCTGTGCCAACGTTTGCAGCGTAAGGGGATTTCGAGGCCAACATTGTAGAGTCGAAGGCAGTGCGCAGATGGTTGGAAACCACACAGCAGGGTACTCTTCCTCTTATTATTGCTTCTCGTGCGAAGACAGCCCCTCGGTTGAATGTGAGGCAGTGGTTCAAGACTCTGTGAGATTGTTGCGAAGCACTGACTTCAGGCTCCGACCGAATTAGACAATACGAGAGACCATTTAAACAAAGAACTTGCGGACAAGCCGTGGTCACTGAGAGGAGGGTTGGACGCGAGGCACGAGTCCCTCTGAGGGTGGTGTAGCCGGAGAAGGAGAGGGAAAGGACCGAGTTGATGAGGCCTCACGGCCAAGTCAAGTGTTGCATGCGAAATGGATGACGAGTTGGGGGGATTGTCAGGTTAGCTCGTCATTATGGATATCGAATGATGAACCTGAAACACCAGGTTAACGACGAGGAGGCTGATGATCAGTGAGAAAGGGCACAAAGAGCGTACTTGTGGTTGCAACATGAAGCAGCCATGGCAAGACAGGGAGTTCTGAACCCAGGTGATGCGTGGACAAGGGGGGAGAGTTGGCCCAATGAGCAGCGAAAAGGGACCGCCCAGACGCTGTCCCAAGCTAGATTTAGGCACACTTGCCGGGGTGGTCGTGGGTGGTCTGCCCGCCCTTTTCCTTTTCAAGATTGGCTCCCTGCAGCCTCGAGATCCAACCAGCGCAAACCATCACCAGGACTTGTTCCAGCCTGATCCCATCTAAGAAAGTGAAATTCTGTGCTTCCATCAACTATTTATCTTGATTCCCACCGACCATGAGCCTAATCTAGGTACCCATTTGATCCAGCTTGCGATAAGAAGAGAGGTCAGATTAGATGGGCTGCTGAAGCGTGAGTCGCTCGATCAATGCCTAGATACTGAACATCCACCTCGAACTTACACCGCCATGGTCAAGCGAGCACGCGAGTCATCAGATCTTTCATCCGAGAGCGACGAGACTCCTTCAATGACAACAGCAGACTCGGCGTCCCCTCCACCCGCAAAACTCAACGTTGTAGCCATGGGAGACGCTGCTCAAGCTCAAGCACAACCGGTAATGCAATGCTCACTCCCGCCTCACAGGGAAACCCTGGATTTTCCCTCGATTGAGGATTTTGAAGTCCACTATACAAAAGATCATTCGAACCGGTGTGCCTCATGCAGCAAAAACTTCCCTACGGCACATTTTCTAGCGTTGCATATTGACGAAAACCACAATACCTTCCGAGAAGCCCTCCAGGGTAGAGGTGAGAAGACGTATGCGTGTTTTGTTGAAGACTGCACCAAGATGTGCTCCACCCCGCAGAAACGACGGCTACATCTGATTGACAAACATTTGTTTCCCAAGATCTACAACTTTCGAATCGTCGATACCGGCATTGATAAGTCAACCTCGATGCTCCACGAGGCTCGTCGAAGAAGAGTCTCGACAGCTGCTGATCACACCGCTTCTAATGGTGCCCGCAGGAGACAATCTCAAGCACAGAAATCCGAGTCACCGGCTGCTGTGTTAGCTGGGAAAGTGACACTATCTCCAGACGATCAGGCGCACCATCTCAAATCCAAACAGAATGTCTCGGATGCTGCCATTAAAGATCTAGAGGCATCCATGTCGGCTCTGAGATTTGTACCACCGCAAATTAGGCAACACAACAAGCAGACCGCGAGATGACGGATCTGCGCCAGAATCAAAGTCATGATATCCCTTGTCAAACTATAGAAGCAGGTTTATCTTCGACCAGAAGATGCAGCACATTGACAAAAGCTACACCAACATATCTACAGCCTAAACAACTCTCGTCCATGATACCCCTCACGAGGCTGCAAGATTGACATTCCCCGAGCTGCATTCTACTCGCGATTCCAACAAAATGGGTTCGAAGAACCCCTTTACAGGCAATGCCTGAATCCATCACAAAGAAAGGAGGAGTAGCTTGCATCTTATCTACCCCTCATTTGACGGTACACGAAGTGAGCCGCTACCATCAGCATGGATATTCGGGACGATCAGATACTCGAGCTAGACCCAAGCACCAAGGTACGATCTTGATGCGGGGAACTTCTCCCCAAGTCACTCGCGCATTGGGCATGCAAGGAGCCGACATCTTCTGTTCGGTCTGAGGTTAGAACTACCCAAGTCTTGTGTACCTAGGACTCCGAGATTCACGGTACTATCAGATTCGGTATTATGGCTACAGTCTCGGTCCACGCCCTCAGCACCGGTCACATAACAATCCCTGAGCGTTTCGTGAGTGAACCCTCTCCTTGGAGATGTGCTGCTGCGGTTCAAGCTGCTATTGTTGTATTGCCAGATAGATTTCGATACATTCTAATACAGAATTGCAGTTCGTTGTACCTGCGGATCCCGTTGCCAAACGCACTGTACCATCCCTGTCCTTCTTGATACAGCATAAAGATGGCGGTACTGGCAGTCTTACTCGAATTGTATTCGACCTTGGAATGAGGCGCGACCTTGCCCTTTACCCTGCCGCGTTGACAGCTCATTTGGCCAACCGAGGCCCTGTGTCCACCCAACCGGACGCTGTTGCCTCGTTGGCAGCAGGAGGACTGACGGTGGACGATATCGACTATGTGATATTCAGCCACGTCCACTATGACCATGTAGGATATCCCAAGGACTTCAAGAACGACAAGACCAAGTTCATAGTCGGCAACGGCGCCCTCGATCTGCTCAGTGGGAAGACGCAACTCAATTTAGGGAAACACATGGTCTTTGAAGCAGACCTGTTACCCGAGGATCGAACAATCGAGTTACCTCCTCCTGGCAGTGCGGACTCGAGGTTTACCTGGCAGCCATTCTCCACTTTTCCTCAAGCAATAGATTTGTTCAAGGACGGAAGCGTCTACATCGTCAACGCACCGGGCCATCTTCCGGGACACATTAATCTTCTGTGCCGGATATCTGCTCAACCTACTAAATTTGTCTGCCTGGCCGGCGACGCATGCCACGACGGCCGTCTATTGACAGGAGAATGCGACATTGCGACCTGGACGGATGAGAATGGAGGCTATTGCTGTATGCACGTTGACATACCGAGCTCAAAGGAGACCCTAGCCCGTCTGTACTCTGCTTCGAAGGACGGAATCGAAGTGGATGGAGAGGACCGGCCTGCAGCTTTTGACGTGATCTACGCGCACAATTACGAGTGGGAAGAAGCAGCGAAGCAGCAGGGGAAGTTTTGGCCGGGCCGACTTTGACGGGATGCCACGATGCATACGAGTCAGGGGTAAGGAGAACGTAGAGTGCCACAGCGAGCTCTTTCACAAACCATTGAAAACAAAACTCCTTAGCTTAACTACCCAGATAGGCCAATTACGTTCCAAGTCTGGTACGAGTGAGCAATATTGTGTTTTGGTGAGCGGTCCTGGGAGCCACTTTGCCTGATGTACAGCGAAAGCTGCCCAATCGAGTGACGAACTAGCTGGTACGATCTATGTTGCTGGAGTACAGAGTCTTCGATACCCAGCTGCTAGGTACTGCATCTAGCACCAAGGCACATGTGTTGAGCCTGAAGACGAACTCGACGACGTTGCCTCCGAAACCTGTTAGGCGAGTATCGCGACAACCTCAGCTTACGTGCTATCAGAACCGTGGATAATATACGTAATGCTCGGTAGAGTGGCAGACCTAATTCAGCACATACCACTTACTATGGCGCTGCCAGGCAATGGCTATGAGGCTGGACGAGGCTGGGGACGTGAGATCATCGAGGGCAGCGATACTAGGTTATAGAGATAGACATCATGGGACCTCGGAATGAATCTATCAAATTATAGTACGAAGGAGGGTCAACTATCTCAAGGGCCAAGAAGTGATAGGAGTGAGACACGTGTTTAAGTCATGTGACGTGCAATCATAAAATATACAATATATTTTTTGCTCTCAACATTTCCATCAATTAACGCGCGTTAATGGTGTATCGGTAACATTTGGGCCTTCCATTGATTGAATACGTCATAGCTCAAGCACGGGGTTCGACTCCCCGTTGACGCATGTGGTTTTTTTGCATATATTCTCGATGCTATTCTTTGAAACAATAAAAATATTGAAGATAGTGACTGAAGAAATGATTTTTTGGTGTTTTGTGAATATTTACGTGGCTCTTGCCGTGGTTGTGTGGTAAAAAGGTAGATTAAGGTCACCCGTGGCACGTGCTGTCATGCGCTGTGGCGCGTGAACTTTTTAAGTGTGATGTCACTGACTCCAACCCAAGCCAACTTCAGCCTACCATACATTGTGGCGTATGAAAGAATACTATGTCCTGTCAAATCCTTCTTCGCCTTCTGCTAGCATCTTAATTACATTGCAAACCGAACAACCCCGAGATACGCAAAATTTGAACTGCAGCAAATCTCGTGAAAATGAATATACCAAAATTCAACGAGCGCGAAAAGGCTCTCGAGGACGAATACATCCGACGCAAAGAGTACGCACTCGCCATTTACATCTCTGAACGCTTCCGTTTCAGTTTCATGTGCCTTACATTTCTACTGTCCTCGGTTCTACATGTGTTTAAACGACTTTCTTCATACCGAGCTAAGATATAATTGTGAATACAGGGCCGAGAAATTCAAACCCTCGAATGCGACGCAGACGCCCCAGCCAGGCGGAAGTGGAAGCGCTGGACAGCAGACGTCGAAGGCTGTGGGGGATGTAAGTCTTCTCTGTTGCTTTGTTTTTCTGGGGTTCATGGCATTAATTTGATGTTGTTGTATAGGCGAAGAAGTAAATGCGCGATGAAGGGGTGACATACCTTTGCAGTGGTACAGGATGGACTTGATGATTCAAGGGGCCCTTCGTTGGAGGTGTGCTACATATGTGATGCTTTGTCCACCAGGGCTGAGGTCGACTCAATTATGTAGCTTGTACAACAAAATCATGTAACCAAAATTCTCCCCAGCTTTTTTTTGCGTCTCGTAGTGACTTAAGACGGACCTGTGGAAGCTCATTTCATATTCCGTGACATGCGCAGTTCACATTTTGGGAGACAGAGACCTGCTATTCACACAAGGCCGAGTAAATTAGACGCTAAAGAAGTATTTGATGATTATAAGAGAGTAAGTTAGGGATAGCAACCGCTGCTTGTTCCATCCCATCCAACACCTCGATGGAATGTTCAAAGATATATCCGGGTATGTCTGTTCCCCTACGCCCCTAACATAGATCCGTATGTACTGTTGACCACCCTCGCGCCGCCATTCCAAGACCATGTCACGCTCCGAGTTCCCGACAATAGCCCAAAACACCTCTAACGCTTTGTAATACCAAAACCCAAGTCGCGAGACATAATAAGTCACTTTTATTTGAGAGTAGTCTCGGATTTCTTCCTCAAAAACACCCTCTTAATCCCGCCGATATCTCCTAGACTCATACGGCTGCTCTTTCTACTTGCCGGATTATAACTCGAACGCCTGCTGCTTTTCGCTTCGCTGACAACTGATCTTGTACTCGGGCTTGACGATATAGTCACGGGGCTCCCGTGGTTGGGATCAGGCCCGAAATATGATGAAGCACGACGACTTGTTGACGGTGCAGGGGAGCTGACGGTTGTCGTCGTCGTAGTGGTAGTAGTGGTCGTCCCATTTGATCCCTGCATCACGGTTGGAACACCACCGCTGACTGCGCGGGCTTTGCCAACCATACCCTGGACCCACGCATCGTTATTGGGTCCGGATCCAAACGTCACTGATCGTCGGGAGTTCATCTTTGGGCCAGCTCCCCCAAGAGGAGTATAATTCGTCGACATGACCGGAGGCGTCACAACAGTGGTGGTTGTAACACCGCCCGGACTGTGGACCACTGAATACCTCGTCTGAGCGGCCGCGGCAGCAGTACTAGCTTCGGCGGAAATCTGATCCATACCGTCTCCGTTGTGTCCACGGGCATCAGATGTCACGGCTGGAGCTTTCGCAGTAAAGGTGGATGGAATGGGTGGAACAGGCGGCGGTACGAATGTACCGACCTCTCTGCTTCTACGGCGCTCAGGAGAAGGAGGTCGCTGGAGTGGTGGTCTGGTCTTGGGATTAACAAGATCGGTGCCTTCAAATCCAGTCTGGTTCAATGTTGGAGATTTTGATTTTCGACGAACCTGGGGTACAGAGGATCCGTTAGCGGCTGTCGCAGAATCTCTCTGACCGTTTCCAGGAAAGCTGGCAACCTCGAGCCGACCGTCGGCAGTTGCACGGCTACCATGGTGAAGGGAATATTCTTTCAAATACTCCCCCAAATCGGCCCAACCCCCACCGACACGAACCATGACACGATCTCCATCTCCGATGGTCCGGACAAAGAGCTTGACAGGAGGAGCCTCGCGACCGTGACCAGAGCGTGTCAAATGGTACAGCTTTATGTCAGGATCCGCGAGGCTTCCTTTACGACTCGACGCGTCTGTTCGAGCAGGCGAAAGGGTCAAGGCAGGTGTAGGCGTCGAAGTACGAGTCGTTGAGGTTGAGGAGCTTCCAGAATCCATATCTTTCGCCAACCGAATCTTTCCAGGTAAAGTTGTCAAAAGGTCTTTAATTTTGTCGTCCAGCGATTCTGTTCGCTTGTGTTTTCGTGTAGGCTGCTTGGTGTCAGCAGCTGTAGGGCTTTTCGACTCTGCAATTTCAGAAATTTTGACATCGGGATTTGTGGGTGTCAACATGGAAGACAACCCGAGTACTGTATTTCTCTTGCTAGACCTCCTAGGCAGGATCGGTTGGGGCCCTTGCTGCGACATAGTACGCAGAAGCTCGTCTACCGGTGATGGCGTTTCTAGGGGTGTTGCATCCGCTGAACGGGTAGCAAGTGGCCGACTGGGACCAGACGCTTCAAGTTCCGAGGGTGCTCCTACTTTCGAGTGAATCATTCCAGAAAGCGGTTTCGAGGATTTCGTCGGCGTTTCGACAGGTGACGACGCAGCTTGTGAAAGCATGTCCCAACTTGCAGACTTTCTAAGTACAACTCGTCTTAATTTATCCTGGGGCACTACTTCAATAGAAGCTGTTGAAGCTCGTTGGAGCATGGGCGGTCTCAAATTCATTTGCTGTTCGGCAGCTGAAGAAGATCCAAACCAGGTAATCTCATCGCGAGGGGTCGGCAACGGGTTGTCAACCACAGAAACTTTCGGGCTTGGGAGCACACTTGTACTCCTTGCGTCTAATATCTCTGCATTGGAGATGTCTGAAAAAGTCGAGTACGTCGAATCAGCAACAGAGACTTTGGACGCTTCTCTCTTGTGGCTCTTAGACTGTGAGAGATCGAGCTTGAGGGAAGGTTTGCTCTTCGCTTTGCGACCATCTGAACCTGACGAAGGCAACTCGGCCGTCGTTTCTTGGAGATGTGTATCCTTTGCGTTTGGGTAATTGACATTATCTGGCGGGACGTCCGTTCCAAGGGCATTGACCTCCTGGTGCTGCTCGGTAGACTCTGGAATGGGCGCCCCCTCTTCCGATTGTGGTGCCTTTTTGGCATTTGAAGCTAATTGGTTTCTCACAACAACATGTTGGGCTTCGACTACCCATGTTGCATAATCGAGTTCGGTTTTCTCCAATCTATCGATCCAGGCTTGTGGTAGCGAATCTTGTTGGCCTTCGAGCATGTCAAGAAGTCGATCAATGCGTCTTCCCATGTCTGACACCTGTCCACCCAAAGCCAGTTTCTGAGAGTCCAGTAGCTCCTCCGTTAGATCTTGAGCGGAAGCTGGTTCACGAATTTGTTTAAAGGCCTGCTGAATTCCAGATTGTGATCTGGACATGATATCCAGGAACTTAGGAAGTTCTTTGAGCACTCTAAACCGGATTTCCCATACATCGAGCAAGGAGTTTAGTTTGGCAAGATCCGGTAAAGCTTGAATGACAGTTGCTGTGATAAGAGCAGTAAAGTCCCGCATTCTTCCATAGCTTGTGCGAACGCCGGCAGATCTGGCCAGCTGACTGGAGCTCATGGTAGGGAGGTGAGCCTCAAGCACATGATCTTTGATTTCATCGATCCCCAAGCTGTCGAGATCATCACGAATCTCCTCAAGTCTGATTTCATATTCTTCAGCTACTGAATCTGGCAGACAACCTCGATATTTTTGTTTCTGTTCTTGTGTGGGCGACGGTGGTATAAACCCCAGCCCAGATCCTCTTTCTTGCTTCCCTGGCCATTTCCATTTGGACAGTTCATCTTTCCATTCCCGCAGTTTTTGAGCAGCGAAGGCGGCTCGTATGCCGATTTCACGCTCAGCCGGGGTCGCATCTGCGATGCTGGAGGTCAAGGCATCTTCCTGAGCAGCACCCGTGGAGATAGTTTCGGTGGCCTGCAAAGCCTTTAGGGTAGAATCGGGCGATAGATTCCCTAGGAGGGGGTCAAGCTCTCGGAAGGCGAACTCGGCTTTTCGTCGCGGAGATCGAGAAGGAGAACGGGCTGAAAAAGTTGGATCGAGGCGCGGGAATTGCTGAAGCGTAGGAGTCGTAGGAGCCATTTCGAATCTCGTCAGGCCCCCGTCTATCTTGCAAATAACCGAATGTTCTCTTTTTGGAACGTCTTCCAGGCTCCCGGAGCGCAATCGGACAGCATGCTGAACTGGGTCTCAGTGTAGAAAAGAAAGGAAGTACATTCGGGTTGACGACCAGGACTGCGCTCGAGGGTAATAATAGATAGATAGGGAGGGACAATATGAACGAGTGGCAGAGCAAGTGCTCATGAGGATATGATAGACATGGCGATGACGAAGGCAGGATCTTGGTGAATGAGATGAAACAGCATCGAGATGAGTGGAAACTGCATGTTGTGCAGCAGCCTGTAAAAGCATTTTCTTGCCCCAGGACGAGGGCTCAGCAAAGTACCAGGCCCCTGGAAAAACTTTGGGCATCCTCGCTGTGACGCGGTTGGGTGTCAGGGCTCGCCAGGGTGGTACCCGATAGGCGAGATGAGCCTCGGGATATTACGACTTTCCACTGGCCTGATGCCTGGAACGCGTGGAGCACAGAACACGAGGGCGTCTTCTTCGGCGTTCTTTAAGCTAAGCCATTTCAACCACGTCTACCCCCAAACACTGTTTCAATTTCAACTCCTCGACCTTGCAATGCGCTTCAAGAGCCAGATTAAAAATGTGAACTTGTTGGCAAGTAGGTTTCGATGACATTCGGTGATGCCTGAGCACGCACCTAATGGTCTCTAGAATTCTGTGCCTCGTTGGCCTCGTTGGGTCAGATTGCCTGGTGTCGCCTCAATGATGAGGATGTCCAATTTACCATCATCCCTGACAAGGGAAGTCAGGTATGGTCTGTCTTGAGACCAGAGATGATATTCGACACATACATCCTCCAATCCGCATCGCCTGACAACACCATCAACCTTGAGGTCCCTATTCAAGCCCTTTCACGAGCTCTTAAATCTGCTTTTGGCTCAACCTCGACACAGATTAGGTTGACCAAGAAAGACAATGTACCCATGCTATCTTTGACGATCGTCACGAACACCTTCAGCAGTGGTAACAATGTTGTGACTACTCAAACCACGGCCCGAGCAGATACCGAATTTGACTTCGACGAAAGCACTGACTTGTCCTTCAGCGAGACTCAAGCGGGGGGACCTAGGGAACGAGAGACGATCATCACTCAAGACATACCTGTCAAGGTGCTGGGTCTGGAAGTTGTCGAAAGACTACATCAACCCCGTACGCCAGAACCAGATGTCAACATATATCTCCCCCCTTTGGTCCAACTGAAAACTATATCAGACCGATTTACCAAGTTAGCCCTTGCCACAACGAAAGCCTCATCCAGTGTCAGCCCGCGTCTGGAGTTAAGCGCCAATATGCACGGCTCACTGAAAATCTCCGTCAAGACCGACGCCCTCAATATCAGCAGCCGGTGGACCGGACTTGCTCATCCTGAACTTGATCCAGCGCTCTTTCCTGACCTGACGGACCATCCCACCACTAGGATGAAGGAACTAGGTGGACCAAACGGAGAGAACGAAGCAGGATGGTCAAGAGTTCGCATTGATGCCAAAGACTGGTCAAGGGTTCTTAGTGTCGGCCGTGTCTGCACCAAAGTCATCGCTTGCTTCATCGATGAAGGCGCTTTGGTGCTTTATGTCTACCTGCCTGCCGATGAAAATGGAATTGAAAGTGATCCATGTCTGACGGTAAGTACTGAAATTTCTCTAGTGCTATACGCTTGCTGACGGCTTGAAAGTACTACATCAGTTCTTTCTCCGTTTGATGATGAGATGACTGAAAATGAAAGTAAAGGCTCATATGCTTTTTATTTCCAGGAGCTATGCTTTGCTTCCTGTCGGAATGTCGATTGCTATCAATCAAAGCCGCTGAGTGGGCGCTTAGGAGGAAACAAGGTTCCTATTCTTGGTCCTTCATCGCAGAAAACAGCGATCTCCAATTGCAGCGGCACATTTCCCCCCACCTCCCACCTCAGCTCCATCGTCTCTTCACACCACAGCGCTTCCTCAACTACAAAAGATGATACCTCGTATGTGCTATTATGCTTCCTGAAACCTCGGTGGAGTCATATGATGGCCCGGAGACAGGCGTTTCGACTTCCACATGGCCTCTTGCGCTCTAATCGGCATTGTCCAGCACTCTCGAAGCGCCGGGCTGTTCCGCGACCACATCGTCTGTATACTCCTCCTTGGCTTTTTCTGCGGCTAACATACTAGTAGGCCTAGTATTTGACCGTGTTTTTTCCACACAGACCTTCTTGCAGACTGCTGCATTGCCTCGTTTAAGAGCTCATCCTAGGAGGTCAAACCAGACCGCCGAGTTTGGGGGGCGGCTATGGCTAAAAGGATAATTCGAAATGTGGCTCCAGTCTCCTGCGAGCATGCCGGCTTTGGTGGTTGATCTGATGGCTATTGCAGCCACTTTGAAGTTGTTTCTCCTAAAAATCAATTCAGCCGTTGTTCATAGCATGCTCAGCCAGGTTTCAGACTGCTACTCGCTATTGATATCCATGTTTTCTGTCTGAGCTTATAACCGTCGTTCCCACACCTTCTTCTCTGGCAATTACAATCCCCCAAAGCGAATACTCACCATGACTGATCTGCTGGATCCTGATTCAAAGATTTATCAGGGTGTTTGGACAAATTGGTCGAGCGGTGGCATTTGGGGACTGACCCTGACGCTGTCGCCAACAAACGCAGTTATATTAACAAACTCGCTCACACTATTTGTGACTGTTGCAGGAGTGGAGCTTTGGGCAGTTCTTCGATACCTGTTTCACCAGAACAATGCGTCGTCTCTTCAGGCACTCTCGAGTCCTCACCTCAACAAAGAAAAAGTCATCCTGAGGAACGCAGGCAGCAGTATTGACACGGCCCTGCTCATGTTTAACCTAGCATGTACGTCGAGGCGGAGCAGTGGGAAACGTGCGCTCAGTTCCTATACAATCGGCTTCATTGCCATACTTTACACCCTACTATTCATGCTTGCTTCGATTTTCTCCAGCAACGCAATCAGCTTGGGATCTTCCAAAACTGGCTCAACGGTCATCACGAGGAGCGAACGATGCGGTATCTGGAACCAGACGTACTACAATGTAGGCCACAGTACTATCCCTGGTATTAACCCCTCGACTACTACGCTAGAGAACGAACTCTTTTTTCAGTCAAAACAAAAGCTATACGACGACCTGCAGTCCAGCTTGAGATACATGCAGCAATGCTATCCCTCTCAGCTCTCTCAATTTGCACCAAATGCTTTGATGTCCACCTGCAACCTCCTCAAAAAGCCGAGTCTTGGGTGGGAAACTCGATATGGTTCCTGTCCTTTCCAAGCACGAGCATGCCACAAGAACTCGAAAGCACTTGTCCTGGACACCGGATTAATCGACTCGCATGACGATTTGGGGATCAACGCAAGTCCACAAGAGCGCCTTCAATATCGAAAGATCACGACATGTTCCGTTCTCAATACAACCGGCTATGTCGACGGCTGGAATGGTCTCATAACCAACTCATCAAGCCCAAAACCTCTGTCAGAAACTGCATTTGCATATTACGGCCCTTCGTTATACAAAGAAGACATCAATTTCACTTATGCTTACTCGAATTTCGCTTCTTTCTACGACATCTTCACCGCACAAACGGTGACATCGTATTCAGTAGAAGCTGAGAAGGTATATGGTATTGCTGAGCCGCAATGGGGCGCAAGCGATTTCAGTCCGATCCCGGAAGTGGCTCCAAAAGACGGCGATCTCAATCTTTTCTTTCTGACTTTCACGGGTACATACTTAGGACCGGTCGACGATCCGTGGTTTTCTGCACACATCGAAAACAACTACAACGTGACTAGCCCTTTGTACGCTACCCGATTCGCCAGAGATTCTGCGATAGGTGTTCTGGGTTGCATTGACCAGCACAAGTTCTGTACCAGTAATGGGATCTGCACAGGCCTACTGGGCATTGACCAGGTGCAGAATGAACAGACTTTCAAAGCGGCTCTTACACCACACCAAAACGCCACCTTCGATCGGATGTTAAATGCCGTGGCTGTTGCTGATATGTGGTTCATGGTGAACAACCTCAACGGCGCGGTTGTTCTCAAGGCAAGCAACACTACTGCTATTGGACAAAGCGGAGCTGTTGCGTCGGAGGTTTTGCCTGAGAATCAGTGGGAGCTGGAGCTGAACTACTGGCAATCCCTTTCGATGGCACACCTCCAAAGATCGATTGTTCAATGGGCTACCGGTGCCATTGCTCCTCCAACGCTTGCACAAGGTGGTGCGGCTCTGTTGCCTCCAACCACAGAACAGGACAAATGGTTCTGCCACAACATGACGATCCCGTCCAGCGTCTACCAGTCCTTCAGCGTTATGGCCATCATAATGATCCTCGTCTTCGGTACTTTCTTCATCATTACAGGTCTGAACATTCAGGTCCTCGCAACCTCGTTCCGAAAGTGGCTGAGACGTTCGACTCCATTGAGACACTGGGACGAGGACGATATGTTGGCACAACAGACTGTCTGGCGACCGCAGCCACCACCGAAAGATCAGTTTCCACGACGCTCTCCTCGATTGAGTGGCACTGAAAAGTCCGATCCCATACTCGATACTGCCAGTGTTATCACTCAGGATCCTCCACCATTGTACCGCGCTCCATCTGCCGGTGCAGCTTCAAGCATTTCGACTCGACTGGAGGAGAGGACAGCAACACCTCCTCCGCCAAGACCTGCAAGAGACTCGTCAATCAGCCTTCGACTCCAAGAATTCGAGCCTCCCGTGCCATTCACTCCCACCATAACGCTAGGCGAGGAGAAAGCGAAGAGGCTACAGAGACTGAAACTCAGACCACCGTACTTTCCCGTCACTAGAAGCGCGACACCGTCGAAAGCTGTGGTCTATGAACCTTCGAATTACCACCACACCGGCCGATGAAGACCAAGGGCCTGAATGGTTCGATTCTAGCACGGAAAGGATTAAAAGATAATAATATCTAGTAGCTGTCACAGCTTGGTGGCTAGGCCACAGACCCAGCCCCGAAATCGTCCTGTATTCTTATGTACCATAATGGCATTTAGCATATGAGTTTCTGAATATCGTGTATATACGTAGACCACTATTACCGATTTTACCCACTATGTCTGCCCGCCCTGTTTCTCTCGGGCATTTGTGACTGTCGGTTTAAGTATTGCCGTCCAAAACCACCACTTCTGCAGCTGCCCTGTGTGCGCTCCGGCTCTGAAGGACATGCGAGCACTTTGCGAGTAACAGTATCATGTCGTTGTGGCATGCATCATTACATCCATTTTTGTATGCACATTTCATTAGGCGATTAGGGTATTGAGATATGAGATCCGGTGTTTGATACTATCGTAACAGTTTCGGATCCTGCATGTAGCGGTACCTAAGTAGGTACCTATCATTGTCGAATTCAAATACAATCTCTCCATCGGCTTTAGTCTGTATTCAATGCTGTATCACCCTCGACTGATAGCGGCTTGGTTTACACGTTCTGTCACTCACACGCAGCCAAAATTGACTTAGGGCGTGGGCAGGAGCGAGTCAGAGAATCCTTCTTGCTTTGACGAACCGAGCAGCAACGGCGCCAGGGACGACGACCCTCCGACCGTTCTCAAAGACGGCATGCCTACACCCTCCATCCCTTTGGCCGTGGATGCAGTCGACCCCTCGTCAAAGACGACGTGGACCTGCTTGAACGCCGAGTCGTCGTGAGATCCGCTCCATTGCCTTGGCTTTGACTCTCCGTCATTGTCATCACCCCTGTCAGATGCACGAGTGACTTGTTCAGCGATGCCAACTCCGCCAGCAGAGGCTGCCGTGATGGTGCACTTGATGTTCGTGTAGTCGAATCGGGACAGGCTGCGCCAGAAGCGCGTGCGAACTAGCTCCTCGAGGTATGCGAGCACGAGTAAGGTGTTGAAGACCATATTGGTGTAGATCCAAATAGGTTTGCCCACGTGAACGGCATGTTTGAAACCCGTAACAGCAATATTTTTGGTGTCTTTAGAATTGAGTAGCTGGGAAGAGCCATATGCTACCAATATGTCATCGAGCATGGCTGTAAAAGAATCGGCAACAGCGGCAGAGAGCACGGAGGTGTCTCCAGTTGCAGGCTTTCCCATCCGGATTCGCATGTTGTCCACGTTTGACTGTAGAGCGTTGCCCATTACAGAGACATACAGAGAATTGCTCATTCGTGCGAGTGGATTGATACTTTGAACTGTAGCGAATATTAAGCTGCCAGTGGCATCAATGTCCTGGACTTCGATTTGATTTGTTGCCTTTTCCACCATAATGAGCTTCGAAGTCACATTGATAGTTATATTGAAGTTCATCGGGGTGAAGATGATTGAGCATTGTGTCTGGTTGAATTTCGCAAAAGTGTTCTCGGAGGCCGCTATGGTCACCATATTGTCGCCTTCGTAGGATCGAGCTGCCCAAGTCAAAATCTTTGGGTCAGAATCCCAACTCGGAATTCCGTACCACTCAACGGTCCCTGGAGGCTCGTTAGCTAAGGAGCCCCAGAGCACGTACCATGTGAAGCCAGAGTCATCAGTCTCCAACATGCCGAATTGAATGTCGGAAGACGAGTTTTTCTGGCACTCCACTTGAACATTGTATCCAGACTCATGGTATTGGTACGCCACCAATGAGGCGGAGTCTTCGCCAGTGCCAAAAGAGGGCACTGCAATTGCTGCTGATGATCCGACACCAAATGAGCGGCCACTGTAGGCCCAGCGTACGTTATCAAGTTTCGGGTGAAGTCGAGGTTCGTCAATGCTGTTGCTGGTAGCAGAACTGGCGCTAGTGAGTAAGAGGCCCTGAAGAGCAGGAACCGGACAAGTCGGTACGAAGCCTCGTAGATCATAGATCTGAGTGCAATTGTCTAGCACGTTCCAGACTTGTAGATCGTCGTTGTTGGGGCGGACCTGGAATTGTGTTGCCCATATCCGCATCGAGTCGGCCGTGAATTGAGGAACTGCAATGGTGCCATTGGTTTGCAAATCTGTAGACAGAATAGGCGTCAAAGCACCTGCCCACAAGGCTGATGGGAGGGCGGTAAGGACGACAATGGTGATGGTGCATATCAAATAAGACATTGGAAGGCTAGAATCCATCTTTGTCTGGCTAATCGCTGTCCACCAGGATAGCGTTTCCATAGATAGTGTGCGCTTAGGCAAGACCAGCCTTGTCGCCAATGCAAACAATTGTCTCAGAGCATAGATCTGAAGCATGGCAAGAACGAACGATAGAATCTGCACAATAACTTGGACCGCCGTTCTTGAGTCGTTGACAAAGTTACGGAAACTGCCATCCCAGAGGTGATTTCGAATCGAGAGAAGGAGAATTGACACGGCTGTTGGGAGCAAGAGGGCCAGAGCTGGAAGCAGCTTTTGTTTTGCGGTGTTATCTATCGATAGCCCTGCCATTGGTCTCGACACGGTTGAAGTAGACTGTCGAGGGCGTACAACGATAGAGGAGCAGAGCCGCGGAGCAAGAGACGATCTCGAACTCGCAAAGAAGACATTGCCCTTTTGAAAGGCTCGAGTGTCTCAAGTCTCCATTCGTGTGTAACCTGCATCCTGGAGATGATAGATCCTTGGGCAGATATTGGAAAGGCAAGTCACCTGCGTCCTTGACCTGTCACCTGCATGGTCACACCAGTCAACTGCAGAGTCCGCCAGATCTTGCAACCATGACTGCGCACTGATTGCCTGGTACAAGCGTGTCCAGAAACAAACGAGCGGCAGGGACAGTATTTTCACAAGGCAGCGCCTGGATCGTAGCTTCTCCATCCTGTGGGCTGGGACGGGAAAGTGCAAAATCATGGAGCATTGAGCAAGTGATCTGGACTGAGGACTGCACCTTCACATGAGTGTTTCGATGGCGAATGAAGAATGGAAAATCGGAATCCATCAGGAGCACGGAAAAACAATCCCAAGCAAGTCCTGCCCTCTAGGTGTCCTAGACTCCCCGATTAGCTGCCTATGGGAGAGAGGTTCGAAGTGTATCGATGACGGATTGTTGGATCGAGGAATGCAAGCAGCTCGATTTCGTCTTAAACACGTACCCGTGTCAGCATTTGATGTGCATATATGAGATGCCCCGTCCTTGTAGCTGCAGACATGGCCTTGCTACAAGAACTCAAGTGACTAGCAGCATTACGGAAAGTCTCTAGAGCCTATGTGCACTCGCCCGACCGAGCGCAAGCGCATCAAATAGGCGCGGCCTGGGCATGGATGGCATCTCGACACCCTACGAAATGGTGCCTGCTCGGCTCTTGACAGCCGGCCAGCATGTTTGCTCTCGGCTTGCGTCATTAGGCGGCAAGGCCACCCCCGAACATCTCCCTACTGAGTCGCTCTCTCAACAGTCAATGGTCAATGACAGACTGTCCAGATACAGACCCCAACATTGTCGTCTTCAAAGGTAAGCGAATACTCCGCAGAGATGGGGAAGTGATTGGCACGACGAAAGAACTTCCAAGCTCGAAGGAGCGTCCCTTGCGAGCAGGTATAAATGCAGAGGAGAGAACGATATTTTTCTCTAGGCCGCCCGCCATATCTCTGCGTCTCATCAAGGTCTGTCTCCCATCTTAAGACTCTATATCGCAAAATTTCACTCCCTCACCAATATCCAACCTTTCAATACAACATAAGGACGTCATGGCCTCCCCAATCTCCTCCATCTACCGCATCTGGTTCCTCCGCATCGACCCCGTACTCACCTGCATCGGCATCTACACCAACATCTTCACGCCCGAATTCATCCTCGCGGGCCTGGACCCGTCCTATCGCTCGCCTCCGGGCTCCGAGACAGTCCTGCTGCTCGACACCTGCACGGGCTGGTTCTTTGCGGTCCTAATCCTGCAACTCTTCCTGCTCCGCGCGCGGCAGGACGACGTGCTCGTGTGGAAGAGCTTCGCGGCGGCCATCGGCGTCGTTGATACCGTCATCTGTGCGGCAATTTTGCGGGCGCTGAATGCTCAGGGACGGTTGGCCTGGGAGGCGTGGAGGGCGGAGGAAATCGGGAATTTCGGTATCACGGCTGCGTGTGCGCTTGTTAGGTGGGCGTTGGTGCTGGGGCTGGGCGTGAAGGAAAGGAAAGGGAAGGCCTCCTGAGAGAGGTCTGCCTGGAAGGAGAGGAGATGTCCTGAGAAGTGCCAGCCGTCGCTCTCTGGGCCCGTCTTCCAGTGAGATCGAGCAGGCGCGACATGAAATCTCAAGGAGGACGTCGTACAATTGAATTTCTCCGAATGAAAGATGTGCAACTGGTTTTGCAGAGCAGCATGATAATTTGAGAACGAGGCCTTGCCATACGTTCTTTGTTGTCTCTCGATTGTCGTTCTATCCTTGATGCAAGGCTGCGATTATGTAGTGCCCTCCAGGGGAAGGCTCCGAGGACTCGGGCAGATATACTGATCTAGTCTATGTAAATCAGTTGCATTGTTTCCCGGGATCCTAGAAGTCCGATATCAGAAATCATAAAACATCTAGGCAACAGTGAAAGAGAAACCTGCGAGAAACGTTAGGGGACACCGTGACAGAGAGCGGACGTAACGGTGCTCTTTGCGACTTGGAATACCCGAACCGGGTCTCCGGTTCACGTCTCTTTGTAGAACAAGTTCGGGAGCGAGGCTCTCAAAAATCTGTGCATCTCGGACCCGTCTGGAATATTGAGCATTGAGAAGAAAAGGACGAGGCAACGGTGCGAAAGACACGACAGGTCTATACATACGTAGACGTGGACCCTCGTCGGGGTCTACCACCAACACGCCCTCTCTCCTTCAAGGTACTGAATACTCGAGCATTAAATACTTGAGGAGCGTTCCGCGAGCTTCCTATCTTCCCAATTTACCGAGCAGACAAGCTCAGACACCGACGCCGCGAAGATGTCTACGACCAGTCCTCTCCTCCTGGACCCTTCCGTGTCCGCGGTCAACGAAGCATTCAAAGCCTCTCTGCAGGCAAATGCAGCGCACAACGCCTCGGCGGCATTCTCCCTCCCCGCGCCTCTGACGTTCACGTACCGTGAGGTCGAGGGCCTCAAGATCGACGCGGACGTCTATGTCCCCAGCCCGACGGCCGCAAATTTGACTTCTGGCCCGACCAAGCATCCTGTGGCACTGTTCATCCACGGGGGCGGCTGGATCGGCGGGATCAGGACCGACTTCCCCAAGACTCTTCTGTACGAATTTCTCGAACGCGGGTTTGCATTTGTGACGATTGATTATCGATTGCTTCCCGAGGTCGGGTTTGTCGAGGGCCAGTTGGATGATGTGAGGTCGGTGGAGGGATGGATTCGGAATGGGGAACTCCAGACAGAGCTGAGCAAAGCGCATTCGAAGGACGTCAACGTCGAGATCGATGGCAGCGAGGTCGTTGTGATTGGCGGTTCAGCGGGAGCCCATTTGGCTTCCTTGACGGTGAGCCCCTCCTCTCCTTTTCGTGTTCTCAAGAAAAAAAAAGGATGCAAAATATATTAACGGCAACACGGTACAGCCCCGAGTCTGGACCACTCCCCCTAAAGCCATCTTCCTCCTCGCCGGGCCCACGAATCTCCTCACGCTCAAGAACCCGCAACGTCCGCTTGGTGGAGGGAAACTCGACGCTTTGATATCCCACATCCCGCTGGACCCATCACCTGAATTCATCAAGTCTGCCATGTTCCCATCGCCAGTGGCGAACACAACTCCCGTCGTTGGATTGGAAGGTTTCCTCCATCCGCGCAATCTGCTCGGTCTGGCGATGTTCGTTAGGGAAATCATCCCCGAGTTTCTTGTCCGGGGCATCGTGGATGGAAAGTTACCAGAGAAGGGAAGTGTCACGGAGGAGGAGATCGAGAAGATCAGTGAGTTTGCCCGCCATCCCGTTCAGTTTTGTTTCCCAATATTCCCGGTCATCACTTTAGCTCATCAACACTTTGACTGACGTACTCGATCTAGGCGCCTTCTTCACCCCTTCATTCCAGGAAACCTACCCGCCAACATTTCAGCTCATAGGCGACGTGGACGAAGCTTTCTCGGCGGCCTACCAGACCCATCCGTTCCACGACAAGTTGCGCGCACACAACATGCCCTCGGCGGTCATGGTGGTACCTGAGTCTTCGCACGCATTCGAAAATCTGCTGAAGATTGGTGGGGAGGGACATTTGAGATATCTTAGGCCGGGCGTGGAGTTTGTGAGTCGTTACGTGAACGGAGCCAAGAAGATCGCGGGCAGTGCCGCTAAGGACAATTAGCCATGCCGACTTCTCGATGCCGTAACGTAGTCCGCTTCCGACCAATGAGTCTTCACACATCATCTTCTTCTTCTACCTTGGACCAGGGTACTACGTCCCATTGTGATTCCGTAAGACACAGAATGTCAGTGTCATCAAGTGCAGCGCCCTTTCGCACGAGTCCATGGAGGTCCATCAGCCCTTCTTTGACGCAGACTGTACATGACAACTTTCGTTCATAATTGAGACTAGGAAATCCGAAAAGTGGTAATGAGAGGATATATGACGCGGTTGCGAGATAATTGCCGTTCAAAAGGGGGTCACGGGAATTACTCCTTTTCGATGTTGGGATATAGTTGACGACGATGGCATTCCACACAGCTGCCCTTTTTGGTGAAGACCTCGTTAGCTTCTCTGGAGGCGATGCTCGCGTTGGGCAACTCACAAGGCGCCATTAACGAGCCATCTCAGAGACCTCCATCGACGGATCAAACGTTCCAGTCGAGTTATCCCCATGAGGAGGCGTTGTAGGTCGGTCATCAGCATTCCCTGGATCGTTGTACGCTTCGCTATGGGATCTTCCTGATAGGTACCGTTCGGTTGGCGTGGAACTGCCTTGCACAGTTAGAGTGTCCGATGTCTTGATCCCTCCACCACGTGCTTACCAATGTCTGTTGTCTCGGATGACTCTTCAGCCACGCGCAAGTCACTTTTCATGGAGTGACTCCTATCGAAAAGCCTTCTATAGCTTCTGACATGATCTAGGGCCGACCGCCTCAATACTCTAGCATTGAAAGGTGGCGCTGGTCCCCGATCTCTAAATTCTGTGGGAAATGTGCTCGACGTAGGCTGCCACCGCGTCATGTCGCTTCCAGGCATTGGAGCCTTGTCCATTGTGTCATTTGGGCTAGAAGTGTATTGCTCGGTAAAAATCACACCTTGTTTACTTTTTCATAGCAGGAGTGTACAAGCGCAACTTGAAGCCCGAGGGCCCTGGTCTCCAAATCACACTAGTCCCAATCTATCGCTAGCAACGCGCGCGAACGCGATCCAATACCACTCACGTGACTGCGAGGACTTTCTCGCGTCAAATAACTTCCACTTTCTCAGGCCACATCGAAACATAAATCCTTGTCCTGCTCATATCTCATACTCATTAGATCTCATGCACCATATTTCATCAATGCCGAGATCCGTGCTCAGTAAGAATACCGGAAGTATGGATTCTCGTGATCCGTGAGGTCCAAGAATGCAGCCTGTTCTTCGGTCATGTTGCCATGAAGTGCATTAGCCGTGCCCTCAGCAGACATGGCAAGATCACGTCGACGATTGCATCGTTTGTAGTATATCCTAGGAGGTAGTCTGATCAGAATGAAGTCTTAACGGGCTCCAAAAAGGGGTACGGAGACCATACAGGAGCATGGCTAGCGACACTTCTGCAGCAGCCATGGAGACCATCAAAATTATCATGCCTGTAGGATAGCCCTCAGCGGCTTCACTGCCCTTGAAGGCAAAAGGTCCTCCAATGCCTCCGATTGAGGATACCATAAACACCATTGCATTTGCGGTGGTTTTCTTTGTGTAGCCAGCCACGTTTGACGCGAGAAGACCAAAGGTTTGGATGAGAGCCCCGTAGAAGAAGACGGTCTGAACGAGAAGGATTAATCAGCTAGAGAGTCGAGAACCTTGAGGATTATCGGAGGCGAAACGTACAATATAAAGGGAGGCAAGTAGACCGCCTTTATGTTCCCTCGGAAGCTTCCAAAGAAGAGCATATGCCATGATTGACGGAATCAAGAACAGCATAGCTATCATGATCCGTGATCTTGGAAACTTGACGGCCAGCAGTCTAGTCATGGAGATTGGGTTAGAGTCGCATAAATATCATCATACAAAAAACCCTCACCCAGAGACAATCATCACCACAATGACTGTGCCAGAGACTGGCATATACAGCTGTATAGTTCTGAAATTCGAATATCCGAAGCTTGAAAGAACAAGGGCACCGAAACTGTCAAACGGTGAGCTTTTGGTCGAGCAAACTGCCGTGATTCATACCTTCCAAGAGCAGCAGTGCCAAAAGCGAATGCAAACCCCGTGACACACAAAAGCCATAGTTGCGGATCTGTAAGCGCAGCGATGACCTGCTTCGGTTTCAATTGGCGTGTATGGATACCTGTCTGATTCTTCTGAAGCCTCCTCACGGCAATATTTCGTTCTCTCTCCGTTAAAAATCGAGCATTCATGGGAGAGTCTGGGAAGAATAAAGCGAAGAAGATTGAGTACGTCAGGGTCATACAACCCAAAAGCAGGTAGATCCACTTCCACGGACTTTGATGAAATGGGCCTTTGATGGAAGCGGCGCCGTAGTCAAAGGCTTGTCCAACAATTGATCCGATCGAGGCTCCAGACATCCAAAGGGCAATGCGTAGAGGCTGCTCCTCCTTCTTCCACCTGTTGAGACTCCAGGTCAATTCTGAGATCTATAGCTAGTGCAGGACATGAGACTCACCACATCGGACTTAGCAGAATGCAGATCGCGAGACCAACCCCTTGGAACCCGTAGAAGAATCTATCGGCACTTAGGCATTGTGGGTGTAATTGAGATTGCGATGTCTCACCTCAGCGCCATTGCTCCAGCGAAATTGTGTAAGCTAAGAAAGAGGAGAGAGAGCGCTCCAGAATAAACAACGATCGCGAGTATGCATTTTCCAATCGGAAGCCTCTGAGCAAGCAGGAGGAGAGGATATTGGCTCTACGTGTCACTGTTAGCAGTCGTCGTTCAGTCTTACAAAGAAGAAGAAAGCTCTTACAACAAGGTTGCCGAATGTCAAAATGGAATTTGTCCAGGAGTATTTGTCTGTGTTGAGTACAAGAGGATCGGCAGAAACAACTGTGTAAAGCTTCAGGTCTTGGATCAATCCGAAGATGGCCGCAACACCATAAGCTTGACTGTCACAGGCCGTCATGATATTGGCAAGCAGTAACTAACAGCAGTGTTAGGAACGGCGTCATGCCATTTCGATCGGAGCATCGGCGCACCAGCAAAATCACGCGAACATCAATTTTCCAAAGCAGCTTTCTTTCCTCTTCGTCGGTCCACTCAATTGTATCGTGCTCCTGAACAAATACGTGAGCATCATCTGCTGATTTGAGCGTCTTGGAAGGCTGTTGAGTCTCTTCGTCATGCTCAACTGCAATTGCTGGGGTGATCTTTCCTGCTTCGTCTGTCATGATGGAAATCAAGTTCGTAAGCCTCAACCTGTCGTAAATGGAGAATTTGCGTTCTTCGAACGAGATTGATTTCTGGGTCGTTCATGGATCAGCTCTTCGCTTCTTTAAGACTTGCTATCCCATTAATTTCCCCACGGGGTTCTGGGGATCCAAAGAGAGAGTCATACGCAGGCAAGACCCGTACCGGTTTGTAGTCAAACGAAAGCCGGCTCCGGAGCCGGTAAGGGATCTTTCCGCTCGATGGACAAGCGGAAGTTCGCATTGACTGAATCAGTGAGATGTGAAATACTCAAAGCCGAGGCAGTAGCGACTTGAGTGTGGAGGAAGAGTGATATTTGGACCATGGCGAGCCGGTGGGCAAAATAGTTGGCACCATGCTCCCGTGGTAGGCGAAGGCGCCAACATGGGGTTGCAAGTTTACCTCACTCTATGTTGATTGTATACCCACGTATAACAATGTCAAGAGCGGTCGGACAGTCTCAACATATACAAATGCGCGTCAAAGCCGGAACTTACTATTTGTCCACCGGCTCGCACGGATTGCTGAACTCTAACTGCATCAGAAATTGCTCTCCAGACCATTCTATACGATGTTCCCTTCACCTGTATCGTTCAGGAAGTCTGTCAACCACACGGTCGGGTCCCAAATAGTAGACTCGTTTAGCACAGTATCGGTAAAGACACTTTGGTCAGCCGGGCTAACTTCAGTGACTGCCTTCGGAACTGGAACCCGTATTTGAGGATCAACCACGGCGTGTTCTTCAATATGAGGTTCCTGTACAGCTGAATCTTCTTCTGACCGGCAACTTGGCTGACGGACTTGACCAACGCGTCGCTGTAACGACCGGCCCAATTGTGCCGTGAAGTGATTGGAGCTCACGGATAGGTCTATCATCAATTCTGACAGGGCAATCACACGATCCAAGGCGCCCTCAGAGTCTGTGTGTGCAGACTTTACTCTCTGACAGACTTGTACGAGGAAAAGAGCAGCAAAGGTAATCATTACGAAACCAAAGTCGCTCATGTATCGAAGTGCATCTTTGCCTAGCGGCGAAAGGGTCAAAGCCCAGTCCAGAATAGCTGAGGCGTGATGCAAACACTTTTTGACGGAAGAGCTGTCGGATCTGTTAAGAATTCCTGTGTGGCCTCGAACGAATCGAAGAGCATAGCTGCTGATACAAAATTTAGAGTATCGGAAGTGGAAGTCGAGCCCAGAGCCGTAACCACCTTGGTACAAATGTTAGAAAAGATCGTCCTAAGCATCAGACAGTACTTTATCAAACCTCGTGCAATAAAGGGGTTGTATCTGTTCAGCCATGATTGCAGTTCCTCGTCAGCAACTTCAAGAGCGGCTGAAGGAGAGAAATCCAAGCTCTCAGAGTTGTCGGGAAAGCACCACCATTCACTGAGCCGAGAGTCCGAGGTACTGGTCTGGGGATAGGATTCAGCTTTTCCATACTCTCCGAATGCGAAATGCGTAGAATCATACCTTTTCCCACAGCAAACATAGCTCGACTTCTCCCAGAATTCTGACCAAACGAGGAGATTTATTGACGATGGCCAAGAGGCTTGGTGCATCCCTTATAGATGCATCCGCACGTATGCTTGGAGGAGTTCTGTTCAAAATTGCGTTGCTGCCTTGGATGTCAGGATAGCCTCCGGGCTGTGTAGGATGTGAGCATCATACTCACTGGTGTGACAATGTGTACATCCAGAGCCAGTACATGTACTTTTTGAATTCAGGCATCGTGACTACCTCAACCGTGTTTGACTTGAGTGCTAGCTTGACAGCCTCGACTGATCTGTGAAGACCAATATTGATCGCATATCCTTCTACGAGAGCCTTAAGCAACGATGGTGAGATTGCGTGACGAATGGCTGGACTATTAGGTGATGGTTGGGAATAAGCGTGGAGAATCATCATAGCATGGAGATCATTCAGATCGTAGTCTTGAGCTCCCGTCGTATTTGCGCACTTTTCAAGAATGAAAGTTGATAAAGTGTCACGGAGTGCGTTCGCTATTGCAATACCCCCTGGGAGAAAGAATGAAGTCACATAGCAAATCGAATAGGCCAGTGGTAAGTGTGTTTCGCATATAGCTCGGGCATCGAAGTCTCCCTTAGAAAAGACTGGAATGAAATGCAAAAGCCTCTCATTAAAACTGTTCGACGTCAGTATGTTGAAAACACAGCCAGTGAAGACTGATTTGAACCTACATATGAATGAGTTGATTCATTTCATTCGATGAGGGAGGTCTCGCAGGATTCTTATCTTGGCTTTGTATGTCTCTCGCCAAGGGAAGCGACGGGCGGCTTCTGGAGTCTCCCTTACCGCTGGAGGCTTGCCCAACTGGCATAACAGGCTCATATTGAGCACTGTTGTCGACAACTGCACTGACAGGAGAAGTTGAGTAAATGGAGAGAAGGTCCTGTTGCTCGTTCCGTGATTCAGCAGTCGGTCGTGCAGGCTGATTTCCAGGGCCATGATCTGCGTAGAGGTGCTCTGAGCGTGTGGAATAGAAGAATCCAGGTATTCCCTCTGCAAAGTCGTTGATTCTGCTAACCTCGCCGGTATAGGCATGTGAGGTGTGAGGGGAGCGCAGACTACTGGTTGCATAAGATGTATGAGAAGCGGAAGAGCGACCACGCTGGTGGCAGGGTGGGAAAGGAGTTCGAGACTCTGGTCGAAATTCGCAAGAGCGTCCTAGCCGGAGGCAACGATTGCAAGTCACATTTCCAGCTGACACGACACATCTCATCTAGCAGCAATTAGCTGTTCAACAACCTTTCGGAGTTTGGTTTGTTTGCACATGGTATCTAACCTTGAGATGTCGGCATTTCCTGCATGCCTGAGACGCTCTGCCCGGCTTTGCATATCGTACGAGTTGTGCTCCTGGCTGCCTTGGTGATTGTTGTGGCCCAGGAGAGTTACCGTACTCTTGGACGCTGAATTCATGGCCGAGATCAATGTCAGCTGAGAAGGCCATCACGGACGAAAGCTTTCCATGGACATGGCATAACAGATCAGGCTGAATCGTGCGTCTCTGGAGAGCGAAAAAAGCTGCCGCCCCCAGAATTAAAGAAATCTCACCGACAATCACGTGTGTAGTAGGACTAGTATCTGCTCGAGGACCACCTTCATTCGAGGTGGAGTCTTGCGTAGTCGCATTCTCACGGCTAGAGAACCGTTCACCGCATGGAGTAGGTCACAACGCAGATAGGAAATTCATCGAGAAGTGAAATCCGGTTCAAGTTCAGCTCCAAGTCGAACCTGAACAAGAAGCCACGAACCGGTTGAACCGATCCCGGGAAAACCGGGTCCCGGTACGTGTCAGCCAATAGAAGTGTGTCACCCCGCCTTTGCTCTTTCCCTCTACGCGTCTCGAGGTTGGTGGCTCCTTCCCTCACAATTTACGCGTCAAGGCACCTCAACTTCAGTTCGATTCCTGCTGTTCAGGTTTCCATGTAGACTTGATAGCCGGTGGATTGCCGCTCCGACTATACCGGTCTCCTTGCACAAATCAATGCTCTCAAATCCTAGTCATCACAGGATGACTACAAAAGTCACTAAGTTGTCAACACCATGATATACAGGTAAAGCATACTTACCACAATAAAATCTGACAGATCAAATCACTCGACGTGATTGTTTCGCTATGGGTGACGCAGGTCAACGGCTGCAATCGATACTGAATCAATTGACTCTCCCAGAGACAATTTCTTTGCTGTCTGGAAGAGATGCGTACGTGCCGGCCTAACCCAAAAATTGAAGTGTATCAGATCCTGACGAACTTGAAGCTGGCACACCGCTTCTGTTCCACACCGAGGCATTCCTGCAATCCGGGTGAGTGAAGCAGCACCTCAATATCCTCGAGAGGTATGAGAAGATCAGGCTGATCCAGGTTGTTGCCGCCCAGTTCTCAGACGGTCCCAGCGGAGTAAGAGGGTAAGCGAAGCGATCGCGCATACCCGGCACCATGCTCAACAACGTGTGAGACTAACAAATACACTTTGATTCAGCCGCCGTACCTTCCAGGCCTCGCCCACGACATGCTTCCCCTGCCCAGTTGCCTTGGCTTCGACCTGGGATGTCAAATTACTGGAAGAGATGGGAGTCATGATGGCGGGACAAGCAAAAGCACAAGGGGTCCAGTGAGCATCCCTGCATCGGTGAATCAGGCCTTGAAGTGATTGTTGTCGGTTTCCAGTGCTCTCCTTACTCCTACTATCAACATCCAGAGATCCCCTCTGGGCGGTCGAAACTTTGAATGCTACTCCGAAGATCCCGTGTTAAGTGGCTATATCGCGTCTGCTCTGATTCGTGGTATTCAAAAAGAGGGAATTGCTGCAACAGCAAAACACTTCGTCTGCAACGACCAGGAGACTCAACGCACGAAAATCGACGTCATCGTCGAGCCAAGGTCGGTCTACTCCCTTCACACCACGACCGGACATCTCTAATAAGTCATGATGCAATACAGAGCATTAAGAGAGATATATCTTAAGCCATTCCAGATAGTGGTTAGAGATTCTGAGCCCTGGGCAGTGATGGCATCGTACAACCGCGTCAACGGCCTTCATACAAGTGAAAATCCACAACTCCTCAACGGTATCTTGCGACGAGAATGGGGTTGGCGAGGAGCTATCATGTGCGTACAGATTCGTGATATCACTTCATTTTCCCTCATTTAACAGCACATCAGGTCCGACTGGTTTGCTACTTATTCAACCTCTGAGGCTTTAAACGCTGGTCTTGATCTCGAAATGCCAGGCAAAACGGAATGGCGAGGCAAGTTGGTCATGAGATCCCTCCATTCTGGTAAGCTCGATATTGTGACGGTCAAAGAAAGGGCTAGCAATGTTCTTGATCTTGTGGAGAAGACTCGCTCGTCAGGTGTGCCCGAAGATGCCGATGAATGGGAGAACAACACTCCCGAAGTAAGAGCATTGAATCGTCAAGCTGCGACAGAGTCGATCGTATTGCTGAAAAACAAGTCTCGGATACTTCCCGTTCAGAATCCTGGTCGCGTTGTTGTCGTCGGACCTAACTCACATGAAGAGCTCTTCGGCGGAGGTGGCAGCTCGACTGTATTTCCTTACTATTATGTCTCAGCATTCGACGGGATCAAAAATGCTTTGGCGGACATAAGCCCGTCGAGTGAGTTGGACTTTGCCCAGGGTTGCTACAAACATGAGCTGCTTCCACTTCTACACACCAATTCTACTCTGGAACAGAAGGGGTTGACTTTGGAATTTTACGATCGCGACTTTACGCAGCATTTGGAGGCGAAAAAAATCTGGGAAACACACAGCCTTACATGGAGACTTGTTTTCATTGACAGCTTACCCAAAGATGCTCTCCCTTCGGTATACGGTCGGTTCAGAGGACTGTACACAGCACCAGCTAATGGCGATTTTGAATTTGGAGTCATCACCACCGGTAGAGCCAAGCTCTATCTCGACGGAAACTTGCTGGTTGATAACTGGACAAGACAAGAACGTGGAAACCAATTCTTTGGTGAGTGTAGTTGAGCTCTTCCACTGAACACTAACTGATATTTTCAGGGCTTGGAACCAAAGAAGTCCGCCATGTCGAATCACTAATTGCAGGACGCCAATACGAGATTATGGTTGAATACTCAAATATCAGCAGTTTTCCGGATAGAAGCATCGCTGATATTGGAGGTGGAATTCTACGGCTTGGTGTTTGCCCAGTCATTGATGCTGAAACACTCCACAATAACGCAATTCAACTGGTTTCCTCGGCTGATACGGTGATTTGTGTCATTGGGACTGATCAAGAACATGAGAGCGAGGGATGGGATCGAAAAGACATGAAGTCAGTAATTACATTGGTCAAACGTCAGTCATATCTTTATACTGACCTCTTTCAGACTACCTGGCGCCCAGGATCGACTCGTTGAAGCAGTCCTGAAAGTCAACCCCCGTGCGGTGATTGTGAACATTTCTGGCAGCCCAGTCGAGATGCCTTGGATAGAGGAAGCCTCCGCTGTGGTCCAGGGCTGGTTCCTAGGAAGTGAGCTGGGCAATGCCTTGGGCGATGTGCTGTTCGGCAAGGCTTCTCCTGGTGGGAAGCTTCCAGTGACCTTTCCACGACGTTTGGAGCACAATCCCTCGTAAACGACACCCCTCTGCTGTTCTATGGAGCTATGGACTGATGAAAGACTAGTTACGGCAATTTCCCTGGTGAAAATGGCCGTGTCAGATACGCCGAAGGTATTCTCGTGGGATATCGACACTACTCGACAAGACACCTGCCACCTCTGTTCCCGTTCGGCCATGGTCTTTCATATACTGATTTCAAATATAGTGACATGGCACTTGAAACTGAAAACTTACTTTGTGCAGATACCACTGTCGTCATATCTGTGGCGGTCTCCAACATCGGCCCTTATACAGGCCACGAATCGATCCAACTCTACGTTGCAGCTATCGCGAGTCCTGTCTTTCGACCAGCTCTTGAACTACAAGGCTTCCAGAAAGTCCGCGCCCTGAAGCCCGGTGAGAGTCAAACAGTCCAATTCACACTTGATAAGTATGCGGTATCCTATTACGACGAGAAAACGGAACAGTGGTGCGCTACTGCTGGCAAGTATCGTGCATCCGTGGGGAGTTCAATAGAGGATTTGAGACTCGACATATTTTTTGAGGTTCCAGCCACTTTCTACTGGACTGGACTTTGATCTTGCGTCAGGCTTGATAAAATGAAATACTGTGAGAATCTGCCGAAATACTGTGTGGGCCTGCAAAGGTGTTCTACGTGAGCCCAAAAAGGCATTCTGTGTGACCCTATAAGAGACTTCTATGTGAGCCGGACAAGCTATCCGGTGTTCCTGAGGAATCACTCCTTGAAAATTCAGCCTCACTGCTCTCAGAATCATATGCTTCCAACAACGAGATTCATGAGTCTTCTGTGATTAGTCGTCTGCTTCTCCAACAGTGGAAAACCGCGGCGACTATCCTGTAAGCCAGCCTTGCGGGTCTCTTTGCCAACTTGTAACAGGGCAAGTTGGAACTTGGGGCTTCATCCCACCTTGCGCTTAAACATAATCCCATCTGTCCGAGATCTCGAGCTTATTCACACCGCAAACTCCAAAAGAGGAGAGAATATGGGATAAATCATGGTATTTTCCATTTCTTCATAAAATCGTTCAACAACATCGACCTGGAAATTCCTTGACAAAGAGTTACACTGCAATGTCGACGCTCAGCGAAATATTTGGCTCCGGCCACACTGCGTACTTCTCCCACAGCTCGCTAACACGTCTCTCTTCACTGCGGCTAAACAACACTCTCCTCGACAAAGCCTCAACACACGCCAGTGCAAAGTATTTAACTTTCGACTCACTGAACCCCTTACGCTCGTCTGATGGAAAACTATGCTTCACAGGGTATGAGGAGCTCGTGGACGTCATAGGTCGTCCCTACGCACAGGATGAGAAGACTCAGATTGCCGAGTTCGACCCTGAGGGGAAGTTCTATCCCGCGTTGGTATTTATGGGCATGGACCTCGGTGAACACAGCATAAGCGGCGACGGTCTCCAAATTGATGCTCAACTGCATGGCGTGCCTTATTTCGCACTCGATGTTAGCTCCAGTCCACGCTACGGTGTCTTCAAAGCTGCCCAGCAAGCAAAAGGGCTCACGTACCCAACGACACCGCGCATCGATCTGACACTTCCGCGCGGCGAGGCAGCAATCTACAGCCACGCCCGCTCTCTCCTGGATTGGAATCTCCGGCACCGGTTCTGTTCGAGCTGCGGCGGACGCATGCTATCTGTCCAGGGAGGGGCGAAAGTCGTATGCCCGCCGCCATCAGCATCCCTCGCCCTCCAAGTGACCCCCTTGCAAAAATCATGTCCCACAAGAATAGGCCTGCACAACACGTCCTTCCCACGCACGGACCCGACTGCCGTCATTGCGACCGTGTCTTCGGACTCGAAGCGCGTCTTACTGGGCCGCGGCCGGCGCTGGCCTGCGAACTACTTCTCCTGCCTATCCGGCTTCGTCGAGCCGGGCGAGAGCATCGAGGACACGGCACGGCGCGAGACGTTCGAAGAAGCCGGCGTTCGCATCGGCGACAACGCGAGGGTCGTCATCCACTCGTCCCAGCCCTGGCCATACCCATCGACGTTGCTCGTTGGCGTCATCGCGCAGTGCGAACAGCACGGACGTGGGTCGGATGAGAGCATAGAATGCCGTGATTCCGAGCTCGAGGAGGCGAGGTGGTTTGAGCTCGACGAGCTGGAGCATGCGCTTGACAAGGGCGCGAATGCTATGTGGGAGCCGCCTATTACTGGGTATCACGGCCCGAGAATGCCGCCGGCGCAGTTGATGGCGCATCAGGTGCTGAGGGGAGTGGTGAGAATGTTTCGACGGTGAGACAGGAGGCGAGGGGGAAAGACGGAGCTAGATTAGAACGGAAACACGGTCTCTGCTTTCGGTGTGAGACGAGTGATTTCTACAAAATGTCACGCATGTTCAAATAGAAGCACTTGCGCGATTGTAATATGCTTTTTAAAATCAACGGTCCCACCCAAGGGGCTTCTTCTTACGAATTCCATCATGACCACATGTAGATACTTTAGGGCTTGAATCCGAGCGTGCAAACCCATCGATATGTCCAAAACATCTCCCTCTTCTCTATGGGACATTTACGTGACGCTGAAAATGTCAAAACTCTGCGCTTGTCCCGCGAGACCAACCGCGCCCGCAGCACCAACAGTGACAAACAAGCCCGAAGCTCTCTCCATCAGACGATATCCTTGACCACCACCCACGAACGAGATATTATGCACCGCGGCAGCAGTCTTATTAAGCACGAAAGTGAGGTTCGCGCCGATGAAGCGGCCGTCGACGGCGCTGCTCAGCGTGTACAGGCGGCTATCGGTTGCGGTTTCATGAATGACCCAGCGCTGCGACTTCGTGGCGTGCGATGCCGTTGCGGCAGTGGTGTTGACGTGCGTCGATGAGCCGCCGATGTTGGACAGGGCGAAGCCTCCCGCTTCAAACGTCAGGTACCGGCCCTCGGTTAGGTATCCGCGCACGGACTTGAAGCCCGGCTCAGAGAAAAGAGACTTCTCTTCGGTTTGGTTCCCGTAGGGCACTGGGGGTCGTTGGACGGCGTACTGCGACTCGCAGTAGGACGAGCCGTCCCAGACGCCGGACTTGTCGGTGTGCGGAGCCTTGGCGACGGGCATGGCCGGGATGGAGGTATTCGGGCTAGAGAAGTCGAAGGCCGTCGTCAGGTCGGACATGTGGGAGCGGCGCCAGGCGGGCATCTCGGGGGTGTCGACGTTGTCGAAGCCCTTTGCCGCCAGCCACTTCTCGACGAACATGATCTGCGAGTTGTGGTCGCATTTTTCTGTGAAGACGTTGCCGCCCCGCGTCCAGGGCGAGATGATGTAGAAGGGTAACCGGAAGCCAGGGCCCGAGAAGGTGTAACCGAACATGCCGTACGGGTCGTCGAGCCATTCGCCTAAAGTGCCCTCCTCGGAGTGGTAGGGGGAGACATGGTCGCCCCAGCCGCCCGTCTCGTCGTAGCTAATGATCAACGCTGTGCTGTTCCAGTTCTTGCCCTTCATGACGGCGTTGGCGACCTGTTGCTGCAGCCACGCACCGTCGTGAGGGGAGTATGGTGGATGCTCAGACAGCTCGGTTGGGCCGATGATGTAGGAAACCATGGGCAGTGTGCCGTTGGCAGCCTGTTCGTAGAAAGCGTCCAGACCAACGTAGGACATGCCGGATTTATGGAGAGCAGTTCCGTTTTTCGCGACTTGGTACTGCTCAAACCAGGCGAGCGGGTTGTCGTCGAAGTTGTCGAGGTCCTGGTACACTTGCCATGTGACGCCGGCTTTTTCGTAAATTTCGGGCGTGGTGGTCCATTGGAGCGGATAGCAGTTAATTCCAGGCAATTCGCAACCCGGGATTTCGTTGTTGTCGACTGTCACGCCTCCTTGTTCAGGCGTTTGTGGTGAGCCAGGAACGTTGATGCTGCAGATCATTGCGATATCAGTGTGTGGTTATTTGTGTTGATGAGGTGACTTGTAACTTACGATCCACTGACCCAAGTCACACGGTTGGGATTGGTAGATGCGATAACACTTTCTTGATACATGTCGCCAACAGTCCATCCCTCCGCCAAAGCGAATTGAATGGGAAGATCGGCTTTCTTGTAGTAACCCCAGCTCCATGGAGTATTCTGTTGAAGCCACAAACATCAACCTCGGACCGAGACGGAGGCTTACGCATTGACACGACTCACGTTGAGGGCCCAGTGGTCATTCAGACCAAAGTTATAGGCTAGGTGATTCTCTTCATAGCCATTGGAACCGGCATCCATACACTGAGTTGCATTCGGCCAGTGGCCACCAAGCTCGTTCAGATAGAAAGGCAACAAATAGTCGGCCTTGGTCGTGATGGTCTTGTTGAGCTTCCTGAGTTCAATTCAATATGATGCCTCTCTCACTGGCAGAGCGCTGCTGGTATCGACTTACTGGTGGAAGACGGATTTTCCATTAGCATTGACTTGAACATTGGGATCAGAAAATCCTCGGACTCCCGCCATTGTTCCAAAGTACTGCCAAGGCATTAGTAGAAGCTTCATGCTTGATTCTTGTCCATACGTGATCGAAAGCCCGATTTTCCTGCATGAATAGAACGACATGATTGATGCTGGCAAGCGAATCTGCATAAACGCCACTTCCGATCATGCCAGCGCCCAGGAGCACCGCGAGGCTGGGAATTGTGCGCACCATCTTTGCTTCGTGCTTCGCGGCTGAATCTCAGTTCAAAGAGCGTGGCGTTCGCGGACAGGCTATATAGCGATCGTTCCTTCTTCGCAATCCTGCATGGCTCGTGGCTACTGCCAGCGCAGCGGAGTCGCTTTCACCAAGCGAGTCTCCGGTCGTAGCCTATCAAGCAGGATGAATTCCCAAGCATACAGGGTCTCGCTTGCACGTGGGGTGGATGTCTCATGCTTCAATCCATGATGGCCACCTCAAGTGCTACCTTCCAGCAACTACGGTGTTCGAACCGAGGATGCCAAAGCACACAAAGCCACTGAAAGGAATGCAGGATGCGACGATGAAAGCGAAGTGCAGTAGTCATTGCCTACTGTGGAACAATATACGCAGATTGCATTACCTTGCAATGGCACGTTGGAGCTGCGTCGAGAACGATTCGCTAACCGAATGGGCGGATTTCGACGCAATGGATCGCGTAGCGTGATTGCCGGGAACATAGGCATCGTTTCTTTATTTCGGGACCTTCAAAGTCCCCATATTAGTTTGATGAGATTTTTGTGTTCTCAGGTGGTCTCAAGATGCCAATGCCGGCCGAGTCGCAGTCTCTTCTGGAAGCCATTCATTCATGTCGATGACGCAGCGGCCAATGATTATCTAGACATTGTCGGATGCATCGTGTTTTGCGTGAAACCGACTAGGTGACCCTTGGGCATACCTAGGTAGCAAGGCAATGATGAACTGCGAACACTAAGGCGCCCTGATTAACTCACTTCCCAGCTCATGGCCATCCCGCTTCCCAAATGCCAGCCGACATGACAGTGCATCATCCAAATGCCTCTATTATCAGGCTTGAATCGGATGACAACATAACCTCTTTGGGGAATGAAGACGGTGTCCTTCTTGATCGGATTGATCAAGTTGTAGACGCCTGCAGGCGATTCTGATGGTGAACCTGCGAATGGATTGTAGTTGTACATGGCCGATCCTCCTGGCGTGAAAGGCGATTTCTCACTACTCCAAGGTGCTGCATGTGGAAAAACCGAGACGACATAGAATGAATACCCGTGTAAATGAAATGGATGACCACCATCGTCGAGATTGTTGATCACTATTTCCACCCATCCACTGCCTTCGTCAACATTGGCGGCATCCTGATGGTGTAATGGAATATGGGGTACAAATTGGTTCTTGTCATACTGTGTTCGAGACAATGAAATTAATGGCTCTGTTTGTGGTGAGAAGCTAGTGTGGTTGATGAAGCCCATTGGAATGTTGTGATGTCTGGCTAGTTTGAGAGTGGAAGTGTAGAGAACAAATTTCAACGGTGTACCCAAATCCATTTTGACGTAACTGGAATTAGGAACGGCGGCTTGTAGATTATAGTACTCGATGTCTGGTAGTGCTGGTCCTGAAATGAGATCGGCTTGTGGAAATATCGTGACTGGAAAAATCTGAGAAGGATTGAGCGCGGGATTTGGGTATTTGAAGTTTTCATCGTCCATTTCGATTCGGAAATGGCGTTTCTTGGTGGAAGGTCTTATCCGCAAGATTGCATCAACTCGCTCTCCTGGATATACGATGCCGATGCCTGAAGTTTCAGCAATCGTAATTTCGTTACCACCATCAACTTGGAAAGGTGAGAAGCTAGCGGCGTCCAGTCGAAGAGAAAATCCGGTCAAGGATCCAGTATTGACCAAGCGAAGGCGATAGCGCCTGCCACGGTCAAACCATAGTGATGGCAGCTTGTCCCTATCTCTAGGTGGCGTACACTGTACAGGCCGGGCAGGTACAGCCATGTCGCAATCGAAATTTCCTTCCCCGTTGACGAGTAAAGAATCAGGCACTGGTTCATTTCCAAAGGATCTCGAGTTCATGTACCAAGCCAGGACTTGGGTGCTTGGTCGGTGATACCAGTCGCCTATCAAGAGGAGAATTTCATCGCCGTAATCATAAATTGTCTTCTCATCTACTTGCTCTGATGGACGATGGACAACAAATCCGCCGTAAAGACCGTCATCTCGCTGTGTCTTTTCGTGGCCGTGATACCAGAATGTGCCGAATTCGTCATCTCCAATCGTAAAGTTATACAGAAAGTGGTTGCCCGTCGAAATTGGACTCTGAGTCAATCCGACCGCCCCATCCATGTCATTGGCACCTTTCATCCGAAGTCCATGCCAATGAATGGCAAGCCCTTCATCGCTGAGGAGGTTTGTGACATTGACAACTATTCGGTCCCCCGAACGTGCCTCAATTGTCTCGCCAGGGAATTCGTCATTGACAAGGTAAACTTCTTTGAGTACGCCATCAGGAGATCGGAAGCCCTTGGTTATTTTCCAGTCAAATGTCCACGTCCTCGGCGGACGACGAACATGGTCTTGTGGATGAAGAATGATGCCAATGCCGCTATTCTTTTCAAGTTGTTCTCCCCTTTGTGATTTCCGTTTCCAGATGTCATTCTCAAAGATCCAAGTGAATACTCCAACTTGATTGAGGAGCAAACCCGTTAGCAAAACAAAAATGATCAACACGTAAAGGTAGCGAGCTCCTTTTGAATGCCATGATGATGAATCTTGGTGGGGCGTAAGCATTTGACGTCTGTCTGCATCGGACGTGGTCTGAGCATGAATAGAAGTTGTGGCATCTCGAGGTTCATTGGATCTCATGCCTTTCGTTTTCCGTCGTCGGGAATCTGTCCTTTGCATGATGCTTGTGCAGGCCCAGGAATCGTCCAGGTGTCAACATCTTGAAATCTACAGGATGTAGTCTACAGAAGCATCTTATGGGCCACAGAGCCACGGAGTGAGCGCCGGGATGAAAAGCGAAGACATGTGGAATGAGCAAGGATGTTTGGGGCCTGGTCCTTCAGATTCCTAAGGCTGGTATCAGTCACATAGGGGTACCCAGGTAGTGAAGGAAGACTTTGGGGCGATTGTTTTACCTAACTCTTTAGCATTCTAGGTTTAAGGTGCCTGTACTATAGTAGCCTTTGGGCGAGAAAGCCCCTATTCAGGCCCCCGGCCAGCCGGTGAGAGAGGCGCTTAGTCAATGAGCAAGTGCCTGGGCCGGTCATATCCGCTACTGAATTCGGATCCGGATAAGGGTTACAAATTTACAATCCATAGATGCTACTCTTACAAAGCTCTGTTCTTCTACAGCCTCAAGAGCAGCACAAAGTCACCCGATGCAATGTTAAAAACAAGACTTCGGCAAGGTGTAGGTCTAGTAAAAACAATGGCGTCGTCGTTTCAGGCGTATTATCAATCGATATGTCGTGAGTGCGCGGCCTGAAGATAGCGGCTGTTGTACAAAATGTCTAGTCAACCCACCCTTCAAGCGTTGACGACAACGGTTGAGCATCTTTTGAAATGGCATCTCAATCGCAGAACTTTGGTCTGATCCGAGAAGGTGCTGGTAGAGCTATTCTCAAGCCCATTGCCATCCCAAAACTGCGAGATGATTATATCTTAGTTCGTACCGTGACCGTGGCTCTCAATCCTACTGACTGGACGACACTGGACGCGACTGGCGACGACGGCACGATTGTCGGTTGCGACTATGCTGGAATCGTTGAAGAAGTCGGCAATGCGGTGAAGAAGAACTTCAAGAAAGGCGATCGTATTGCAGGATTTGCACACGGAGGTATCTTTCTGGGTTGCTGATGTTCTAAGGAGCAGCGCTGAGAATCCGTGTAGGCAACGATTTCAATGCTGAAAATGGAGCGTTTGCTCGATACATTGCCGTTAAAGGGGATATCCAAATGCACATCCCAAAGGACGTGAGCTTTGAAGCCGCCTGCACTGTGGGAGTGGGGGTTGGGACAACAGTGTTCGGGCTGTACAAAGTTATGGGCGTGCCCCCGCCGGTCCAGAAAGACAGCAACGACGGAGAGTCGATCTTGGTTTATGGTGGCAGTACAGCAACTGGAACAGTCGCAATTCAGTTCGCACGCTTGTAAGTGCGAAACGTACCAAGAGCTCCGAAAACTTGCTGATAACCCCTATTTTTGTAGATCTGGCATGAAAGTCATCACGACTTGCTCCCCTAAGCATTTCGACCTTGTGAAATCACGTGGCGCGAGCCACGCCTTCGACTATGTTCGAGACACCCCTAAGCCCTCTGGCTCTTTCTCGTAAATGTGGCATGCTGACCTTTCTCGATTTCTTAGCGAGATCCCGACGTAGGGGCAAAAGTCAAAGCTGTGACGAACGGAAAATTGAAGCTAGTCTTCGACACTGTGTCGCTCGAGTCCACAGCGAAGATCTGTGCCGAAGCTATTGGCGACGAAGGAGGGATGTACTGCAATCTCCTAGGTGTCGACTCCCCTCGCAAAGATGTGCGCTCAGAGTTCTTCCTCGGTTACGGCTTGTCTGGTGAAGAGTACATTTTCGAAGGAGATCACTATGAAGCTCATCCTGAGGAGTTTGTCTTTGGGGCCGAATTTTACAACATTGCTGATAGACTTTGGCATGAAGGACGATGGAAGCCACATCCGCAACGGTTGGAGAAGGGTGGTCTTTCTGGGATCTCTGACGGATTGCAGCAGATGAGAGAAGGGAAAGTCAGCGGTGAAAAATTGGTGTACCGTATCGATGAAACAGATTGGCCTTGACTTAAACTCAGATTAGCAGAGAGTGAATACATCGATTATCGCTCGCCGTGCCACCACCTGTGAAATGAACGATCACTTCTTCATCAAAACGAAATCATGCTCCAGAACCCAGAACCCAGTCGTCTTCTTGCCGCTTTCGTCGACTCTCTCAAGCGTGTCGATGCCGAATTTCTTCGCCAACGCTACATCTTCCGACCAAGTGAATTGCTTGATGAGACTCTTCTTGACTCCAAAGACCGGATCTAGCGCTACATTCCGGCTGTCATGTGAATATAACGCTGTTGTGAGCCTCACGCACTGGGGATGCTGGAGCACAAAATGCTTCAAATTTCAAGGAATGTCAGTGTTCGTTGCTCTCCTGAGGGGACATTGAGGGACGTACCACATGAGCCGGTCGAATATTTGACCTGTTGAGTAGGCGCAATAGTACTCCTACAGGGCCATCATATGGAATGGGATAGTCGACGGCCCGGACACCCACGAGCGCGAACTTGCCTTGATCGTCGGTGTGGAAAATTCCACGACAATCCGGCTCATCCTTCTCAGGGTCCTGCATGTCGTAGAACCCATTGCCGTTGGTTTCCCACACGTCGACCAATGCGCCTGAGAGAGGTTTGCCGTCTACATCTGAGACAATCCCGTGAATGAGCATAGGTTCGCCAATGGCTCCTTTGGATGCGATGGATTGGCCGTTTTCAAACTCATGGGCATCGTTGTGAAAAGGTCCCAGCACTGATGATTCAGTGGCTCGTGGGGCTGTTGGGTTGTTGATTGCATCGACCAGAGCAGAGATACCGAGCACATCGGAGAGGAGAATCATCTCCTGTCGGTCTGGTGTGCAGAATTGACCAACCTGAGTTGGAAAGTTAGTAATTCCTGTACGTGACCTCTATTTTTGAAGGTTTGATGAGACGCGCCTCTGTCAGATATTGCCATGCTGCCTCCCATTCCGCCGTGGTTAATTTGGTGTCTCGTACAAAATCATGCGAGTATTGTATCAATTTAGCAAAGACGAACTTGAGTCTCTCATTCTCAATGTTTGAGCTAAGTTTGATGACATGTGGTGTGAGGTTATTGACGGTGAGATCGTCCGGGGAAGAATTTGAGGCTGCCATTTTTCGTTCAAACTAAAGGCTCACGAATGTCCTATGCCTACAAGACGATGGAGACAGCGTTTGGGGTCATATATATGCGCTCACCTGAAATTTAGATATTCCGCATGGCCTTGCCGGCAACGGTGAAGAGTCGAATCCCGTTCGATCTGTGAATTTGGTAGCAATTCTTCTGAGTCAGATTTAACGGACAGCCCAAGGTACTAGTATGTGGTCAGACAGCCAACAACCGCCATGAGACTGAATCGCGAGGCTCAAAATGGAAGTAGATGATTACTATTTTCAACGGGCTGTCCTGGCGAGTCTGGAGAAACGGGATGGGCGGAATCTTCCGATTGTGGTTATTAATAATTGATGCCAGATCTCGCTCTATCCGTGGTAGGGGTAATCCCGACCTCTTCGTCTGCAAGGCTAGTGCCTCGAGTTTCTGGGGAACCTAATACCATAAGTACAAAACGTTCTCGTCGTTCTCGGAATCTCTGACTGATTGCATTTTGATGACCAAGTAGTGGTATTTTCATTTGTGGTGGGTCGAGGCACAATGCGTGCAGGAGATCAGAGGCCTCGGTGACGGAGAAAGCTTCCACAGATTTGTGAAATACTTGCATTTCCCCCTGAAGAGAATTTGAGCATCATATTCTTCGATTTCGTGATAAGGTAGGTAGTGTGTATGTTGAAGTAATATCCAAGGAGGCGGACCGTGCCAAATTCAGTGTCATAAAGCGATATCGTTTTCTTGATGGCCTTAACACCTTTTTGGCTTGTGAACATTCTGGGACTGGTAGATCTGCGACCTGTGTGCTTTCTCTACCGTGACTGGATTCACAAAACCATTCACGGAGTAGAGTTTCGAATCCTCTCAGTTCTGCGCGCCTCGATTCCAAGCATCACGCATCAGAACTTCCTTGTAATCAACTGGGCAGGTACGAGTATTTGCATGTCGTCAGTGCAGCCATGCGGTACCTACCCACCTAGGTAGGCGTTCACGCTTCCGCATCTCTCTGGGCATTGAAACTGGTATTGCGACTGTCGTATCTGGACGAAATCGCTGCACGTCGACGGTTTCAGTCACTATTAGCACCGTGATCAGCAGCGTAAATCATGGAAAGCCACAAAGCGTCGATCAAACAGAGTCGCCAAACCTCAGGGATCCGTCCAGGTACATATTGTCGGGCGTAGGGGTGCTGGGATTTGCAGGGTGAAGCCCGAGTGGTGCAAAGCGCCACCATCAATTAACGGGTGTCAACGGTATTTACGTGAAGGCGTTCCAGTGACACCCTCGACGCCCACCTAACACCCACTTGTTTAGGTGTGTGTGCAAGCCTCATAGGGAAAGCAAGCCCGAACATCAATTACCCAAATGCCGGAAGCGACGGCCGGGGGGTCTGGGGCGCCCGGGACCAAGCCACTATTGAAACGCTATTTGCTCGCCTTTTCAGCGACCATCAGCACCGGCAGGGTTGTCTCCTTCTTGATTGGCTTTGATGTCTTGCAGGCGACGCGGTCCCTGCTCGTCCTCGCTTCCCGGTCCCCTGTCCGTATGGGTTTTCGCCCAGTCTCGATCGCGATCAGTTTTCAGCTGTCAATGCGATACATAACCTCTATCTACAGCATGTTATGGCTTGCAAATTTTCACGCCGCGGCCCTCTGGCACCAACGATGAAGAGAAGAAAACGGCACGCTCTAGTGATTTCTTTTTAGATGGACGTGAATACGACCGACCCACGAGTGGGCTCGGCCCGCGACAATTCAACCTCTCCTGGACTTTCCAAAGTGATTGCTGGGTCTAATTCATCGTCGGGCCGTGATTTACTGGCTACGGTTGTGCCCGTCTTGATATGGGCTACCCTTTGCACCACCATCTTCATAGTCTTGCGGCGCAAGTGCACCCGAGTTTACGCTCCAAGGACATTGCTAAAAAGCCTAGAGCCACAGTATGTCGATATCCGGGATCTGCCAATGCCAGACTGACAATATGCCACAGTGAAAGGAGCGATGTGCTTCCTGGTGGATGGTTTAATTGGTTCAAGGACTTCTACCGTTTACCCAGTACATTCGTGCTTAACCATTCATCCATCGATGGCTATCTCTTCTTACGCTTTCTTCGGGTTCTGGGAGTCATATGCCTAGTTGGGATCCTCTTGCTCTGGCCTATCCTACTCCCGCTACATGCGACAGGAGGAGCTGGTAACCGAGAATTGGATGCTTTGACGCTTGGAAATGTCGTCAGCACCAACCGGTTGTATGCCCATGCTATCCTCGCATGGGCCTATTTCGGTAAGTGAATCCTCTCGAGGGTGAACCCTTGGTTTAATATCTCGTGCAACAGTGTTAGTCCTGTACATGATCTCACGAGAATGTGTCTTTTACATCAATCTCCGCCAAGCATACCTGCTCTCACCTTTCCATGCAAATCGGCTGTCGTCGCGAACGGTGCTCTACATGAATGTACCGCGACAGTACCTGGATGAAGACAGACTCCGATGGATGCTCGGAGACTCTGTCAAGAGGATATGGATTCCTCAGACAACTGATGAACTTGAACGACTTGTCAAAGAAAGGGAACAGACCGCTTTTCGGCTCGAAAAGGCCGAGTTCAGGCTTATCGACATGGCCAATGCTGCGAGGACAAAAGCGCTCAAGAAAGCAGAACGCGGAACCGGCAAACATAAACCTCCTTCTATCGAGTCGGATCATGACGGGGAAGAAAAAATTGCCGATCCTGGCTCGAAATCAGCCGTCGAAGAAGTCAGTCAGGAATCCTCTACCTCCTCGAGGAGCCCAACTGAACCGAGTCTTCCTGATGTCAACGGCTCCGTTGCGTCACAATGGATATCTCACAGCTCACGGCCCCATCATCGACCTATCGCAAATTATGGTCGCCGCGTTGACACCATCAAGTGGACAAGAAACCAGATCAGGAAGCTGAACTCACAGATTGCCAAAGTTCGTCGAGACCAGCTCTTTAAGACTGACGGAATGCTCCCGAGTGTATTTGTTGAGTTCGAGACACATACCGATGCTCAAAACGCATACCAGACCTTGACTCATCATCGACCTCTACACATGGCGCAACGTTATATCGGGGTGCGACCTTTCGAGATTCTATGGGAATCTTTGTCAATGTCTTGGTGGGAAACGATCGCCCGAAGGTTTTTGATCAAAGCCTTAATCACGGCCATGATTATATTTTGGGCCATCCCGTCCGCGCTCGTGGGCACAATTTCGAATATTGAATATCTATCAGAAAAGGTTCCATTCCTACATTGGGTGGCAGATCTACCGGATGCCGTTAAGGGCGTAATTAGTGGAGTAGTTCCGGCCTTAGCATTGTCTCTGCTCATGAGTATCGTCCCAGGCATCTTGAGATGTGAGTATGATTCCTGTTTTGATGAAATCGGCTACTGATAATCCACAGACTGCGCAAAACTCTCGGGAGTTCCTACTCTCACTCGGATTGAACTCTACACTCAACATGCTTACTTTGCCTTTCAGATTGTGCAAGTCTTCCTGATCACGACACTGACCTCGGCTGCATCTGCAGCTGTCACAAAATTGCTGGAAGATCCAACGACGGCCAAGGACTTACTCTCGCAAAATCTGCCAAAAGCTTCGAATTTCTATCTCTCATACTTCCTCATACAGAGTCTGGCTCTTGGATCTTCAGCACTCGTCCAGTTCGGAAATATTTTTCAATTTCATGTCTTCCAGAAATTCTCCAAGAATCCCCGGAAGATATACTTGAGATGGCATCGCCTCACTCGCGTTCATTGGGGAGCCGTCTTTCCTGTTTTTACTAATCTTGGGGTTATAAGTGAGTTGCTTGTCCATGCCTGTGATCTTCATCTTCTTACAGATCTGCAGCTCTGTCCTACGCGCTCATAGCCCCAATTATTCTTGGCTTCGCAGCCATCGGCGTGGCTTTCCTACATCTCATATATCGTTACAACCTCATCTACGTTTACGATTCTCAAGTCGATACTCGAGGTCTTGTATACCCTCGAGCTCTGATGCAGTTGATACTGGGCCTCTACTTTTCAGAGGTGTGCATGATTGGATTATTTTCACTCAAAGGTGCATATATTCCTGTGGTGCTGACAGTGATCTTGCTGGTACTTACCGCGTTGGTACACACTTCACTCCTAGATGCACTGGGCCCTCTTTTATGGAGTCTCCCCAAGAGCTTGACCAAGGAAGAAGATCAATATCTGCTTTCAAGACGCCAACAGAGTGTCCACAACATGATTCCAGAGGACGCAGAACAATATCAACAGCCAACTGACTTTGCAGAAGAGTACGACATCGGTACCAGCAGGGGCTTCGAAGGCGCAAACGGAGCATTTAGTGCTTTAGGGGGCGGTGTCAAAACTATGTTTAATAAGAAGATCAAGGAAGAGCTCCCAGAAGTAAATATGGTTCTGAACGAGGTGGGGGCTTTTTGGAGGAGCTGGATCTCGCCAAATCCTCACCAGAAATCCAACTTCCTTCTTCGGTGGCTGCATCCTGAAGTGTTTTCCGATTTTACCATTTTACGCAGGATGATACCTCAAGATCTACCAGATCCTGTTTACCCAGAAGAGATCGAGCGAGACATTTACTACCCTCCATCTTTCATGATGAAGCCACCAACTCTGTGGATACCAAAGGACCCGGGAGAAATCAGTCGACAAGAAGTCGAACACTGTGGAAAGATCATCCCCACGACAGACGAGTACATTAGTATTGATGAGAATGGGAAGGTGGCAATTGACCTGGACGAAAGCAGGCTTGTATTTGATATAAATCAGTTCAGATATTGATGACACAGAAATGATAATTTAGACGAATTTTAACAAGGTGAATGTATCAAGGAGCAATCTTGATCCCAGTAAATCGGCATTCAGATCTACTCCATGAAGTGAGCGGAAAGTGGCCGGAGGTGAATAAGTGTATAAGGCTGGGCAAGGCTGCGTGACAATCGCAGGAAGGGGAGCCGAGAAACTTTGTGATGTGCCGCCCTCGATTTCAAGTCGGATTCACTTCTCAGCGAAGGGCACACGCACTTCTTGCTTTCTTGCCCTTTCTATTTTGCCTGCGCTTGATTTTCTTTTCTTTTCTTTTTCTTTAATTTCAAGATACCAGGTCCTGACTATTTCCCAGTCTCACACCAACCATGACTTGACAATTCCCTCACATTCGACTTTCATCTCCGCGTCTGTCAACATGGCGACAACAACCACTACCAGAAATGGTATCACCACCAGCGAGATGAACGTCACATTTCCTGGCATTACTCCTCAAACGCGATTCTCCGACATTCCCTCTGCGATCGACATTCCTGTCTCTGGTGGCCTCGAAGCGGACGAAGCAGTTGAAGTCAATCTTGAAGACCACCTGGATGAACCTGACGGTATCTGCCAGGTGTTGGAAAATGAGAAGGCCGCGAAGAATCTGTGGATCACAATCGCGTTAGCCTACGCAAAGCAAGGACAAATTGACCCTGCCCTCGAAGTCTTGAGCAAGGGTCTGGCGTCATTGTCGAGAAGCGGCCCTAAAGAACGGCTGAGTCTGCTGGTTTGTGAAGCCTGGCTACACCTTCAGAAAAGCAGACAAGCACCTCGTGTTCCACCCGAGAACCAAAATGTCGCCGATGTCAAGACAAAAGATCACTACCTCCGTGAGACTCTGGGAAATATTAACGATGCACTCCGAGTCAATCCTGCCTTCCCTCCTCTTCACCTCACCCGCGGCGCTCTATCCCTCCTCAGAGCCTCATTGCAGGCGTCTACAAAAGCGAGTGCGGACGCCGAGAAGAATGATCATCTCAAACAAGCATTGAAGTCTTTCGATGACGCACTCAAAGCATCGGAGAATCGCAATATGATGGCAGCAATGGGAAGAGCTAGGGCACTATATCTGCTGAAACAGTACGGGCCTGCTTTGCAGACCTACCAAGATGTTTTGGCAAAGATGCCTGGTCTCACAGATCCAGATCCACGCATTGGCATTGGTTGCTGTCTTTGGCAACTGGGATACCAGGACAGAGCCAAGATGGCGTGGGAAAGATCACTAGCGCTGAACCCCAACTCCAAGGTTGCGCATGCGTTGCTAGGTGTGTATTATCTCCACGAGAGTGCAAAATACCCTGCGTCGGATCCTCAATTCAACGCCCTATACAAAAAGGCCATGATCGATCATACGAAGAAGGCGTATACGATTGATAAGAATTTCCCACTTAGCTGCGCCACTTTTGCCAGCTATTTCCTCTTGACCGGACGCTACGAGACTGTGGAACCTTTGGCACGCAAAGCCATTGAACAGACTGACATCAATGCGGTCGCCAGTGATGGCTGGTATCTACTGGCTCGGAAGGAACACAACAAGGGCGATCTATCCAAGGCCAATGATTGCTACAACAGAGCAGACCAGGCTCGGGGTGGTCTTGACAAGGGCTATTTCCCAGCAAAATTTGGACTTATCCAGATTATGATACAGACTCAAGACATTCAAGGTGCGAAGTTTCGGCTGGACAACCTGGCTCAGATCAATCGGCATGTCGAGGCTATGACTCTACTAGGCTGCATTTACGCTGAAGAGGCTTTCTCGGCCCAGGCGAATGCGACCAAAGAGGAAAAGGCAACTGCAGCACGCAAGGCCATTCACCTTCTGGAGAATGTCCGCAAGACCTGGAAAGATGAGAAATCGCGAAACAAGCCAGATGAGTCGGTCTTGCTTTATCTCGCCCGTCTCTACGAGCTGGAGAACCCACTTGAGAGCTTGAAATGCTTGCAGATGGTTGAGGCAATGCAGCTTGAGAAGATTCCTGATGAGGATAAACCCGATCCAAATGAGGAAGAAGCAACCTATATCGCCCAATTACGAGAGAATTTACCCCCTCAGCTCCTGAACAACATGGCTTGCTTTCTGTATAGCCAAGAGTCATTCGCGATCGCCCGGGAAACATTCCAGATCGCGCTCAATGCGTGTGTGAGGCTTACAGAGAAACAAGAAGCTGATAAGAAGGCTCTCGAAGAAGACAAAATCACTGCCGAGGACTTGGACAACAGCGACACTGATGCCTTGGTGACCACTATTTCTTATAACCTGGCCCGGACTCTGGAAGCGCTAGGTTTGACTGAAGAAGCCCAGAAGGTTTATGAGGGTCTTCTCGCAAGACATTCCGATTACACAGACGCTTCTGCACGGCTAGCTTTTATGGCACTAGAATCGTCGCCTCGAGATGAAGGTCCGAGAAAGGTTCATGGGGTGTATCAGAGCGACTATAGCAACACAGAAGTGAGAGCTTTGATGGGCTGGTACCATCACAGCGCCAAGAAGAAGACAGCAAATCTTGCAGAGGATGCTGAAAATCGCCATTACAAGCATACGTTGCAGGGCTATGATAAGCATGATCTCTATTCTCTTGTTGGAATGGGCAATGTTCATCTCACCCTTGCAAGAGACATGCCTCGCAATTCAGATCAAGAGAAGGAAAAACGCACTAAAATGTATGCCAAAGCTTACGAATTTTTCGACAAAGCACTACAGCTGGATCCCAAAAATGCTTATGCCGCTCAGGGTGTCGCTATTGCGCTCTGTGATGACAAGAAAGCGTACTCAGATGCCTTGCAAATTTTCACCAAAGTCAAGGATACGGTCCGCGATTCTTCAGTAAACACGAATCTGGGACATGTCATGACCGAATTGCGGCAGTATCAGCGAGGTATTGACAACTACGAGATCGCCCTGAGGAAAGAAGGTAAAAGCGAAAATCCTCAATTGCTTGCATGTCTATCAAGATCATGGTTGTTGAAAGGCAAGGCCGATAGATCCATCCCTGCTCTGAACACGGCTCTTGACTACATGAAGCGCGCCCTGGCTACGCAGACCGACTCTCCGCACCTACAATTCAACGTGGCGTTTATTCAATTCCAGATTGCACAGCATGTCAACCAAGCAAAGGAAACAGACCGAACACTGGAGGATGTCGACTCCGCTATCTCTGGACTTGAAGAAGCTATTGAGACATTTGAGGAAGTTGCAAGACACAAGCAGCCACCTTATCCTCGAACTGCCCTCGAACAGCGAGCAGCCATGGGTAAAAATACCATGAGAAACCAGCTTGAGCGACAACGCGTGAAGCAGGCTGCGTATGAAACCGAGAATGCTGCAAGACTGAAAGAGGCGAAGGAGAAGCGGCAAGAAGAGCTTCGTAGACGTGAAGAAATAGCCAAACGTCGAAGAGAAGAGGAAGAGGAGCGGATTGCGAAGATTGCCGAAGAGCGAAGAAAAATCGTCGAAGAGACCGACAAAATTGCTGAGCAGATAAGAGCCGAGCAAGCAGCTAGAGAAGCAGCAGAGTATACCGATGATGAGGAAACAGGTGAAAGAGTGAAGCGCAAGGCGCTGAAGAAGAAGAGTGCCCCCAAGCGAAAGAAGAGAGATGATGAAGATGGATTCATTGAGGACGACGAAGATGGAAGGAGCGAGCGAAGCGTCTCAAGAACTCCAATGAGTGGCAGCGATGCTGAGGGGGCTGTTGAAAAGCCAAAGAAGAAGAGGAGAAAGCTTGAAAGAAAGGGCGCGGGGAAAGAAACGGCAAAGCGGAAGAATGAAAGCAAATACAAATCTTCGGCTGTCATTGTGGACTCGGATTCGGATGACCTGGATGAAGGTAGTGCCGTTGCGACTCCAGAGGAAGCGACCGCCGACACACCAGCCTCTGAAGTCGCAGATCGAGATGAGGACGAGTCCATGGCTGAAACTCGAGTAGCTGAGGACGATGAAGATGTTGTCCGACCGAGACCGCCAACGAGACAGCGAAAGCAACTGAGGACAATTGCCGATGATGATGACGACGACGATGAGGATGAGGAGGAAGAGCCTCCACATAGTGGTATCAATGGCGGCGTTGATGGGACTAGAGCTTCTGAAGGCGCCGACGATGGAGCTGACGACGAGTGAAGAGGTCCTTACCCAAATCCAGATGTAATTGCTGTTCTTTGCATAGCGAGATGGGACTGGAATTAGAACGGCAAAAGTCCAGTGGGCTGTCTCATTACGAGAGTTGAAAGCAAGCAGGTAACGATAGTTTTATCGCTATTCACTAGATAGTAACCTGTAATGTATCTAGGACGTTATTTGCACCCTGCTTCTTCAGTCCTCAAAATATTCGCCTAATTTGTACATGAATTCAATCCTTGGGTTATTGATATCGCAAGGCTGCATAAGGCTGAGCTCATGACTCGCGGCGAGGCCACAACTTCGCGTTTCTGAGTCACGTTTATCGAATGTCTTCCACTTCGGGTTCGTTGCCTACTCGAAATCATTTCCGTCTTTGTTCATAACACCAAGATTATCATGAAACCACTGACATTTTCATAGGTGCGACATGGCGACTCTTCAGACAAGCCAGGCTCTTATTAAACGGTCGTCGGCGTCCACCCAGGATGTCGCGCTTATGCCCCCGCCTCCGCTGAAGCGAATAAAGAGACCCCCAAAAGTTTTAGATGAGGACGAATACACACAGACGTTATCTGACATTATTGCTCGCGACTACTTCCCTGGTCTCTTGGAAAGTCAAGCACAGCACGAATATTTGGCAGCCTTGGACTCGGGCAATGAAGTATGGATTGCGGAGGCGGCGCAGAAATTGAGAGAGGCAGCGGCACCAACAACGGGGAGCAAGAGGAGGTCAGCGCGAAACACCCGGTTTGACAGTACGCCTTCAGCAACGCCACGCCGAGTTGCAGATACTCCAGTGGGGTACACAGGCAGCGAGACACCCACGTCTACAGCAGGAGAGTATGATACTGCAGCCGAAGCACCACCGCCACAAATCAATCGCGAAGTGGACGCGGCGGCGTCTCTGTCCCTCGGCGCATTCCAAGCGAAATACACCTCCGAAGACAACGAATCCTTCAACACGCTCCTAGACAAGCAGAACCAAAAGAGACGTGAGAAGCATGCCTATATGTGGACTCAAGACCAGCGAATCCCTTCAGCTCGTCAAATCGCGCACCGTGCCCGTGAAGCCCGCCTGCTCAGAGAGCGTGAAGAAGACAACCAGGCCGCACAAGCATCAGGAGGAAAAGCTCTGATCCCTATGACCAGCGGCGCCACGGACGCGAGGCCCGCGAAACCAGACACCTGGAACATCAAAAAGCCAGACAATGCATTCATGTTCAATGCCTCATCGATCGACGAAGACCACGCCGAATTAAAGACCGTGCAGGAAGTTAAAGAAGAGCTGTCCAAAGCGGGAGCGAAGGAGATTGTGCACGCGAACACGCGCTTCCCACCGCTCCAATACATCGACGACCCAGGCCCCGTGCCCGCCTCGCCGAGTCTAAACACCGACATCATAGCGCGGCGGGAACTCCGTGGACAAGCGATGACAGAAACAGAGTTCGAAGGCGGCGAAACGCCCCGCGTCAACGGTTACGCCTACGTCGACGAAGACGAGCCGTCCTTGGCAGAAATCCCCACGGAATCCACTGGCCCGAGTTACAGAGACCTCCTCGCCGGCCAAGTCGGCAGCGGCGACGGGACGCCCAATCCCTTCAAGATCAACGAAATCCGCAAGCGCGAGGAGTTGCATCTCCGCATGGTGGAGAAGCAGGCTCGGCGGAAGAGGGAGAAAGGGCGCGAAACGATGAAGACGTCGCTACAGCAGGTGGAGGGTGGGAAGACGCCGGCGTCAGTGTTGTCGGGAAACATGACCCCCGCGGCGAGGAAGTTGATGCAGCGCCTGGGCGGGGGGACGCCGCTGAGGGCCGGGAGTCGAGCTGAGAAAGGTGCTGTGGGGGAAGGTATTGACTGGACACCGGCAAGGACGCCGCGCAGGAAAAACTTGGGTGCTGCGAAGTGAGCGTTCGTCTTGGCCGCAGGAGATGCGGGTGGGAATCTGTGGGCAAACTATATTCTTCTTAAAACTCCTTGATTCATTGAAACGCCCACCGGGCTGTGCTGGTAGCTCAAAGTGTCGCTGCTCTAGATTCCCCATGGAAGACTGAACTGCTGCCCATCTATCAAATCCATGTATGTGTGCAAGGCTCCGTATATATACGCCGTCCCACCCACCCCTGCCAAAACACCCGCAAAACTCATTTTCGAAGTTCCTTGCTTTTAAAATCCATTGACCACCAGGACCAGTAAAATCAACCCCACCAATCCAAACCCGCTGAACACTGGCCTCGACGCGCCACTCAAATAAAAGGCCGCGCCGAGATAACTACAGCTAATGATGCCCTCGCTTTCATTGATCCTCTGACCGTAACTGTCCTCGAGGCCCCTTCCTGCCAACGGACATGCGAAGCCCAGACTCGCGGGGCACGACTGGACCAGATCGTAGCAGAGATCCACACACGGTAGGACTTCCTTGTACGGACCGGGTGCGATGGTCTGGTCAATGATGGGGTTTCGACTCGAGTTGGTGGCCACGGCGCCAAGGAGGGCTTGGTCTTGAGACTGGGAGAACATGGAGAGTGAGGAGATGGTGCTGCCGTTGATGAAGGGCTGTCCGACGTTGCGCGGCTTGAGGTAGGATGACGGGTCGGAGAAGTCGGCGCAGCGCGGGATGGTCACCGCGCAAAGCCACTGCTTGTAGCTGCGGGCGCAGTCGTCGCAGTTGCGCGCCAGAGAGTACTGTGCGCTGGAGGTCGTGTTGCAGGGGATCTGTTGCAGCGAGTAGTTGAAGTACTGGTACATTTGCGCGGCGTTGCTGTCGTACAGGGCCGCCAGGTCGGGTAAACCCCCGGAAGTATTATATTTGTCCGGATTGGTGGGCACTGCATAGGCAACTTCGGAGCAGAATGACAGATTGTACATGAGCGCACAGTTGTTCTCGGTCTTCGTCTGGAAGGCGATGGCCGACCAGACTGTTCCGCCACCTCCGACCACGCCGTTGCCCGATCTGGTGCTGTTACCATCGATGACCAGCATGGCCCAGTAGTTGGACGTCGCGTTGAGTCCGGTCATGTAGAATTGCTCCTTGGGTTTGCCGCCGATGCCTCGGTTGGTCATTTGCGCCACGTTTTGGTTTGTGGTGCCGTTGATGTTGGTGAGCAGTTGGGCGTTGTTTTTCAGCCCGCAAAAAGAGCGCTGTACTCCTAGGATGGAACGCTCCTTCTGATTCTCGGCAAAGACTCCGTATGGTGGAGTCATGTTCATCCATTGCTTGTAGACTGTCGAATTCGGAAGGGCTTGTGTTGTGTTATCGGTTATGAGGAGAGCCGCGTGGTTGTCTGAATCGACGAAATAGAGGTTTGGAACAGCCGGGTCTACGAATGAATGATATGGCGCATCGATCGAAGCGGCGATTTCATAGTTCCAAATGTTCGAGAAATCTGTGGTGTTCGGCGCGGATATTCCCACATACACATCGCTCGTGGTGTTCACCTCGTACAATGCATATCCACCGATCACTGAGACCGCAGTTCCAGATCCTGGCCCAGGTTTTTGATTCGATTCCGATGTGGAGATGTACATCTCCAATTGTGGTGGGATGGCATTGGTGTCGTTCGAGGTAGGCTGCAGGCAAGTGTTGAGGGTTATGTAGACGCTTGTCCTTGATTGCCTTCTCTTGAGTTCATGCAATTCGGGGTCCAGATCTCTCTCTTTTAATTTTTCGCTAGGTAGACCTGTCCCAGTGGTGCCGTGGGGACCATTTATCGTATCCTCGGGGAATACCCAGTTCTGAGTGTTCCCAAATTCAATATTGCTGTTCTGAGGGGCATTGTTCGCAAGTGCAGAAACTCCTTCCTCCGCACGGGGGACAAAGGTTCTCTCGCCCCGTGTCTCATCAACGTCTCCATCGTCGAATATGATGTAGTGATTGTGATCTTCGGAAGGTATCCGTGAGTCCAGCTCAAGGGCGTATGCGAAATGAGGTTTCGTCAGCGACAGGTACAGCAATAACAGGATGGCCGAGGCGGACAGGCATGCCGCGAACCTCGATTGCAGAGGTGTCAATTTTGGTACGAGTGGCATGTTGAATGAAGTCCCGCCTCACCGTCACCGAAGGATCCTGAATAAACGTCGAGAAGGGGGGTATAAAAGCATTTTGGAACTTGAAGAGGAGATGGTCTCAGAAAGCGAGGCGCAGGATGACAGGAACCGGAACTTGAACTAAATAAAAGTGGAGGGTGCCTTGATCGTCCCTCAGGGTTGCGTGGCCTGCGCCAACCGTCGCCCGAGCTTCTTTTCGACTTCAATTCAGCCTCACTTTCTCCTCACTCGTCGACTCTCACCAACATTCATCCCCGTCTTTCCTCGTAGGTACTGTACCTGCCAGAACCTGAGGTTCAGACCAGTTGAGCATCCTCCTTCTGTCGTATGACTCTACCCCTTCTTACGACGCGCTCGTCTTGACTCTTGATGCGCTTGACTCCACGCACGCAGCCCATGCCCCTCTCCATCGCAACGCCAGACTGAACATAATGGTCTGCTTTACAAAACACAACCGCGTAGCCACTTCCTGTCGTCGCGCTACGCTGCACGACCGTTCTCACTCGAATGCTCTTAGAATGCCTTGGTGAGGACCTAGATCCGGCTGCACCAGAGAAAAAGCTGCGCGCGCATACCTTTTGTCCTCCTGGACAAGGGCTTTCCAACCACCAACGACTACCTGAGTGGGTGAGCATTCTCTACTGAATTGAGATCATAGGCAGAACATACCTCTGTGTCATTGAAGCCACTTGGGACGCTCTTCCCGAATTCTATCCACGAGATCTGCTGCACAACCACCATATCCCACGCAAAACCAGGCCTATGCTTCCTGCCTGCTTTTTTATCAGATGTCCGAGCAACACGCCTGGATGCGCTTGCGTGATTTAGAACGAATCCGACAGTACGCCATTACTGAGACTTGACATGTATATTCGACACAGACCATGTCGGGACAGCATCAACTATCCGATACCGCCTTCATGTTTGTTCAAGTTCGTGCATCGGCTTCACTCTATAGGAACTGATCGTGGATGCACGAAGAGCACACTTTTCTCACACATCAATCGAGGACCTCGCGTTCAGGCCTCACGTCACCAAACTTCTGGAGTGAATGGCTTGGAATTTCACATCCATGCGCGTTCCCGGCCACGTTCAATTCATCGCACGCTCGGTTCATCGACTTCTTGTTTCTACTGGTGTTGACTTTGATCTTAGGCTTGCGGGAGAATGCGGCTGACAAACGTTCTAAATTCCAAAGAAGCTCACTTTGAAAGGTTCTGGCCAGTGGAAGTGCCGAGTCTACCACGGTTGCACTCGGAATTGGCGTACGACATTTGCGGTCTGCCTTTGGGCACCAACCACATCCTTACAGCGAAACGGTCATTTAGTCAAAGCTTCCGCCAGATCAGCCACCGGAGGCTTGGTTCATCACCAAAAGGAGCTTGGCAAGGCCAACCCTACCGGAATACGAGGACGCTCAACCCTCTCGATCGGATGCGCCACTGCTTTTAGGCACGACAGACGCAAAAGAGTTGGCCGCAGCGCCAATCTCCGGGACCAGAATGGTGCATGTTCACCTGACGACCGAAGGACGCAGGGGTCTGAACAAGGCAGGACACGCCCAAATCACATGAAGTTGCGTAACTGGTGCTAGCCTTTTGCGCACCCTCGCGACAGCTGCGCTGCCTTTTGGCGAACCATGCCAAGTGCAAAGGTGGCCCGCAATCCTGGATCCACTAAAGTCGTTCTCAACCCACCCTAGATCCACCCCTGACACTCTCCGAGATCCACCATCATTTCATTGGCCGAGACCAGATTTTGGGCCAGCTTCAAGTTCCTTCGGAGGCCCAGTGCCTTGACGTGCCACTGTCATCAGTTCTTTCTGACAATCCTCCGAGCCCGCCCCTCCAGACGACGTACCAGTAGCCTCTTCCCCCCTCTGAGGCTGTTACTTAAGGAGTTCTTGCTTTTGAGAACCTCCATTTCGACCACAATCAGCTTCTCTATTGCTCTTCTCTCAACCTCATGACTTCAAAGCTTTTTAATGTGTATTTTCTCACAGCTCTCTGTACGTCAAAATAATAGCATCTCCAGTGCTAGAGATTCAGCGAATCAACATGGCGAAGCATTCTTCTGATTTTACCTTGCCGTCAATGATGACGGCGACAGGAGATGTGTACGTTGTTCGAACTAGGCATGCCTGGCTTCCCCATTCACTGCTAATCATAGATGCCCTCCAGTCGTCGTCATATCCCGCCGTCGGCCCCAGCTGTGATGCGTGGTACTGAGGTACCCATTCTTCCCGACTCGGTGACAACCGAAGAGATACTCGACATGAGGTTTGAGAGAAAGACGTCTGGGCTACAACGAGCCCACGCAATTCACTTCCAGCTGGCCTCGGACGCAAAAGGGAGTGCCGAGTCACCGCCTCCGCAGAGAAGTCTTCGCTCTGACCGTACTGGTGGTGTTGTCAAAGCAAATGAATTTGCGCAGTTGGACCTCGAAGTGGACAAGTTCATGGCAGCTCTTATGGTCGCTGAACTACCTGACGCTGTTATTGGCACCATCACTGCATCCAATGACTTGCAAAGATGTACCAAACAAACAGCTGGGTCAGAGGGGACTGTTAGTCTAACTCTTGCAGCTCATGGCATTCCTCTCCTCGGCATCGGAACATTGTTCGGATAGTAGCTGTCTTGCATGTCGCTCCCCACTGCCAAATTATGTTGGAAGACTTATATTGAGAACAATTGGAATGCTTCGGGTCTACTCAACCTTAGCAAGCGACGGATTTTGAACTGAAATTGTAGTCTTCTATTTGTTGTTTCAGACATTGATCTAATTTTCAGCATAGAACTCGTATAACATTGATGTGACATGATCAGCGTGTTCCCACACCTGCGGAGCTCTTCTCGATGCAAGGCGAGTTGACGCAAATGCTCTGGCAGGGTAAATCCAACTGTTTCGTCCAAGAAGAGGCTTAGCCTCTCCCTCCGACTTGAGTCCTGTGATACGAAGCTCTCGATAGCATACGTGCGATCCTTTGGCAGCTCACTCCAGCAAATGAAAATCGAGGCTTCGGTCTCCGCTACAGGGATGTTTCGAACGAGACCGCATAATAGGACCCACTGTTGTGCTCAAAGCAAAGAGTAAATCAAGCAGAGCAAGCCAGAGGAGGGGTGGGATAGTCCGTCGTCGCCCGGGGTTGCGCGTTCCTCGCCAACTAGATCGCCTAGGTCTTCCATTTAGGGTTGCCCCACCTGTCGAATAGCCTTCGAGTCCCCAAAGCTCCGCCCCACTCACTTTGCAGTCAGCCCGCGGAGTGCCAGCAACCTCGTATCCCGGGCTCGGAGGGCCGCCAGAGCCAGGTCACCGTCCAAATCGGCCGAACCTGAGCCGGATTTTGCGGGAAACCGAAAAAACTCCCGGAGAACGAAGAAGTACGCGGCGCAGCAGGCATATGCCCGTGATGCTGCAATATCTCTTCTGCGGAGTGGAATGCATGCGCGCTTGTGGCGTGGCACCGGCGGAGTCAGCCTCATCCTGGCCAGGTCAGCCCACCACGGGGTTGCAGCTAGAAAAATGCAGCAAACTCAAAGTTTCCAATGACAAAAGTATGATACCGGTCCATATGAAACGTTTGCGCTTCTCACGGAGCGGCGCGGCACAGTGCAGTATATTAGGCGTGCCGGGGGAAAAGGCGATGCCTGACTTTGCTCGTATCACATAATGATCTGAGAAGAACCACCGGTCGGAAATATGAGAAAGAAAATACTAGGAAGGAAATCTCATCACAAGGGAATAAAATACAACTCAGGTTCCCTATACGAGGACGAGATACCTGGGACTGAAATCAAATAATGGAGGAACTACTTCGCTAGGAAGCAACACGACTTAGGTTTCCTTTACGAGGGAGATACCACTCAGGTTTCCTATACGAGTGAGTAACACCTCGCTTGAAGGAAATATGTCGCCCTAGCAGTATTTTCTCCTAGTGTCGATGAGTAAAATACTGGAGGGGAAATACATAGCGAGGAAGGAAATATCGCAGCTGCACGCCTGACTTACCACCTGCTACGTAAGCACTGGCTTACCATAATCAATTGAAGAATCTTGCCTCGCAAACTACAGTACAGGTGTACAACACATCCAAGCTAGGGTACACTGCTCGTGTTTATTTGTCGCGCAGAAATCGCACTTCACACCCTCCAGAAACCCCATGCTGCACACGTACCAGTACTGCGGCCCAACACATGCGACGCCTTACCGTGGATGCCCCGCCTCAAGCATCTTGCAGGCGCTCCACTAAGATTTCCACGCTAGGCAACCCAGACAGGGATACAGCAGCCCAAGTCACACGCTCGTTGGGCAGTCTGCAAAGCGACTGGGTCTGCGCTGCGCTGCATGCACTTCGGCGCGGCGCGCAGCGTGCCGCAACGTGCCGTTCCGCTAACCCCGTGCGATGCTTCGTGCCGCAATTGAGTACTCCACTGGCTGGTCCACCTTCGAAGCTTCGAATGTGGAAACGGTGGAGTCTGTCATGATCTTCCACCACCACCCCGGCCTTCCTCAGGCAGGCAGGCTGTTGGTCACTTCCAAGTTCTCTGTTCCTTTGCCACACTAATGCCATGTCACACTCAGGCTGTCATGTCCAGCCATCCGTCATGGCTGGCCTTTGCCATCCCGTCATCAACATGCACCAGGTAGACGGCAACCCTCAATGGAATTGAAGTTCTGGAAGAGTCCATCTCGACCCATGTTCTTGGAAGCACTTGAGACAAAAATCGTCAGTTCAGTTTCGAGATATCTAGGGTATGTTTCTATCTAATACTCTGCCTAACCCAGTACAGCAGTAAAGCCATGAACGCTTGCGAATACTTTTCCACCCCCCCAAAAAATATCCCCTTCAAATTCGATGCGCAATGGCATTACAAGTTGTATGCTTAAGACGATCGCACCGAGAGACGAGAGAAAGTCAGCCAGTCTGCATGTCATTATCTTCATGCTCCCATGGACCAGCAATATCAAGAAGCTTGAGCCTCGACAGGAGGAACGTATGAATAAATTGTTGTTGAACGTAAATGAGGGTCCTGTTCATCCCCCCAAGAATGGAAACGTGGCCATTTCCTACTCTGCCATCAACATGCTGATGATCGAGATCGTGTGTGACAATGATTTTTGTCCACAATCCTTGCATGTATCAGCTCAGACACTGTGATTGAGATTGCTCTTTCACTTTGTGCTTTTTTTGTGATTTTTTCCTTTCAATTTTTTGGTGTTCTGTTTTTCTCTTCTTTCTTAGTTTCAGTTTGGTCCAAGCTTCTGAACGTGAAGTCCAGGCTGCGCCTGTTGCTGCGTCTGATCACTTACCTCTGCTGATTGTTGTGCCAACTAAGAGTTAGGACACGACTCCAAAGTCGAAAAATTGTCTTTGGCATCTTCATGGCATATCCTGATCGTCCATTCATTTCCAGTCAGTCTCCCATTGAAGGCTCAGTGTACGCATTGTATGCATCACGAGCTTGTCCAGTCCAGTCCAGTCCAATTCGGTTGTTCCTGGTACTTGTAGGTCACATGAAATGTTCACGGCCAGGTTCCACCTCGGGTTCCGGGTATTATCCAGTCTTGATATTCCTTGGACGGTGTTCCAGACAAGTTGAAGTCATAATGGGCATAGTCCCCATCATTCGCCAAGTCAGTCCATCTTTGGATGTCAAAGCATTGTTTCAAACGTCAGTCATGGTGACATCACGTTCAGCGGTGGGTGTTTGAACGTGCAACGTATCCATTGAGGCATTTCCCGATCGCGATAGTGATGAAGCATATTCAGTACAACTGAACTGCTTTGTCACAACGTCATAGTTCATATAGCGATTCAACGATGCGAGTCTCACCCCCAGCCAGAGACAACGTTCAGCGCGGGGTGCTGCATGACTTGGGAGTTCCAGAGTGCGTTCGTCTTCGTCGACCACCTGTCCCTCGAAGAAATCCCCAGGGAAGTAGTACGGGGCCCAGACGAGCCCTCGCATGGGGAAATCTTCTGGCAACTGTCTGCCAGTACCAGACTGTTGCTGTGGGAAGTCTTTGGATTCGACTCGGGCATCAACGACTCCGGATCTGCTTAACGTATTCAAAGAAAGGACCAGCTTGGGCCAAGGGACATAGGTTTCAACGTAGATGAGAGCGCCTGGAACGTATGAGAGGGACCAAAGGAATGCCAACGTAAGATGCATGAATGGCAAGATGTTCCGGTCACCGACTTTGCCGGCAACGATGGATGTAGTGGTGGCCCAGACTGGCAGAACGTATGAGGTGATTTGATCTGAAGAAGAGAACGTAACGTCGGCCTGGTTGCCAGAAGGTGGAGCAGCTTGACGGAAGTCGTTTGCACTGATGGAACTGTCCTGCCAGAACTTGCGGTGGTAATCTTCTTTTGTGGGGAGTTCAGTGTTCGGTGTTGTGTCATTCGTAGTTTGAGCTGGTTGAGACGGCTTCAGTTTCTCTTGATGGGCAACGAACGCGTTCCATAGGAAGTTGTCGGCTGAACCAAAGTTAAGCAAGAAAGCAATCAACGACGAGGCCACTTCAGTTCCTTGCACTTTCCAGTTGGAGCCGGACCTTGTTATTTGATTATCCAATTCCGAAGTGAACTGAGTAATGTAAACGCGATAATCATCAATAGATCCTTTCGTAAAGAGAATACCAGCAGCGACGACCAAAGAGCTGTCAAACCTAGCGTACTTGGAGATGGCTGAATCAGACTTCGGTTTTTGACCATGCGAAGGTACCCCTTCAAGTAGTGGATTGAACAAGAGCATTATGGAATCGCGAGCGTTGGGAAACGGGTTGACGCTAGTGAGGGCCTTGGAGTAATAGAATAACTGACAGACGATGTTTGGCCTGGCCAAAACTGCAAGGTGGTGCTGTATTCTGCCAGTGTTGGGCGAACGATCGGCGGCTTTATTATACCACATGCGAGCGACGTTTGACCAGTTTTCGCGATCTCTCATGTCGACTTCTTCAATGGCCATTCGATAACGAGCCAAGTCGCCTAGACATTCAATCCAAGTTTCATGAAAAGCGGGTACAGACTCCATGAGAAGACCCATCATCTGGTAAGCCAGATAGACAAACGACAGCATATGTTCCAATGAATATGGAAGCCGATGACGGAGCAACTCAAGGAAAGAGTGAATGCCATGTCTCCACATGCGAGCAGGCCTGCGAAGATATATTAGTTTACCCTCTTCCATTTATGTTGCGAAAAGACTAGCCACGACGGCTAATGGGACCTTCAGGATATTGAGGCTTACATCGCATATTTGGTCGGCAGACGCCGCAGCGCTGGCGAAGAGGTCGGATGTTGGCTCGCCAGGAAGAAGTCATGATGTTCATGGAGCAATGTGCGATGTAGAGCAATCAAGGCTTGCCATTGTTCATTCGACAATTTGTTGGTTGACTGGGCCTGTTGTTGACATATCTCAACACATTTCTTCTCTACCATCACGAGGCCGGCGTATATGCCTTTAACCTCATTGACCAACTGTTCATGAGAGATGGGCCTTGTCTCCGGCTGCAGCAGTAACCTAGTCTCATCTCCATAGAGAGTATCTTCTGGGTCCGAGTAGGCCGGGTCAAGATTCTTCCGGTCCGAGTCGGGAGGTACAAAATCACGTGAATTTAATGAGGCGAACTGCTGGGGCTTGGGCCGAGGTGAAGAACCAGGAGTCTCATGAGGAGAATGGAAGCTAGCCGAAGGGGATCGGGGCCTATTGGAACCCGGGGTGTGCGAAGGTATATAACCATGTTGGTTGGATGAATGACCTGGAGACGCACTACCAGGTCGAAATTTATGGGGGCGGCTGTCGTCCTGGGTTGCTGGAGGGCGTTTCGAGGACCTTATTGTCTGAGATGCAGGGTCGAGAGTCAGTTCTTGCGAAGAATCACTCGGCTCTAATTTGATTGGTGGTGATGAACGATCATGAGGCGTCGGATCTTTCGAGTACAGCTCGCCAAGGTGTGGGGTCTGAGGCGTATAGCTCTTACTGTTGAACAAAGTCAGTACTGCCATCACCAGAAGATGATGGACTTGCCTGTGTGATGAGAAGAGATGATGCTTCCTGGACGCAAGTGGTGAAGACTCTCGACCGTCCGAGGCTCGCGCACTTGGACTGGATCTTCGTCGGAGGATGGGGCTCAACCGCCTTTTGGACGAATCAATTGGACTCTTGTTCGGCATAATTGCAAGTCCTTTAGAGATCTTTGGTATCAGTGAACGGCCCTTTGGTGCGTGTGTAGAGATCTGAAGTGGTAGCGTGATTCTGCCATTCTTACCCTGAGCTACTTATTTCGCTGGCTGGGGCAACTCTGGTGGAAAAGTGATGAGGGATCTTGCAATCGTGATTTCTGCCGCTAGTCGATATTTTGCCACCCTAGAGTCACCCCGCCAGCGGATGTGTATTTTAAGGACGCAGCTGCCGCTTCTGAGCATCGAAAAATATAAAACTACAAAGAGAAGACCCAAGTCGAACGACTGCCCCGGCTGCGGCTTGAGATATACCCCAATCTTTTGTCGCTGCATTGCTATGTTTGGGGGAGTAGAGAGCCTCTAAAACACAAGGCGACAAATCCCTTGCGAACTACAGCTCTGTTCCACAAATGTCGAATATGGGCTAGCCTCTGCAAGGTCCTTTGGGGGGACTTTGGATGTTTTGCCAGTTCCTGATTAAATTTACAGGAACTTTGGAAGAGCTCGTTTGAAGTGGGTGTCAAACGACGTCAAACCCTTGTCGCGAACCATTTGCGAACCATTCTGCAAGGCAACCAAATTTCATTAGCATCAGCCAATGAGAAGCAGCAAGCGATCTTAGCGCGGGATATTCTCCGCAGAGCCTCATGCAAGCCTGACACGGCCATCTACAAAAGTCCATCTAGCAGACTGAACCAAAGATGGGAGTTTCAAATCTCTTCCACCTTCATTCCCTTCGCTTGATGCAGCTCCAGCTTCTCGGTCACATGAGCGTCTTGTGGGGGCGCAAACTACCGCCGTTATAGATAGTGCTAGTTTACGGTACCCAGCAATGTGATATTGAATCATGCCTGTCCAGCTGTTGACCGGCCATGCGCCTCGATTGTCTCTTCCTGCAACTCCTTAAGCGCTGTCCTGTGGTTTCACCGCCAGGCAACGGCATCACCACCCTTCAGTCACTGTGACGGAGGCAAATAAAATTGACTGTGCTGTCCGCTGGCGTGCATCTGGTGGCCTGTGTGCAACTGACCATCCTCGTGCGACAATATTTGGTAACCTACAGTTGCGGGTTTCGGCAGCTAAACAGTCAAGAATACCGCGATGATCATGTTACCTAATATATTTCGACGCCTATTCTCATCTCTCGGGCAAGTTAAGGGGGGCTAAAGCAGGGCCATCCAATGCCTTCAGTGCTTACAGCGGAACGGTTTTTCAAGAGGAATCTCCGGACAACTCAGCTATGTCATAGCCACATCGACGACGTGTCCATGTCCGAAGCAAGGCAGCCTTCCATATGACTCTCTCAGATTACTTTGATACTTTTCAAAGGCCTATTTCCGGCAGCGACTGGGTCTATGTCGGGTCCCTCCATGAAGAGGCCAACAATCGGGAGTACCAACGTGCACTCCACTCCAAGGAAGGCAGTTTCGCTCAATGAATCAAGCAAAGGGCAATGGTTACGCTTTACCGGATATCCATAGGGTGGATATCTCCCTCTTGATCTCCAGCGCCTGTCAGCGTGGGAAGGCAGAATGTCTATAGAAGACAATACACAATCTCGGCAATGGGTCGTGCAAAGAGGCCTGAAGCCTAGTTTGCTTATGGTAAGACCAGTGTGGTCGTGGCTTTGATGTTGACCAAGATACTAAGATTGCCCTGCAATCAATCATGTTCATCGTCGTCGATGCTGACGCTATGCTGAAGTTGAACTTCTACCGTGCTCGAACTGGGCATTTTCGCGAATCTCGCAAATTGTGGAGAGAATTCTGTCATTTTATCTAAATCCTGGTTACTCAGCCTCGTTGTACGCATAATTGGCCGAAAGAGCAACCGGTCAGACGACATCTAATCTCAGATCTACACTCTCCCAGGTATTCCACAAGGCAACTTTGTTGCTCGGCGGGCCTGTTCTATTGCTCCGCCCTTACCTCGCTCCGCTTACAGGAATTCTATCTTGATCGAGCTTGTGCACATCCATTCCCTAGCCTACGTAAGATCGATGCACGTCCACTTCCGGAACCTCCGTTCGCAAGCAGCCTCGAGTAAGTATATTCCCCAAAATGTATAAACCTCTCACTAAAAAGCGTGGAATGATTATGAAACTGCTACTGCACTTTGTCATACGATTGTTTTATGTTGACGGATTTCCGTGGCAAAGATCAGCGCAATTTTCTCATCAGCCAATTTCGACGGCCACCTCGGATTGACCACGACCGCGTCGGATTATTTACTCGACGCCGTCATGAGGCTGAGATGCCATTGCAGGATATCATTCCGTGTCTGGTTACATTTGCTTTGCGCAAGACGGCTGATGCTGCGGCTCCGAGATACGAAAACGCAGCTCGCGATACGAACCGAATAGCAAACCATAAGTCGCACGATACTAAGGAAGAGTAGTTCTCAATTCATTGACCTTTTCAAGCCAAAGAGTTTAGGCACTCCAGTCTCCAGAACACTAAACCGCAAGAATATGCAACCTTTGATGGTTGCCCCGAGGATGAAACATGGGATGAGCCTCAGCTTTGATAGAGCTGAATAAATCCACACCAAACCTGCCCTGAAGATCTGGCCCTTTCATGCGAGACAAATTATAGCAGACCGCAACCTGTTACACATGGTGTGAAGTCCCGTGATTCAAGATAGCTGCTGTCAATGCCTTGAAGCAGCAGAACTATGGCACGGGACGCACCGGGAACTTCTGTTGTGCATACAAACACAGAACCAGGGAAACACGTGGGAATCGTGGTATTCTGGATGAGCACCGATGGCTTTAGGCTGCCCGTATTCGGAATGCAAGAACAACCTGGCCAAGCCATCAGGACTTCCTGGAGTGATCCAGATATCCTCTTCAACTTTACGCCCCACCCATTCTCAACCGGTGTGCACGTCTAGCAACTCTACTTTGCGACCTGACTTGCTATTTCCACCTCCGCTTCTCAGCCGCTTTAAACTCTGTTCATACTTCAGAGCGCTAGGGCCGAAGCGGCTCTTCTGCGAGCTCACTTGGCGAACGACTCGATATATGCGCTAATCCTCACCCGCGCTACGCCAGGGTGTTATAGAGGCAAGTGCTGCCTTCGACGTCAACCGGTGAACCGATGAAAAAAACATGCCCGAAATCACGAGCGACTAAATTTGCCCCAAAAGCAGAACGAACGGGTGGGATTTCCCCGTGCGGTAGGCGCTCGGAGTTTCGCACGAGTACGGGCGCTCTGCCTCAGAACCTAGATAAGTTTTGCTCCCCCCTACATATGTTACACTAGCCGGCTAGTCGATTTTGAAAGCTTGCGTGCAGGCAACGGTTGCCTTCTCCAAGCGTATCGTCTCCGCAATCTCATTCGCTATCCGCCCATTCGAGGTCTTGTCCAGCATGTATAATTCGAGACAATCCCTCTCCTCTCGGACTAGAAAGCAGGGCACTGAGATGCTTCGCCAAAATCCCTCTCTGCTAATTGTAAATGCTAACGCCCTGATGCTGAGCCAGCCGCACCCTTCGTATCTGTTTCCCTCTCAGAGCTCAAGCTGTGACCTCATGGCAGTTGTGCGACCAATCCTTCAACTTCTATTGAAGCACGTCTACGTGTGATTGATCCAAATGCAGAACAGTCGAGTTGGTATCATAACTTCACCACGCCCTGCTCTGCTCTTAGATCAATGCTCGTACCGGAACAAAATACAAATCAAATATCACTAGTGCACTGTATCTTGTGCAAGTCGTCAAACGCCCAGCGCCTCTGAGAGAGCAAGTGATACGGGTGGAAGCATGTGCGTGAATCCATTACCCAACCGAGATATGCCAGCTCACGAGTTTGTTGTTCGGCTTCGGTTTATGCTTGGTGACGAGAATGAGTCTTTTTCAAAATGTAGTATCAGCCAAGTCGCGAGCAGTCACGTCAACAACGGCTCCCACACTGCCAAGTCATCTGCGTAAATACCCAACTAAGTGAAGCCCGATAGTCAAATTCGCAATCTAGAGATACAACACCGACTCAGCTGTACCGTGCATCAGAATTGAAGTTATTTCAACACGTCCTTTGCGAAAAGTTGTGCTTGCTTGTCAAACGCTTTGAGCGATTACGAGGGATTCACGAAAGTCTGTGGCTCGAGGCAAACGTTCCACATTTCAATAGGGGCAGAAGAAGCCGGCGTGAAACGCGGATGACTTTGGAATATTGAACTATCGAGACTGAGGCTGGCCAAGGCAAGCCCCTCGATTGCAAGATCCAAGGGCTGGATTGAGCGAGTGACTTTCCGAGACTTGCGGATGTGCGTTGCCGCATCAAGGGCCACGTGTCCGTCGCGAGAATGCACAGAAGATACCGGGGTACTTGCGAAAAATGGGGGAGGCTGGGAAAAATTCGGCTGCTAAGGCTTCAGGCAAAAGGGGGCGTCTGTCAGCCTGATGCTACCAGCCGCCATGTTTCAAGGCAGCTTGCTCGTATGGATATCCAGACTTCGGCCGGATCGTAACCTTAAGAGTGTTGCAGGTAACAATATTCGTATGCGTTCCAGGTACAGGCTCCAACGCAAACTTTCTGGCAACACTTCAGAATCTATTTTCACCCAGGCCCAAGCAAAAGAAATGAAACAGACGTCACAATTCGACCTATCGTTTATAGAATGGGAACACGGGGGCCGAAACAGACCCGGCTGAACTAGAATGCCTTTTGCGCACAGACTAGGTCAGGATATGCCGGCAGCAAAGAGTACCAAAGGTCCTAGGAAAGGCAACCTCGAGAAAAAGAAGAGCAATGTGGGAAAGGGGTTGGTAAGTTTCTATCATCCTGTCGCAGAAAGGACGCTATACCGGTGAGTGAAACCGTCATGGAGTGACATCCAATGAAGCCTCACTGCCCAAAGAGTTATTAAGCAAACCACTAGGCAGCACGTGGCTATGGGAGTACTAAACAGAATCAAGCAAAATCCATCGTCATCAGATCATTGAGTCAGCATGACTTCTTCGGGGGTATCGTCGGTTTTCGCCGGGCAACATGCCAACAACGAGGTTTAATGGCCACCGAGTCATCAAAAGGCAAACACTTGAGAATATTATGCAGCTAACCAGGTAGGCACGAAGGTGGAGAAATGTCACGAAAAGAAAACAGAGGGATCAGTAGTTTTGAAACGTGTCTCGAGGTAATCTGCAAGTGTGGAGAGACAAAATACAAAGGAGTTCAGAGCCTCGCACGACAGGCAGCTCGAAACGGGTCGCGTGATGAGAAGGAAAAAAAGGTACATCAGACCTACCACGTTTGGAAAACAGGCCGGACTCGCCCGAAGCAAAAGGAAATTCCGCATGCAAGGCTGAGGGAACAAAGGAAACAACGGAAGAGTGAGAGCAAGAGTCACACTGGAGGAAAAGAAGCAAAATCCAATACCAAAAGCTGGAGTTGGAGCCCAAAAGTCTAGCGTTCAATGCCATTGACTCATTCTAAAGCGTAAGAGTCGGCCTGGCGTTCTGGAGTTCAGGAGTCACCCTTCAAGGTGCAAAGGCAGGAGCAGACTCCCCTACCTATCTAGATAGATGCAGTCAACACAACAATTCCAAACAATACCGCATCCGAAGAATCATGAATCAATGCCCAATCTGACCGGCTCACCCCTGAGTCTGTAATAGGATGCTCAAGAACAAACTTCGAATGACTCGATATTTCTGAGTCGTCTACGTACTCGAAAGCCAAGTTTGCAACTTCGCCCCCTTCACCGCCACGAGAGAGCCAGAGACTCAGAATTTCTTGACTCCCCATACCCATGCCCATGCAAACTTGCATTGCCAGCTCAGCAAAGTACTTCCAACTGATCGACATGGATCTATCAAGAAGCAAAGAAGGAGGACGGTGAGAATGAAAAAATTTCAAGCTCCGGACGAAATAGAAACCCCTATATCCTGGAGCAGGAAACCTGCCAGTGGCCCCATTAACGGCTTCCCGTCTCGCAGCGTCCATGTTGTGAAGTCTCCAACCCTTGAACAAAGAACATCAACAAACCAAATCACAATCACAAGTAGGGAGGGAGGCAGGCCTAGGGGTTCCAAGTTGCACACCGCCGGGGAAAATGAAAAGACGTTCCGGACGTCTGCTCTTTCCAGGGACCAGGGGCTTGAGGACGGATGTGTGCAAGAGCGCATGTGAAAGGTTGCGCAGCGCTGCTGCTGCTGTACGTCCTCCTTTCTTTGCCTCAAGAAAGAGATATCGTGTCTATATGCTCTAAATTCAGAATTACAAATAATGCGCCGCCCGAGACTAGAATTTGAGATGCGGAAGGGGGTGGCGCAAGGAAAAGACTGATACAAATTGGACGTACAAAAATGCCGCAGGATGGTATCTGCCATCAAGAGAGCTGGCTACTGACATAAGTAGTTGTATAGTCATGACGAAGGGCGCTCTGACCAATGCATTGCGTGCCAATGAAACAGTCATGCAACAACCCAAGGTTTCACTACTGGAAGTTCAACAGTATTGCGAATCGAGATGCGAGACCAAAAAAGCTAAGCAATCATTTGAATGTCTGTAGAACAGAAGGTTAGAAAATAAAAGTGGCGATTTTCGTTTCTCTATGCAATAATGCTCGCTGCTAGAGGTCTAGTATCCTGTACAACTCAAGTCTCGTTATGACCTGCTCGAAGACCCGCTGTGTGTGGGTCATGTATCGCTTTCTTGCTGTGTGCCAAACGTTCCAATCCTTGAACTTCAAACAACTTGGAAGATCCCAAATCCAACTCCCTCAGAGCAATTATCGATCATGTGCGATTAAGCTTCAGAATTCGTAAACCATCTTCTGGTGAGTCTCGACCTTCCGACGACATTCATATGACGCATGCTGTATTCAACACCTCTTTTGCAACAGGTGAATTCGTTTCTGTTTCCACATCTTTCTTTCAGTATGTCGTTCCAGTCCTCTACCGCCTGCTCGTCGAAAAACATGATTGCCAGGTCGTGCAATATGAGACATTCATCTCAAAGAGACAAATACACCTTTCTATGCTGAATCACATTATGACGGCATATCGGGCATCTCAGTCTTGCATCCCCGTTGCCTAGACCATGACGATGACGACGGACTCGTTCCCTCATGACATCTAGGCACCAATGGCAGATGGCAACGTGCATGCATGGCTCCAGAAGTGTATCGATCTTTTGCTCAGAACAGATTCGACAAGCAATGTTAGCGGTCATCTCCTCTGCTAACAGAGATGGTGGACGTGATTCCTGTGAGTCAATAGGGTTTGCTACTTCTGGTTCGACGAGAGGATTCGGCTGCATTGCTGGCTCGTGGGAAGAGCTAGATGGTCGCGTGGTAGGCATCAATATTCGAAAGAAATTCTCTCGGGTTGTCCTCGTTTGCACGTTCATGGCTTCGTGGAACTGTTGAGTAAGTTCGTCATTTTCATCGATGGCCTGGCTGAGCATTGTAATGCCATCGGTTGTCTCTCTTCGATCTGCCTCGAGGACTGCATTCACATATGAATTTCTCTGGTTTTCTCTTCTCTGTTCCTCCAGTCTTCGATCCTCTACTTCCCTATAGCGGTGCCAAGCCCTACCGTACATTGAGGCAATGGGACTGACATAGTCATCAGACTGAACTTCTTCTCTTGTACCCAGCGGATTGGCTGCAGGCGGATTGTTGTTGAGGGAAACTCGTTCCGGAGGATGAGATATCATTCTAGAGCGCAATGTGGGGTTCGTCGATCTAGAAAGTTGATTTGTACCAGATTGTCCTTGTCCTTGTCCTTGTCCTTGTCGATATCGATCGGGCCCAAGATTACGGACATCTTCAACAGGGCGTGGGGGCGCGGGAAGTGCGGGGCTTGGATGTCCGAGATCATAGGAAGAATGGGATGCGGCGGTTGATTGAGCCTGTGACTCTTGACGAATTCGGTCGAGTCGTGGGTCAAAGACGGAAGCACCGCCTGGATATCTAGAAAATGACCAATCCGTACTTGCAACAGGATCACGGGCGTGGAATGGGTTGAGATGCCTAGGATTCATGTTGTTGTCTAGCAATGGGCTTGTAGAATGGTTTGGGGATAGTGGGGAGGCTGATGAGTGAGGGACTGAGATATTTTCGGAATGTAGATTCCAGTGATCTAAGATGTAGATTTAACAACATGCCCATGAAGGAATAATTGTAATTGATACTTGACAAAGATGATGAGAGGCGGCAAACATAGAAATGGAAGAGATGAAGTGACATACCCCGGCACTTCCAGCAGTAACGCTGCCAGCGCTGCCCGACAACTCGCATGCCCTTTCCATCAATGTAAGTAGGGTAGGCAGTCGCCTGGTGTTGTTAGTGCAGTGAAGTCTTCGAGGCAGTCACCACGCAGTCACCAGGTGAAAGCCATGTTCACAAAGCACTTACCATGGGTCTCTTGTCGGCGCAAGCACAGCATACTGGAACTGCCGTCAAGGCACAACCAACGTCCTGTTTATGATCACACGCTGCTGCTGCCATGACAAGGATCTTGACAAGGACCACCGATTGCGTTGAGCTTTGTCAAGTTTTCGAACTGAGTCGCTGGGAACGCAAGGCTCGACTGCACGTGACTGTGTATAGATATGATTTGAAGGTCAGTGCTGATTGGAGACCTCAACGGCTCCCCAAGTCTGATGTTTTTGGTGAGTAGATGGAATGAGACATGCTGTTGTCGGTTGTCGGTGATACCAGGTTACCCACGGAAAAAAAAAAGTGGTGGCGTGGTGGCGCTGTGGCGGAACGGAAAAACTATGCAGCATCTACTTCTGTCTACCAGCACTATACCTAGACCATCCAATGACAATCAAAGAAGGTGAAATACTGCATGAAGCTGGCGCGCGGGTCGAGCATCGTACATATGGCAGAGGTTCAGCTGCCACCTCTTCGCCTCTGCTCTTCTCATTGATTCTTTTCCCTGTCGCTTTCTGCAGCTGAAATCTTTCAGCGCCATCACAGCAAACTTAGTACGCCACAACAGTACGTATGTGAACTCAACTTCTCCTCGAGGTGCTTGCGCGCTTCTGTTCTGCCGCCAGCCTGATCCCCTTTCAGCCTCAATGACGGGACGTCATCAATTGCTTTTCTCGTCAGTCAAGCTGTCGCTAACTCTGAAGCCAGAACCAAGACATATCAAGGACGAGAGGCAGTATGCCATCAAGTTTGAGACAAGCACCAAAACCTGGAATTAATCGTCCTATTGGACAAAGTGGCGAAACTCAGCCGCAGCGATATTCCAGGATCGCCACCCCTTAGAAATGCCTCTTTGATCTTCACCTCACACAAGTTGCATGTTGCCTCTCAGTGCAGTTTAATCATCCATGAACAAAAGGACACAAACCCTGAAGTTCTTGATGAAAGGAACAGAGCTCGTTTGACCTTCCCGATCAGTTCGTCTCGCCGCGCCGGTGTCGAGGGAGATCCCGGAATTCGATGGGTTCAGGCAGGTGACCTTCGCCCGAGGCTTTCAGAATTATGCGATATGTCCGCCGCTGCCCGGTGCTTACGGGTACTCGTATGCCATCCCCAACTTCGTTGGTTGGCATAGCCACACGGCCTCATTACGATGTGAAGACAGGGCAGCGTAAGAACCAACCGTCCTCCAGGATTCAGTGCTTCCTATTTTGACTAGACAGGTTATACAATTACGACACACGATCTTCATCCAGTCGAATCACATTCGATTAACGAGGTACAGGGCTGCTGTTGGCAGTCTCCTGGCGCGGATACCTCTCTTTTGGCCCTTGTCGCCGACGTGCCTTGGAGTTGTCCAAGCAAAATGAGGTCCAGGACTTGAGCAGCAAGTTTGCCTCCTTCGGTCTGATTTTGGCTAATCATCGCAACCACTTTCCCGCCTGAAACCTTGCCCCAGGCCCACCAAGGACAACGTATCTTCTCACTCTCAAAAGTGAAGGGTTACTCCACTTGCTGTATTCCAGATCCCTTGACCAACGTTCTCATTGGCAATAGTGAATTCTTTAGAAAAAGGCAGCCGCTAAGCAGCATTCGTGTTCTCACCTAAATCCAGGACACCATTTTGCGTCTATCCTACAGGTGTCGATTGCGATTGGATCGTCCCCGCGGAAGATCTCAGATTTTTGAACCTGAAACTGGAAAACAGAGAACGTATCGATTTGATAGTGGTTGCCTTTTGTCCTCTCTATCACTTGATTCGGCTGCTCCGACACTGGGCCTTGTGGAAGGTTGCTTTGCGCCGCAGTCACAAAAGTTCGGATCCACTGTATTTCACCTAGGATATGGGCATGACCTACTCACTTTGGGCATCAGTCGCACTGTTCTGTTGCCTTCTTGACGCGCAAACGGCTGTGGGCGGTGAGAACATGGCCACAAGAGAGAGTCGCTGTGGAGGCCTTGCCGCTGGTGGGTCTCGTAAGTACTAACTATCTAGTCTGCGACGGCTTGATGCCGGGAAGCATGCCCCGGAACGCTGTCTGCGGACCACAATTTCGGCTCTTCCCAGTACCATTTCCACGGCTCCTGGAAATCAACTCCTAGCGGGTAGCTCTTGTTCTCCTGAGGCGTCTCCAAATACCTGCTAGATATGGCCAGGCAGCTACTTCTCTACTTCCTTTTCAAACGAAAGCGTTACTGTCTCCTAGGTCCTGGTGGCTCCAAGGACGCCTTTTGCTAAATGTAATGTCAGCTCCTAGTTTCAACGCCTGTGCCTTTGCAGTTCGTGGTCAAGAGCGTACGGAGTCTCCAGCTACTTCGCAATCCGGGCGCTGTGCCGTCCAATTCTTGGTTGGACGGGGTCTTGTGTGTCGTGACGCCCCTGATGTCCATCACATGTGCCCTCGCCTTGAATTATTGAAGTTTACCAAAGTTCCTGATGCCTTGCATTCGCAGAATTGACATGGTTGCAAGAAACATGATATCACAACAGTAAGGAGCCAAGAAATACCAGCCAGTCGTTCACACCTTGAAGCCCGACGCGCCTTTAGCAGTTGCGATGTTCGGCAAAACGTTCCATACTCAACTTCAACTGGGCGTGCACTCGGTCTCCGAAAGGAGATTCCCATCAGCTTGAACCTCGTCCACAGTCCTAGCTGAGAAAGATGCCAGATTGAGATTCAGTGGCAGGAAGTTGACGGATGTGCCAGGTGCCTTTTGCCACTACAGCTGCGACTCCTCTTTCAGTGATGGCTTGTCATTCCTTGCGGGCTCAAGCTGCTGCTACCCTTCTCAGAAGTTTGGGTTCCCCCTTGAAGAAACGATATGCCATACAATGTGTCTCCGACGACGATGTCTACGTCTGAACCCACGAACAAAAACACAAGTATACCTTTACCCAGGAATCTGATAATGTGCTGGACTCCGTTCAGTGAGATGTTTTGCAATGGAGAGCAGTTCAGCTGTGCTGGAACCACCACGACGTTGCATATCCTCACATTATGAGAGTCCCATAGCAGAAGCTTTTCTCCTGATCATACTATATGCTTCTCCTTCTCAGCTTGAATTTCTTGCAATGCTTTTCCGTGCTGGGACGACGAATGACCTTATCCCCATGTGCCCAGGACATTTAATACATCCGTGTTGCTATCGACACCAACAACCTGCAAAACAAGTCTTTCTGAAATGTGACTTTGATGTATCGAATAATTTAGTTCCACGCGTCTGTTCAAATGCGAACGATGACCACCCGTTTTTGAAGTGAGATGTTGCTTCACAGTGAGTCCGAGATCTCGAAAGAAACCTCCTTGCACTTCTGACACAAACTCTCCATTTATTCCTGTCTCTTTTCAGGGATGAGCCAAGCTATCACCCTAACTATAGTTCAGGACCCTGCGTGGGAAGATTCGTCTCCGAACGTTGGGCCACGTAGGTAGTTCAAAGGCTTCGGGAGATCTCAGGTCTGACCGTCGCCGACGAGTTTCCCGGGCTGTATGAGGAGTCTGGCTGAACCCTGATTAGTGTGGAACTGAGACTGTGTTACGTTGGGACAGAGGCACAAGATCGTGTCGTCTCAGCACTGCTTGTGAAAGACCAGGGGGTTGCAAAGGGCTCGTGTGCTTGCGTCTATTGTAAATTATGCGCTGGCCAGATCAAGGTAGTTGAGCAAACTGTGATCAGGCTGAGACGCAACAGCGTCGTATGAGGTAGATGACAGGCCAAGAGGACACTTCATTTCACACTGGAAATCTTATCAGTCTGATGGGATTGCGTTCATCGGAGGGTACACTGATCTTGAAGTTTCAGGGACTCGATGGATAGAGTCTTGCTGCTCTGTCCGTAGTAGACCTAGTTGCTGCAGAGTGGCCGACTTCCGTTATATTTCAACGTAGACCTGTGATAAGTTTTGCACCCTGTCTGCGACTTTTGCATACTTCGTGACGGAGTCGCCGGAGTCACCGTGAGGTCGCATCCGCAAATATAGTATCCTATGAAGGCATCAAATTTTCGATCTCGTCTTCGGAGTCCTAGGCTTTTCAATGCGTTCGTGAAATGATACCGAATTTCTCAGAAAAGGAGGTTCATGGTGGCAATCCAACCCAAGTAATCGGGAAGCCATGTTCCAAAACATGGCTCTCCACTGCCGTGGACCACCCAGCCGGTGCAGTTTGCAGGCAGCCACCATTCCTCTACCACCCCGTTGGTTACCACACTCCTGGGCCTGAAATTAAAGAATGTATTTTACAATTGCTGAAATATTGTCACCAAACCAGGAACCAAAATGGTCTCCAACGGAGCTTGGACTAGCAATAGCAAGACGACAATAAAACCAGGCTCCCAAAAGGTAGTCGAGTTTTTCCTAGGCCAATACCCGTATCAGAGTCCGATTTGGTACACCCCAACAGGGGTCATCGAAGGTCCAAGCAGTCGTGGCCTAGGGTTTTTGCTCCCCGAGAGGGTCGACCTAGGTTCTGGGTTCGAACGAGAATAGAAGCACCTTTTTTTGAGACCTTGGGTCGTCAAAAAGTCGGGGGGAGAGTGGTACCGATGTTTCCTTTTCACACCAATGCGATATGACCCTGTCTTTCTCAGCAAACGCCACCTGAAGAGTTGTCACATCAAGGCAATCAATAAGGATAAATCTGACTGTTATGTTCATCTAAGATATGTCCTGTGGGATGCAATGTACTTTATGGCCACTGGTCACTGCCGATGCCGCATGAACCCCTGCTGTCGATGTCGACGGCGCTCGGCTCCTGAGACACTTCGATCTGACACCGTTCTCCGCAAAATGTACGTAGCGATGCTGTTTTAGCAACAGCGCAGCTATGTTTCAGGAGCAAGCGGAAGAATGACTCTTTGTCGCAAAGTGAGGCGAAACGATCTTCGTTGGCATCACACAGGTTGTCGTGATACGCGTGTCGCGTCGAGGTGGCAATGCTGCGGCGCCACCCACCTCTGACATGCACGGTACTTGTACTACTCGACGAGGCTGAATCACGGGGCACTAGCGTGCGCAAGCTCCGGAAATTACTACTTCGATACAAGACAATGCGTTATCGATCGTCAATTCAACTTTTCAATTGCACATACAATGTACCTTGCTCCGAAGACGTCCACGACATCCCCCTCCTTGCTGCTTTCCTCCCATTCTATTTCCTTATCCGCTTTATTCTGTGAAGCATTCGGCGACCCAGGAAGATCCCGGAGATTTTGTTCGTCTCCCGCCTCATATTTCGTGATCCAGGCAGCCTTTACATCGTCCCAAGTCTCTCTTCTGGTACAGAATCCCGCCATTCCCGCCGGGCCCTCGTTGCCGCCTTTCAAAGCTAGAAAATCTCCTCCAAGTCGGCCGAGAAAGGTACGGCCATCCTCGCTGCGCAGGATCCAGGCATACCGAAAGCGCTCGGTGAAAGATGCAGACAGCGTCCGCCAGACTTCCTCATAGGTTGTCATGGTGTTGGTTTCAGGGTTAAGCATGCTGCCTGTTTCGATACTGTCGGTCGATTCGGAGGCAGGCTGAAAGCTGCCAATATCCGGCTCCGTGTATCCCCTCGAATCGATCCAATGAGTCCATTTGCATGTTACTTAGTGCTTGTCTTAGCGAGATGTATGATCGGTAGATAACTTCACTGTCTTGTACGACAGAGTTGGAGAAGGACGAGAGGATACGACTCACATGGCTCTTGTGACAAAATAATTCTTTCACCAGCCATGGCCCAATCAATCGACCCATCAAGCTTGGTGATGCGAAGGTCGACATACCACCCTCCTACACCAATGATCAAGGTATCGGTGGGCTCTGACGCCTTACCTGGAACCCAGCGTATACTAAGTCGAGTTGAGAGGCGTGCCATTCTTTGTCATTTGTGACACGCAGCAGAGTGCGTATGATCGAATGGCCGAGAACAGACCGGACGAGTACACAAGAAGTTCGTGCGTAAGTGTTCCTATATCCTCAAGGGTAGACTATTACAGTCAAGCATTGATTCAGAACTTCCAGCCAGCTTGGTCATATATCGAGACATCCATTAATTAGAAATGGATTCATACGTGCAAGTTGTCGCTTCATCATTCCCTTTGCGTACTAGGCACTTTCCAGGGGCGATGGATAACCTTTAATCCATTGTTCCGGAGTAGTCCGCCTTGTCGGCAAAGACTTTTTGCTATCCAAGATCTGTGCTTCCTCCATTTGAGTTGGTCATCGGATTGATTTCCTTTATTCCGCGCTGAAATAAGACATCCAGCATCCATACTTGAGCAATGCCGCCAGCGCGTAGCGTTGATGGTGCGACCCACGACACGCATGGAATATGACGGCCCCCTCCCGATCCTGGAATGGCTGTGCTCGTTGCAAGAAGCGAAGACAAAAGTGCGGGGAGCAGAAACCACAATGCTTTCGATGCGAGAAGGACGGTGTTGATTGTTCTTATCAGAAAACACTGAGATTTGGAGGTCGCCCCTTTGGGCAATCGCGATTCGGGACGTGTCTTTCAAAGAAAGCCGGTGCGTTGGCCGAGAGTTATTATTCATGTGCTTCAAAAACTGAGCTTTGTGCTAGAGACTATTGATGGAGGATTTGTGTATACTTCAGTATCAGCAACCAACGTTGCCAAAGGAGAGATGTCGCCGTGCAAGGAGGCTCCCACGCCAGAATCAGAAGCATTAACGACCGAGCCAGCGAATCAGGCCAATACTTCCTTGGATTTAGTACGAGAAAGTGAACAGATGCTTGAACAGATTCCTGGCCACATCGACACACTGTCATTCCTTCCTGGGAATAATCGCGTTCTCCTTCAATACTTCACTTGCAATGCCTCCATGGCTCTGGCTTCGCACACCTCTGTCCATCGGGAGGTCTGCGAATTGATATTGCCCATGGCTCTGGAAAATCACTCTCTACTTTATGCTACTCTGGCTCTAGCAGCCATTCATCGCAACCCATTGACACCTAATCTTAGCAGTAAGATAGACGACAGTGCTCAAAGGCTTATCACCCACCTGAAAGCTACTAGCATTCACCATCTGCGTCAAGACCTCCAGGACTCAAGATCAAGCCCACTGGCTGCAAAGGTGGCTACGATTCGAACATTGTTTCTCTGTGAAACCATCTCCGGACATCCATCTCATGGAGCTTGGAGGGCTCATTTTCTAGGAGCAAGAGCCTTACTTTCCTCCCGCGAGACCTCCATCGACGAAGTGGAAAGGTTTGAGCAGGACCAATGGCTTCCATTCCTGTTACGATGGTACAAAATAACCGAAGCGCTCGTTGCTATCACAACTGAAGGGCTGTCGGCGGGCCAAATCGCTTGTGGTGGACCACGATCTCTCACTGGTCAGACTGAAGAGGCGGGAGTCTGCATCGACATGTACACCGGCTGTGCGGAAGATCTTTCTGCCGTGTTCCGAGAGATCGGGGCTGTTGCTTGGGAGAGACGACGTGCAATTGATGATCCAAGCCCATGTCCCAGACTTTCTGAACAGGATTTCTTGCGTGAAGCCAATTACTTAGAGAACTCGGTCCGAGGGATGATTGAGCGTGACAAGGCCCGGACCGCAGTATTCAACATTTCGGGCGCTCATGGTTTATCTGAAGAAGAGTCCGAGGAATTCTTGCTTTGTAACGAAGCTTACCAACACACTGCCCTCATTCACATTCATCGACGGGTCCGGCGGCTTCCACCTAATGCTACGATTGTACAGGAGTCTGTCCGGAGAATTATCGAGTGTGTCGAGAGTATCAGACCTGCTGCAACCCTGTCACCACTGACCCTGCTGACTACACCTCTGTTCACTGCTGGCTGCGAAGCTACAGGTGCTGAACGTTCCAAAATTGCGTGTCTGTTAACCAACATGTTCTCTCTTTTACGTCTGCCGAACATGAATCACGCGCTACAGGTACTTGAAGCCTTCTGGCACGCATCGAAAGTTTCTGGAGTGGATTGGGATGACTTTTCGCGTAGGCTATATCCACTGTTTAACAAAACCTGAGCTAATAAAGTTGTAGGACAACGGAAATGGGATTTTTTGCCATATTGAGTTCAGCAGCTGTGCTGTCCAGTGCGCAAAAAGCGCCAATCTGTACCTAGCCGCATGCCTCCAGGAGTGAGGCCTGAGTGACAACGCCGGAACTCCTCTCCTCCTGGCTTCCGAAAGAGACGCTGCGTTGAGACCCCAGTTAAAGGGCTCATTTTCCTCGGCCGACACTACTTTCGAAGCTTGGTATATCCGACGACTCCTTGGACGAGAGCACTATGGGTTTCACCCACCTGTTACCCCATCGATGGAGCACAAAATATGTAGGTGGCAAGAAAACGGCGCAAATAATGGCCTGCGTCCCGAAGCACCATCCATATCCTGAGAGCAGAAGTCAGCATCAACCCGATAAGACAGGGACCAACATATTTTCCTTACCCACTGCGGCGGCCCAGTCGTAAATATACCAGGGAACAATAAACGCGGACATCTTTTTTCTGTCAATCTCGATGGTCACCACTCTGAGGCTAATGATCACTCACATTTATGATGACAGAATAAAACGTTATGACCTCAATGGCGTGCTCTGGGTAGCTGTCCACAATATATGTCGATAATGTGGTGTTGCCCGCTTGGAGGCCGACCGCAAACAGGAAGAGAGCCACTTGGCCACTAATCCAATGCCATCCTTCCTGAACTGAAGCTCCCCAGACAGCAAGTCCAATGGCGGAGAGCAAGGCTCCAGGGTAACCCAGCCACAACCTCATTTCTGGTGTACGCTGGCCGTGGTTTTTCTGCGAGAGTCGAACAACGATCCGATCACTCAACCGGCCGGAGCAGAACAGCTCGGCAAAGACGACCCCGATTAATGCTCCTGTGAAGAATAGACCTTGGATTTGGATTCTATACTCAAAATACGCGGCAGGGATCATTGAGAGCAGGGCCACGATCCTTTCTTGCGTTTAGTCATTTGAGAGAAGAACCATGCCATCGGGATCACGTACCACCAATAATGGAGAAATATGTACCCGCAAACGCTGACGACCAATTTTGGGTACGCCCACAGTTTGCAGAACGTGATTAATGTTGTCCAAGGTTTTGGATGGAAGACCCCTGGGATTTTGCGGATATTCTGGAAGGGCTGTCAGCATTTAATGGCACCAATTCTTTGTTGGGAACACTCTTACAAGCCACGGGAGCTGAGTGGTCCTTCTGATGTCCACAGTGTTATTCTGCAAGGTTTGCCCACGCGTCTCAACCTCAGCCTGTTGCAGCTCAAGAGCCAAAACATAGGCGCGAGGATAGTGAGTCTCTGGCAAGAATAGAAGTTCCCAGAGCAGCAGAAACGCGAAGGCTATGGTGACGTGGTATGCCACCCAATATTGATTCACTGTGGCTATGAATCCACCAACTGTCATGTATGTGGTCAATAATCCTTGCGTCTCCAATCAGAAGGGAGAAAATCTTACTGAGGCCACCCAGGACACTTCCAATGTTTGCAGACATGGCCCAGAGACCGATGCGATAACCTCGCTCATGCTCCCAAGAGATGTCATTGATAATGCTTAGGCCCACATTTGCCGCGGGGCCCGCTGCGAACCCCTGGAAAAATCTGGCTGCCATATACTGGCCGATCGACTGTCCTTTGATTGAGGTACAACCACTGGCAAGAACTGCAGTCGCTGTTGCAACGATGGTAACAACTCGACGCCCGTACGTCTCTGCCAGCGACGAGGTGACAAGAGGGCCAAAGGCGAGGCCAAATGCAGAGATACCGAAGGACCAGTTGACTTGATTGTACGAGGCGTCGAACTGCTCCTCAAGAAGCGAGAATGATGGCACCGGAGCAGTGGTCAAATATGTCAACAGGAAGTAAAAGAAGCACACGATTGCAATTATGTTGTATTTCCGCAGCTTGGACCAGTTCAGAGGATCGAGTGGGTCTTTGGTCGGTGCAGGCATCAGTGGTTCGTCTCTGGCCTCAACGGGCAAATGGTATATGACGCCCACGTCCACGGGCTGAATTTTTGCGGGCGGTTCGGCCATGACCGGTTTCTTTTCGGTACTATCTGCCTCTGGAGACATGTTGACAGTCAAGGTGTTCAAAAGAAGGAGAGTATGGGGCAATGAAAGAGCAGGATCCTGGACAGGTCACTCAACGATGGATCAGGTGGAGATGCGCCCAATTGTACTCGATCAAAGGATCTCGTGGATTTATAGACGAGAAGACACTGGACGGGAACATTCGAGACAAGGACTCGATTCATCGTTTGTTGTATGTAAAATGGTTTGCCGAGATATGGTTCACAACAGACGATTACCATCCCACCATACCGGAGAAGGCAAGTTGGGGAGATGAGCAGGCCCGTAATAACCAGGTGTTGATAGGCGCACATTTGCATGCGACCTCGGGAGAGTTATTAGCAATCTAATTGCCCTTTATTGCCGTGTTGCCATACGGAACATATCCGCTGTTCCCAAAGGGGAAGGATGAAGAGATGTGGGTGACACTAGATTGCCACAAATTCCCTATCAGCATCCATTCTTTCGCTTAATATGGATAACTTGCTATTGTACCAAGATCCGAAACACCGTTCCCAAACGTCAGGCATATCCCTCTACAGGGTGTCAGGCAGCCGAAGGGGTATGCGAAGGCGTCATTAAGTATCACCACAATATAGTTTTCCCTGGCAAGGATAATAAATTTGGCCAAGGCGCACTTCTGCGAAAGGACATTCGATATGTGTTCAACAGAGCCACGGACACTCATCTTCACATAATTCGCCCATATATAAAGCCTCACGCGCAGCTTCTGTGCCAGGATCCCCTAATTATTGTCTCTCAAACCTAAACGAGAAGGCACCACCCGACACCATGCTCGCATGGCTTCTTCCCTACATCACCCTTATCGCAGCCCTCGTCACCATCGTGCTTAGGCTGCGATCCCCTCTAACCAAATTACCCGGCCCCAGATACACCGCCTGGACGTCACTGGTGCTCAAGTACCGCGAGTTTACGCACGGCCGACGCCTGTACATCCACGCTCTGCATGAGAAGTATGGCCCCGTCGTCCGGCTGAGCCCGGACGAGGTGTCGTTCGCGACCGCGGACGCGGCGAAGGAGATCTACATGTCGGGCGGGAGTGGCTACGACAAGACGCCCTTCTACTCGTTGTTCACGCAGTTTGGCACGCGTACGCTGTTCTCGACGCTGCCTAGGACCGATGTAAGTCTCTCAGATTTGTTCAGAATTAAGTCAGAAGGCTGGTCGGGTTAAGAAGATTGTTGGCTGATTTTGGAGGTGGCTGCCCGCCGCCGAGGTTTTCTAGCATAGCTATATGAAGCGATACATGGCCGACCGGTATGCGAATACGAATGTTATGAACCCGGAAATCTTGAACGGCATCTCTCAACATGCCCGGGACTTTTTGGGCAAGTGCCTGGATCAGTGTGGTGGGAGTGATGGGTTTGCTGATATATATGTAAGGAGATTCTGTGAGCCCTTTGTTCTCAAGCTGCTAAATGGCGCTCTCGGACTGACGAGCGGCGCTTAGGTATCTCTCCATTGCTTCGCACTGGATGGAGTGACGCATCAGCTGTTCCATCCGTATGGCACGCATGCCAACAGGGATGAAAAGGATCTCCGCCTGATGCAAGAATTGTCTTATCACGACAGCTTGAAAAGTATGCATAGCTTTGCCCTCCGTATCGAGACCGGTGGCACTCAAACCGCGTTGAGGGTACTAACAGCTGCCAGGCAATCTTACTCTCTACTACGCGCCATGGCTCGCCAATGCGGTTAAATACATAAAGCCGCCCAAGCCATCGCCGTTGTCAAATGACTACGTCCTCAAGACCAGTGCCGCTCCGTCACCGTCGCCGTTCAGCCTCCTTTCGAAGCTGCGAGCACAAGCCAAGGCCACCAACATGGGGCCCTACGCTGTGCCCGCCGAATGCAAGGACCACCTCGCCGCCGGAGTCGACACGACCGGCGACGCGCTGTGCTTTCTCATGTATCATCTCTCGCTGCCGACGCCAACCTCACAGCGCATTCAGGGCCTTCTACACAAAGAGCTCGCGGAGAACACCGCAGCCTCTTTTGACCAACTCCCTTACCTAGATGCCGTGGTCAAAGAAGGCCTCCGCTGTTTTCCCCCGATACCCATGTCGATGCCGCGATATGTGCCACGGGGCGGCAGCATGATTGAAGGCCACTTCATACCGGAAGACACTATCGTGAGTTGTCAGGCCTACACGCTGCACAAGGACCCCGACGTATTCGATCAGCCCTTGGAGTTCTTGCCAGAGCGCTGGCTCAATAAGGCCGGCGAGATCGAGAGAAATAGATCCTTCATTCCCTTCTCCATAGGCGGGAGGGGTTGTCTGGGCCGGCAGTGAGTATTCTCTTCATTCCATTTTCTCGTTCCTCCTGAGTCGGCACACCAAGATTCGCTAACCCTTGTGCCTTCCACAAAGCCTCGCCATAGCGGAGATGAAACTGCTCCTCCGTGAGGTTTATTCACGGTATCGCACGACCGTGTCCAGCCAGATGGACAGCGATATGGAGATGGAAGATCAGATCATCGCCAGCCGGCCGAAGGGCCAGAGCTGCAAGTTGGTGTTTGAAAAGATTGTATGAATTGGGAACAAATATGTCACCATTTTGCTTGAGTTCAGCACGCTAGCAGGTAAACTCATGACTGGTACTTTACTGCTGGATAGTCGTCTAGAAGCAGGCGAGGACGTACGACTGTATGAAAAATGGTATTTTTGCCAAATATCCCAATTTTGCCTTTGACTTGATGTGCATTCTGGGTCTACGCATAATTATGTACGTGGCATTCAAGATCCAGATTCGGACTGAAATGACTGGAGGTAGACGGCAGCGGATAATACGTGTAGATGGCAATAAATTTAGCAGACCGATATGGCAGGTGCATCAATAAAGTCATTTGACTGTACGGCTTTATTTCCGTCACTACGAGGACTTGTAGCGATGATGATGTTCCACACGAGAAGGTGCTTTCGTGGAGAGAATGCAGCAAGAGTTGGAGAGTGGGAAGGTTGAGGGATGGCAAGCGAAGAGGGACGGCGAGGTGGTGGAAGGATGATGGGACTGGGGAGGATGGATTGTGGCAGTGACATGGTCGAACCAGCAGACGACGAAGTGGGATTGTGAAGTGTAGTATTTATATAGCAGCGACGACACGCGGGGAATGCAGTTCGAAGCATGCGCGTGATGGCAATGATGAGGTGGCGAAGGATTACATTGCATGGGCATATACACGGCAGCGACGATGAGGTATGGCTACGATGGGGCACATCTACCGCAACGACGAGAAGCTACGATGACTGCAACAAGCTGCGGTAACTACTACTCTTCTGCAATCCCAGGCATGAAAAGGTGTTACCGAAGACTTCCTCTGGTCGATGTCAGCCATCACAAGGGAGGAAGGGGGGAATGGCAGAAGGGAAGAAAGGAAGAACAAGGAAGTCTGAGGACCCGGCCTTTGCTTAAAAGAGAAGTTGCAAATATAGGGACGCCACCAACCCGCATACTCAAGATCCAGGTTGCTGCCAGGGAGAAGGCCGGACTGTACTAGAAAGCTCTTCGGGGGCAAGGGAGGAAGGCGGGTTCGAGCTTCTAAAAGTACGGCGCTGCACCTGCTGGAGAGATTTATGCGCCTCAGTTTCTACAGGACTTACCTGGCAAATTTGTGTGTGTATAGGGAAGAGAGAAAGGAATCGTGAGAAGGCGAGGGAGGGAGCAGATCTTTATAGTCCAGGGGAAGGGGAGGCACCCAGAAGGTGCTTGGCGAGGAGTGATCGCTGTGGCAGTGGTAGAAACGGAGGTTGGTGCATTGAGGCCGCGATCTTCAACGATCAGAGGGAGAAGAGTGAGTCAATGGTGGAAGGAGATGCATTGAGAAAGTCAATTCTAAATCGAAAGTGTGGATATGAGCAGGTATATTGAATGGCTCTAAAAGTTATGGAAGACTCTAGATAGCGTGCACGGACGCGATCGACGAATTGAACAAATCAATCCTTCAACCCTGAAGGACAGAGTTCACGCATCCCTCAAATCGAGGAGTTCATCAACACCATGACTCTAGTCATGCCCCGGCCCCCCAGCCAATGACAGCAAAGGCAGCCAGTATCGTGAGGCTGAAGCATTCCATCTGTCCTGGAGCCTTGCGACTTTGATTCGCGGATGCGGGCGCATCTTCTCCAACATCGGATCGGTCGGTGCCCGTGAAAACTTATGTGGGTAAGAATGGAGAATGGGGAGCAGGTGTACCGGTACGAATTGACACAAGTCTCCACTTGTGTTGATTCAGCTTGTCGCAAAGATATAGACTTCAATTACGGGCCTCAAGCTGATGATCGAGGGACGGAGGGGCAGAATTTGGCACTGAGCTGTATCTGACTCACGTTCGTGCACGGACCATGTACGAAAAGTGTGTCGACTTGTTGTTCAATGCAGAGGAAGAAGTAGCCGTGGGTCGTGCTGATCTCGCGTACACATTCGAGGGTTGGAACAAACGGACAGAGAGCGGCATGCATGTAGGAAGGAAAGATAGGTTCTCATTCGAGATGAATGTGGTATGCTCAATCTTCGCCGCTATGGCCTCAAGGCAACAGACAGATGCACAGTCATCCCACACCGGAAGAGTTGCCACATGTCAATGGTCCAGTCCACGTTGGGAAACCCAATATCTCTTGAGTCTTCGTAGATCAATAGCAGGTCTTCCAGAAACCTAAGTTGCCGATCCCGTAACCTGGAAGGGAGACGAGGTCTGTGGATGTGTGCTGCAAAGGATCTTGCAGTGTTGGACCCAGATACGTTGGGGCCCAAGAAAAGAACTGGCTCATCACAGAGGAGGAGGTATTCGGATCACTGGCAAGAGCTGAGAATGCAGCAGTGGAGAGGCAAGCGTGGTGCTCCATTCGCAGCTCCGGACGCCGGCTATTGGACGAGTAGATACGCCGGCATTAGGTCATGAAGAGATTAAGGCGTCAGGAACCAGCCGTTCGAAGAGTGTTAGCAACGGGGCCTGCCGGTGTTCATCGTCATGTGACGAGAGATATCGAATCCGGGCGTTGGCTGGAAGACAGAGGCTGGACTTTGTGGGTGGCTCATTGCGCTTTCTTTGCTTGTGAGACTTGCGCGCCAGTATTGGCGCCAAACCAGTACGTAGGCTTCAATTTCAGAAGAACCCAGAGGAAGCCCAACGTGATTGAGAGCATGGTAAAAATCTCTATCGTCCACGGACTTGCAGTTTCAAGATCTAGTACAGGCACCGAGATAGTCTCTACAAGTCTCCCTCCAAATCCCTCGCGGGGGGCTGGGTCCAGATGGTAGAACATGGTTCGGGGGCCGAATAAGGCTTCAAAGCCCAACTGTGTCCTGTCGAATGGATTTACGGGGAATTTTGTACCGTCTTCAGCTGTGCAGGCCCAGAAGACAGTGGGCCAGGGCACTTCGACTTCCGAGGTGCCATTATGATTTGGCTCCAGATACCGTAGGTGCAGGGGGATGGTGACGTTCCATGGTTGATCCTTAGCCTCTGGGGTTTCCACCGTGCCATTAGGTGTTTGGATGCTGAGCAATATAGTCGAACCCCATTTCTTTACCACATAGTCAGGGGCTTCAAGGTCTGTCTCGCCTGCAATGGTGTGTAGCTGTCCGAGATGATGCGAATTCTGGAAAAGGGGATCATTGCTCAGAAAGGCATATTTATCCGCGAAGATATGTGAAGGGAGAGTGAGATAGGTTTGCAGAGCACACACGCTGTCAACGGGTTTATTTGTCGGCTCGTTAAGGGAGATTGCTGACGGGAAAGTGATCCGCAAGGTTGGGTGAAGTCCTGTCGGTTGATCAAAGGAGACGGTATACTTCTGATTCTTGGATTGTTCTCCCTCCAACCAATGATGACGAGAAGGAAAGCTGAAGAGAGTCGGCTTTGGGTGATCGTCTTCGCCGAGCACTGTCAAGAAGCCTGACAGCTGGAGATCTGATGGCTCGGTCGCCTTTCCGGGGCTCAGTATGCCGACTTCGACCCTATCATCCCCATTTGCTTGCAGGTCCAGATTCCAGGCGTCGAGGGTGGTAAATTCACCAATTGGATCGTAGAATACAGCGGGTGGTTTCGACCAGAAGACTGTGATTGTGAGGGTATGTGAAATGCTGTCGTAATCAGCATCCACAGCGTCGGCAATGTTTATCATAGAGATTGCGTGCAGACACACAATGTCGTTTTGTGCGCAGATAGTCCGATACACGTAAGCAACGAGGTGCTTGAGTGAAGGCGCGAGGGAGTAGTATTGAAGTGAGGCTGTTTGAGCAAAGCGTTCCGACACCAAGGGAGGACTGATGAAAGTAGCATTTGCAGACTCGCATTTCGGTTCCTTGCCGAACAATCTGTGGATCATGTCGCACACTCGATCGGGCGATGAGTCTGTCAAGGGAGTGTATTGTACATGAAGTCCCGGCGAGATCCTCGACAGGAATGGAGGTGCGGTGTAATGGGCTCGTTCAGGAGCCCAGCGGAAATGGAGCTCATGACATTCTCGTAGATGGTCGGCGATTTCTGCAGGCAGTTCTTCCAGGCCATACGTCAAACGCTCCTCTCGAGCTGCTTTCAGGGCTCCAAGGAGAAGCTGGTTTGGTTTGACCTGAATATCATCTGGATTGACCGCCCGACTAGGATGAGTGACATAGGTGGCCCTTCGCCTCATAGCGATCGGATATCTCACTTGGAGAGTACGGAGGGATATTGTTTGTATGACTGGAACAAACAGAAGGGAATCAAGACCAGTGTATTGGCCACGTTGCTGGTGACGTTGCCGCGTGACCGAGAATCCGATCGAGTTTATCGATAACCGAATCCAGCGCCAGCGTCATTCAAGTTTCCAGGTTTTTTTTCTCCGACGTCGACTGCGACCATCCCAAGCCACCACTACTGCCCGTCGATGTCCAGATGGACGGTCTAAGACACTGTGTCCTCAACTACGTCGTCTCACTACTTCTCTATCATATTTTCTGAGCCTCCACAACCTCGTTGTCTTCCAAGTGAGCCCAAACATCTCCTTCGCAGCCTCCACCTTTCAATATGGCGCCCAACGTGTCCTCTGCCCGAACTCAGCTTTCATATCCTCTGTACGCCGCCGACTTCGATCCTTTCAATCCTGATTTCCTCTTGGTTGCTGGAGGCGGTGGATCTTCCTCTACTGGAGTACCAAACAAGATCTCCCTCATCGACACTTCAAAGCGAGATGAGCTTCGGGAGATAGTTGACGTTGAATTAGCAAAAGATGAAGACTCGGTGACCAGTCTCAGCATTGCACAGTCCTCACCAAACTCTCTTACCGCATTTGCTGGCATCAACAGCTCTGTCGTGGATCAAAACGCAGGAAGGAATGAACACTTGAGGTCTTTTAGGATTGGTCTCCCTGCGAAGAAGAGGAGGGCTGATGGGAGTGCCGTTGAAGAGGTCACAGAGAAGTCTCAGAGTTCTACCTCAGATTCTCGACCTCTTGGTCGGACTGCGCTCTTCAAGCCTCCAACCGGCACCAAAAGTGAGACATATCAAAGAATTCTACGGTTTTCACCAACCCAAAAGTCTGGAGAACCTCGCCTGGCAGCCGTTGCCACTGGGCTCGCCCCGACGAACGAAATCGTTGTGTTCCACCCCAATCCTACACCCGGCCCCGATCACGAAGTCTCGCGCATTGAGTTAGGCAAGAAGGAGGCTGGAGACCTAGATCTATCCGTGAACGAAGAGGATAAGGGAGGATACGTTCTCGCATATTGCACCGACGATGAAATATTCATACAGCAACTACCAATTACCTCCAAACCCGACACACCAATCTCTCTTTTCCGAGCCGCCGAGATTTCAACTTCGCTGCCTCCGTCACAAAGACCCAAATTTCGGGCCATACGGTTCCTTACCCCACGTCTGCTACTACTACTTCGGAATCGACCTTCTAGGACGGGTGCAGACCTCTTGGTTCTGCGAGCCAGCCATGATTGTTCGCAAGCACGCATTGTCCTTCGTAAACAAGTCAACAGATCTATCAAGGCAGCTGTTGGACTCGATGTCGCCCAATTGACAGAGACTGGGGGCGAAAAGCAGATTGCAATTGCTGTGGCAGGGCAATCTGGAGATGACAGCTCCATTGAGGTGCTGAGCCTTGAATACTCACGGGATGCAGGACCGGAAACATTCCGTTCCTATGCATATTTCAAAGCCGTTCATAACGGTCCTCTTACTCGAATTGTCTTCTCCAATTTCATCGGACCAAATCTACCAGTCTCAGGAGCGGTGGGACCCCAATCTATCCGGCTAGCCTCTGTGGGTGTAGATAAGTCGGTTGTGGTTCACCATCTTCCCTTACGACCCTTCCCGCCCGCGGAAAACAAAAATCCCAGATATGTCCTCATCCCGCCAGGGCGATCGGAAGTTGTGCAAACGACGTTTAGCGTTTTCTTTGCAATTGTGGTTATCTCAATCGTCGCATTCCTCATGCAGGCTTTCTGTGAGATACGGGGAGTAGTTCCACCCGCGTTGGGTGCTACAGATTGGCTTCCTCCCCGCGTACGAGAACTGGTCGCACAACCCTACATGCTGGGAGATAGTATCGCTTCTGCCGCTTCAGACATCCCGGTGGCAGCACATAGCATGGTAGATGATATCTCTTCGACTCTTTCGTCGACGGTGGCCTCAGCAACCGATTCACTAAAGAATTTGGTCGACGAGAACTCCAACCTGGAGACTCCGAAAGCAATCATTGTGCGTGAAGAGTCGGTAGGTGAAATTTCAACAGAAGTCATTCACTCCGACGCCGAGGTCATTAAGCAGGAAACCCTGAAGAAATGGGAGGAACTGAGTGAATCTCAGAAGAAATCGTGGAAACAGAAGTTGAGCGGCGCAGGACGTTGGGCAGAGCAGCAGGGTGAGAATGTATTGAAAGGCATTTTCTTCTCCGAATTGGCAGATGCCGTTGGGCATATAGTCGCTGGAGCATGAATGAGACTTCCGGAGTACAGTCGGATGAGTTGATGCTCTCGACATGAAGTTCTATGTGATGATAAGGACACGCAGTGATACCTAGGTATATTTTCGTGAAAGGGACACAAGATAGGTCACTAGAGAAATGTCGCAGAGTTGAATCTAGTCTAATGTTCTTCGTCATTTATGTTCATGGCACTCGTAACGTTCGCGTCCTCCTCACGCATGATCCCTTGTTTTTCCAAGTTAAGGCGATATCTTAATACGTCTCGTCTGCGCCGACTTCAAACTTCCCACCACCGGCGTACCATGCCGCCATAATCAAATCGCAAAGATCCTTGGCCTCGACATCTTTGAGCGGCAAATGATGTCCTCCGGCAAAATCCATCTGAAAACAGTGATCGCTGTCAAATGCTTTGACCAGGTCCATACAACCCGGCTTGACGTGATCGTCCCGTCCCCAGGCATGTACACTAGGGACTTCTTTCAGCAACGCATAATCCGCGACATTGACAGTCTCAGCCATCGCAATAGGCGGGAATGGCCCCCCGATCATGACGCCGAATTTAAACTTCCACATCGAAAACCCTTCATCTCGCTCCTGGATCTTCTGCCGCAGCAGTAGTCCCGCAACCAGCCTCGCGCCCTGCGAAAACCCGACCACGCCGACGAAACTCTCAACGCCGCCGTTCTCGCGCATGGCCTTTAGGATAATATCATCAACGTCGTCAATCTCGTCCGCGGGCGTAGATTCCTGGTCCGATTCTCCAGCCTTGAATTTTCGATTCACCCAGCGGTAGAAGGGCTTAACGGACTCGAAGACGGGCAGCATGCCGAAGCCCGGCGTGCCCTCGATGGGCGCCTGCGCGAACACGAAGCGGAACTGTTTCTCCAGATTCCAGATCAGTCGCCGCGATTGGATTTTGAAGACCGTTGCGTTCGACCCGCCGCCGTGAAGCATGAGGATCGCGGGTAAAGGTGTGCCGGTGTGGCTGTGCGTGGGGCGTGTTGACATGGTGCTCGGGCACAAGGGTCTTTTATTTCCGATTGTTGAATTTTATGTTCCCTCTCCGGCAGTTGGTGTCCTCTTCACCTTTCAGGCGGGTTTGTTTGGTCGATTTCGAGTTTTTGCGATTCTAGTCGTTCGGCGCGGAGCCTTTTTGGGGGATATTTGCCGATGCCTTAATTCTGAGGTTTTTGGTTCCAAAAGGTAGTTTTTGCTTAACTCTCAAGTGTCTCCGAAGTTGGAATCGATCTTTTTTTTACTCGGTTCACTATTTGTCCGGAGCGAAGAGAGGCTCGCAGTGGAAAACCGTAGACGAGGCCTGACAGCACGTGATCAGGCTGCGGCTAGCGCCATCACGGCGGCCGGCGAGGCTGAGGAAAATTACATAATGTTGCAAGATTGTCCATATTCTGGATATCTCCCACTTCCTCCACTGCATCGTATTCTGCCATCTTTTTGAGATTCGTTTTATGAATGATACCATATACCAGGCATGGGAGAAACTATCAGCTATGAATTTTCACGTAAAAGACTACTCCAACATGCATGGAGGGGCTTCGACTCCAAAAGATAAGTGATATCTCAGATGAAACAGGCATAACCGCACCAATCTACGGGCTTCGCAGCACAAAATGATCCGAATGATGTGTCGTCTCACCTCGCGTCTTCCAGCACATCATTGCTTCTCATCGCTTCTCAAAGCTGGCCATCTCCTCAATTACCCCGTGCTTGGCTTTCCAAGTCATCTGGGGTATATCCAAGGCGTTCCTCACGTCAGCTTCCCTCGGTCCGCTTCCACAAGTCTGGCTGAAAATGAGGTGTTGTGCAAAGAGATCGACACTGATATGGCGTTTATCACTCCCGTTTCAGAATTTTTCCTGTCGGTTATCCCAAACCGTCACCGTTGAACTCCTATCGTGGAACTTTGGCCTCGATACCTCTCCTGCCGATTTCCCGTAACTTCGGGTTGTCTTGAAATCATTAACAGAAGGTATAGTGCCCCAAGGCATCACCTCAGACAACATTGGATGGCCGATTCCGCGGCATGCTGCAAAGATGTCCTACCCCGCGTCTCAATGGATTTTGAACTGCATGCCGCAATCCCGAATGCATAAAGAGATATATCTGAGCGTCGGCCTGTACGATGGTCTCTGGCAAAAGCTGCCGTCCTCCGAAATCAGCACGAAGGGCCTCTTGTTCCACAGCCATATCAGAATTCTCACTTCTTGAGTCAACTCGCAATGGCGGACTACAACAGCAAAGACTTTGGTAGCAGGGATAATGTGCATGGAGACGAGCCTAATGGCGTTGGTAAACATTCCAACCATGCTGTGAGTATACGAGCACGAGCACGGGCCAAGCTGCCCCTTGAGGCGTTGAATCTGACATCCACTCGATAAAGCCATCTGAGAACGGGCTGTTTACTCAACCCTCTCATGTCGAGGCCATGGAGAAAATAGCCAGTAAGGGCTATGCTTCCACCACCCATCTTTTCTTTTGGTCGCTGATATTGCTGCTCGGCAGGAAGCATGTCAATTTCAGGCGAGCTGTTTGAGAAGCTATACCTCTCTCCTGCGCCCTTGTCTCAAACAGGCGATTTTCGCAAGAGATTCGCAAATCCCACGCCGTGAGTTCCTCCTCTCTCCAGAGGCATATATGGTTCCATGGGCTATACTAATAATCTCTCAGCGTTGCTCTCGTTGGCCTCCTCCTGTGTATTTCGCCTGCATCATGCCAGCTCATGGTACGTTGTGGTGTTTACCACTCCGAAACACCTTCCACCATCCTACCCACACAATAAGGCTGATCCACGAAACAGGACTGGAGAGGTTCAGGCGCTGAGTTTTATGGCGCGTCAAACAACGGCGCGTACTGGTGTAAGCTCTTACCTCATCACCTCTGTTGAAACCTGGATTTCTCATCTAACCACTCTTCCTGTGGTGAACTAGTCTTCGGCGTGGTTCTCATGTTTTTGGGGGGCCTGCTTGAATTCATACTCGGAAACACCTTCAGTTTCGTCGTCTTCGCCTCCTTCTCGGGTTTCTGGGGTACCTACGGCGCGACCCTGACGGAGCAATTTGATGCCTTCACCACCTATGCCAATGCCGGCGAAGACAGCGGAAATGGTGCCGAGAGTCCCGTTTTCCAGGCGGGCTTCGCATTCTTTCTTTTGTTCATGGGCGTGCTTTCTCTGATCTACCTGATCTGCTCGATCCGAACGAACCTCGTCTTCTTCTCCATATTTCTGGTCTTGGTGCCTTCTTTTGCCTGTTTTGCCGCCGCCTTCTGGTGGAATGCCAATGGCAACTTCGGATTCTGCTTGACGTTGCTTAAAGTCGGTGGCGCAGGCTTTTTTGTCGTCGGCTGGTTGGGTTGGTACTTGCTTCTCGTGCAGCTTTTGGCCGCTGTTGATCTTTATGTGTTGCCTGTGGGAGATCTGAGGTGAGTTGTGTTACTGTCGTTTAACGGGACGAGCACTGACTGACTTGGTGATCATAGCCATATAATTACCCCTGCCTCGCAGAGAATGGCGAATAAAATGGGATCCCGTGACTCTGAGAAGGTGTAAGAGTGCAAGACTGGATGAAGCAAAAGTCTGAAGGGCGTTATCAGATTGCTATGGTTTCATGATTTGTATGTCCTCAATCACGGTTTAAGCATATTGAATACCACTTAATTATGACTGATCGCCCTTCAATTTATAAACACTCCGCTATTCGAATGCACAACAATCCCGGTTGCATTGGCATCCTTCAAGCAGTACAAGTATGCTTCGGCAAGATCTTCCGCTTGACCAACTTTCCCAGTTGGTATCTTGCTTTCATGATCCGCGAAGAATGCCTTCTTCCCTTCTTCACCCATGCCTTGCCACAAATCCGTTTCGATAATTCCCGGGGCAACACAATTGACACGGATGGGAGCAAGATCAAAGGCCAATTGTCTGGTCAACCCATTGTAACCGGCTCCGATGAGCGCAAGCATCGACCACCCGCCGGCAATAGGTTTCTCGGATATCGAGCCGCCGGTCAAGACGATGGAAGAGTGTCGATCTTTTTTCATGTACCTCGTTCCGATCTTGACCACCAATATGGCAGCAATTGTTCGAACTTGATTGCATTTCTGCCACTTTTCCAACGTGACTTCCTCCAAAGGGGTCATTGGCAGTCGATCGCCCGCCATATACACAATGTGATCGATCTCGCCGACCTTCTTGAAGAGCTCTTCAATATTGCCTTCGACGTTGGGACTGGCTAAATCACAGGCGAATCCTGATACTCGATCTTTCGCATCAGGGTATTCGGTGACGAGTTGGGTACAGACGTCCTTGACTTTGGACTCGCGAGACGATGAGAGGATAATGGTGGCGCCGTATTCTAGGAGAGCTTGAGCGACACTGATGCCAACTCCGCCGGTACCGCCCACCAAAAGGACTTGCTTGCCGTTGAGTTTGTTCGTGAATCGTGCCGGAGACATTGTCGAGGGACGAGTCTGTGTTATCTGAACTGGGGGTTTGAAAGAGTGCATTTTAGTTCTGATTTCTGGGTTGCTTCCTGTTTTCCCGGTTGCCATGGTCCTGGCCAGCTCCTTCTTATTACTTTCGACATTGAGTCTGTCTTTCTGTCGCTCCTTCTTGCGTTTCTCTCTATCTCCGTCTTTTCCTTGGCCTGGATATAGCTGTGTTTAGGTCCGTGACAGCAATCTTTGAATTTGAAGCGCCGCTATGTTCTCGCAACAGCCAGATTCAGAACGCAATTGTGGGCGATATCATTATCATTGGACGCGTGGCTGGCAGAATGTTGAGGCTGGCGAACGGTTGGTCGAAACTTGAGAACGCAAGTTCCCGATTTGGTAGTTGCGATGCATTGAAACCACGTCATTCGTTGACGGGAAAACAGCACCGTTGTCGTCTTGTGCCTCTTCAAGTTGTCTCCCTCCCCTCCTTCTCTCTTAACACCGCCGACGTGAAAAATCCAGCGCTGAGTCCCTGGGCATGCAACTAACTAGGCGAACTCAAGGCCAAAGCAAAAGCCCAACTGAATCAGCGACCCTCGGGCTGGTGTCACCAGCACCTAGGTAGGTTGCATAATAAACCCAGATGTTTACAATCCATCTCGTGATATCCCAGGCTGGCTCTCTACTGGATGGTTTCTGGTTGCGTACTCGTAAGATTACTCAAGCGGAGCCGCCGCGCCGAAACCTATTCCTCTCCGCGATCTTCGCCGCTCCGAGTGGCATCTGAGAAGTGCGACGGTGTTATAGAATAACGGGATTAATTGATCTGCCAATGCCACTGGATGTACAGTTGATGGCTCTGCTCTCTCTCGGTTTTTAGTAAGTCACTTGGTTTTGTGGCTCGCTCTGACAAATGCACAGTAAGTGAACATCTATGTGACACTGATGTACAGGGTTTTGGAGAAGTATAAAAAGCCCAACACACATCAATCCATTTATAACTCTCATTTTACAGCTTTTCAAAGCACCTCAGCTTGATCTCGACACAATGTCAGACGCTCCCCTTGTTTTCATCACTGGCGCAACTGGCCATATCGGCTTTGCGACCCTTGCTCAGCTACTCAAGAAAGGCTACAAAGTTCGAGTCTCCAGCCGCAAGCTTGCTTCGGCTCAGAAACTCAAGGATCTCCCTCCCATCAAACCCTACGTTGATCAAGTCTCCTTTGTAGAGATTCCAGATGCCTCTGCCGATGGTGCATATGACAAGGCTGTGGCAGATGTTGACTACATCCTACACCTCGCTTCTCCAATCCCCGATGAAACTCACATCGGAACCGACTTCGATGTCCAAGAACTGTACATCAACCCCGCCATTCATGCCGACATTGGCATGCTGAAGTCAGCTCAAAAGTCCTCGACCGTCAAGCGACTCGTCATCACATCTTCTGTCGTCATTCTAGACAATACCCAAAACGGCAAGCTCACAGGTCCCGATGATCTAGCCCCCATACCCAAGGTCGAGGAAGTCCCCAAGAATCCGTGGGTTGCGTACGGAGCGTCCAAGATACTAGCCAACGTCGCGGTGGAAGATTTTGTCAAAGACAACAAGCTCAATTTCGATATTGTCAACATCCTCCCCTCGTACGTCCAAGGTCGCAATGAACCAGTCAGCTCATCCAAGGAACTGCTGGAGCGGCCTTCGTCCAACCTGACGATGATCCGCTTCATCACCGGCTACAAGGACACTAACCCTCGCCCCAACGATTTTGTACACGTCGACGACGTCGCCGCGGTCCACGTCGCCGCCATGGAAGCTAAGAACATCACGTCCGGCGAACGCTTCATAGCTGCGTACACGCCCTGCGTCACCTGGGGCGAGGTCGAGACCGTGGTGAGAAACATGTTCCCCGAAGATATCAAGAACGGCGTCCTTCCCATGGGAGGTGAGATTGTCGATTCGTATTGGGGCCTGGAATCGAGCAAGACCACGGAGAAGCTGGGCGTTAAGTTTCGCGGCATCGAGGATATGGTGCACAGTCTTGTAGGTCAGTATGTCGGGCTGGCGAGGAAGGAGAGGGGACTTTGAGGGATGGGGATTTGGATGCCAAAAGGACGGCAAAAGAGATATTTCAGTCTTTAGTGTGACAACCTCGATTGTCCGTGGTGAGGTAGGAGTTCGTTGGGTTCTGATGGGAGAGAACTGGATCGAGGAAACTTTCTTTTTGTCTATCTCTTTTTCCCTCGCTCATTCTCGTAAACTCGTTCCTTCGTGAACCATTGATGTGAGTCGACGGCCACAGGCCGAAGCCATAGGGTTTCCACGGTCGAAACCATTTCTCCCATTTCCAAGTCTCCTAGTCTGAAGCAGGATCTACTGAAGAGACTCAGCAAATAATGATCTCCTCAAATCTCATCTTACACATTCGACGATTGGGCGATAATTGACCTCCACCCTTCTGTCACCTTTTTCATTTCAGTTCGCATCAGCGCGAAACACCAAACTGACAGAATCATCCCCGGCCGTGATGATCCTCTTCCCACCTCCACCCTGTACAAAGCCCAAGACGCCACCCCCCTCCCCCTCGCCACGGTGTCCACGCCACTCGCGCACGAACCCCTGGCCCGCGGCCGTGGTGCCGCCGCGCACGTCCCAGCGGCGCACGACGCCGTCCATGCCCGCGGACGTCAGCAGCCAGGGCGTACTGGGCCCGCGCACGAACTCGACCTTGACGACCGCGTACTCTTCGTGCGCGTCCTTGATGTGGCGCCGCAGTGCGAAGCGGTGCGCCGTGTCGAACAGCGCGATCGAGCCGTCGACGCTGCCGGCGGCGAGGATCGTCAGGGGTGGAGAGGAGAAGGTCAGGGTTTCGATGCCGTCGGTTTGGGCTTGGAGAGAGGCGAGGATTTGGCCGGTGGAGGAAGCGGAGGAGGAGGATGAGGCGCCAGATTTGGATTTCTTGCTGTCTTGGGCGGATGAGCTCGCTTGGGGTAGGCCTACGACTTTGATGTTTCCTCCCGCACCGCCCACCGCGACGAGTGCGGTCGTGCACGCCACGCTGTACAGCCCGCCGTCGACCTCGAAGCGCTGGTCCGCGGCCGTATGCGAGATGATGGCCGAGCCGGTCGAGAACACGTCCCACACGTACAGACTGCCGTCTTCAGACACTGTGGCTAGCAGTTTCCCATCCGGTGTCCACGCGCCCGCGGTACACGACGCCGTGTGCAGGTAGAACGCCTGCACGATGGTCAGGGGGCTCGCCGTATCCTCTGCGTCGATTTTGTACACCCATACGGACCCGTCATTGGCGCCTAGGGCGACGATGTTTTGGTTTTCCGAACTCGTGCTGGACGGGCACGCGGCCACCCAGTTGATTTCCTCCACCTCGGCCGTTTCGGCCACGAAAGTCCAGGGTTTCGTGCCCGAGGGCTCTGAAGCGCACCATGCGCGAAGTTTCCCGTCTAGCCCAGCGGTCACCAGGTACTCGCCGCGTGGGTATGTGAATGTCACGGCGTTGACTGAGTCCTTGTGGCCGTCAAGTTTCTGGAGCGGAGCAATGCCTGCTCTTTCCCCCTGGGGCTTCCCCTGCGCGGTGGTGGTGGCGCCGGGGATGATTGAAGCGTCAAACAGATATGCCATGTCATCGCCACCGCCTGTCACCACGATGTTGGGGTTTGTGGGGTGTTGTGCTATGCAGAAGATACTGTCTGCGTGGCTGTCGAAGTGTGCGACCGAGTCGTTTTGTAATTGGATTTCGTCTTGTTCTTCTACGTCGTCATCGTCGTCGTCCATGGGGTGGTCAAGGTCTCCATCTTCAATCTCCTCGGCTGCGTCGTCGGCGTCGAGGAGACCGTCGTCTTCGTCGCCGGCTTCGTGGTTGTCAGGTGGCCGAGGCACGGGTTCGGGGGCAGACATGGTGGGCTGAGGCTGGGGTGTGACAGGGAGATGGAACCAAGGAATTAAATAGAGAGAAGAATTTTGGGAGCAGGAAAGTGAGAACGCGAGGTGCAGGCTTTTATTGAGGACTTGAGTTTTAAAGTAGGGTGAGCGGAGGGCAACAGGCTTAGAAATTCAACTCGATTGTCAATGGGTTTTTTGGCCCGCAGTCTGGAATACACGCGAGCTACGTCATTGGCTAAGTGGGTCAGCCTTGTGAGGAATCTCAGCCTTGTCTACTTCGCCCCACTGCTTACCGAGAGAGAGCTCCCTGGAAGGACGGTGGCCATAGAAGAGAATCTCTACACAGCCATCTTTCAGTACAGTTTGCTTCGACCGCTAACTTTTATAGTTGAGGGTCGGCTAGGTCATAGTATGATGTCTGTTCTTCATGTCTCGATACTCTCATTCGTGGCAATGTCTTCAGGTGTTGCCTGAAGAATTTATCATTTGCCAGGACCTCTCCTTCAGACTTTGCAGCTGGGACACTCAGACGTATATAGTGGCGCACTGATGAGTGGTGAGTTGCGCTTGAGCCGACTATAAAAGCGGTACGGACAGGCGGAGTGCGTCCAAACGAAAAGCCCACAAACTCCCAACCATCCCGTCGATGTCCACAAATCACCATTATTTGAGGACGAATCTCCTGGATGGATCATCTTGCTAAGCCCCGAGATCCTTTGCCTTTCCCCGACTTTCCAATTTTCGGTGAGGCTGGCTATGACCATGGTGATTTCCTTTCATATCCAAGCCGTTGCGGCATGGATACGATCCTTCTTGAGCGACATGAATTTGGTATAGCCTTCAAGGACATGACTTTCGATGAGATCGGGGAATTCCTTCAAAACTGGTTCATATTTGGTGTCCTGGAATTGTTTCTGGAAATACGAATTGACGCGACTATCTTCACCAAACAGGATGACGATGGAAACCGGATTCTTACGACAGCTGATCTGCCCCAATTTCTCGCCCGATGGGCTACAGATGTTTGCATTCTCCCTCAGAGAGAGAGGACAATTCGGCTGGGGGAACTAGGAAATTCGTTACGATATGTGCACAATCTACACAATCATATCTGCAGCGAGCAGGGTGATCCTAACAATCCTTACAGCAATGTCCAGCTTATACCAGAAACTCTACTTTTAAGTATTTCTCTTCTCGGGACAACTCTCGCCTACGCAGTCAGCCACCTTAGGTTCCCCAGAAGTCCAGGCTACGAAACTTCAGAAGAGGCGATCTTGTACAAGAATCCAGGTTGGTGGAACATGCCCCGCCTACACGAATACTTTGAAGGTCGGGGATGGTGTTCAAACGACTTTGTCCGATTGGGAAACTCGGTTTTTGCCACAGGCTTCATGTACGCGGCTAGATTGAAAAGATCCGAGAAGGTTTCCCACAGTAAGTGTACGCAGACCAGGTGCAGTGCAAATGATATCGTCCCGACGGTGCCATATGAATGCAAGCATGTGAGAAACCGCTGCGACTGCACGCACATCGGGGTCTCAGACGACTCTGTGATGCATATTCTCGAAAACGGTCAATTTCCCATCTTGGAACTGTCTAAGTCTGAGGATGGGAATCCACGTTTGACGGCTGTTCCATACACGGAAGAACTCAGATTTGTCGCAATATCTCATGTCTGGAGTGACGGTCTGGGTAATCCTTACGCGAACACAATCCCAACCTGCAGAGCAATATGGTTCTATAACGTCCTATGTCATGTGTACCCTTTTGAAACGGGCGAAGTAGGAAAAGCCTCGGAACTCTCGATACCGTGGCGCCATGAGGGACGGTCATTCTACTTTTGGCTGGACACACTGTGTGTCCCAGTCGACTCCGTCTCTAGAGAGCATCGGGCTCTAGCCATTCGTTTTATGGCGCATACGTATAGCTCTGCACACGTTGTCCTTGTGCTGGATTCCGAGCTACTGGAATACGAGTGTATGACGAGCTCGTACCATGAAAATTTATTTCGCATCTTATGTTCTGCATGGATGCGACGAGTGTGGACGTTACATGAGGCAGTGTTAGGCAAAAGGCTCCTGGTGCTTTTCGGGGACACTTTCTTTGATGTCGATAATGCGGTTGCAGAACTGCAATCTCGCACGATCACGTCGAGTGCTCTAGACCCGCTTACGAATGAAGCTTGCAGGTTTTACGTCCAAATTCGGGCAATTTCACATGCCTATACACCAGTCAAGTTTTCACTGGCATGGTCAGTCATGCAAACACGACAGACATCTGTCATGGATGACGAAGTTATCTGCTTCGCCAACATGCTCCGAATGGATACCACCGAGATCTTGAATCTCGCAAGAGGAGATACAACCAGTAAGGAAGCTGCTGTAAAGCGTCAAAGCCGTGCCATGAAAATGTTTTTTGGCCTTCTTGATGAAGTACCATTTGCTCTACTTTGGCACCTAGGCCCCAAACTCCTCGAGGATGGCTATCGATGGGCACCTAGCAACTTCCATGGCGGGATTCCAATTCCCGTTGAGCATCACTCTGCCAGGAGGGATGATGGTGGCCTCTATGCTTCAGCGGCTGGTTTACTCTTGCATGGCCTGTGGGCAGATCCCGACATCAGCTCAGAAGGCGTCTACGAGATTATCGATAGCAAGCACCACTTTGAATTGGTAAGCAATAACCTCTGGCATCAGTTGAGATCTTGGGATCAAGATGGCAGGCATCAAAGGTCTATTGCAGAAGAATTCGACGGAACCACGCGACTGGCTCTAATCTTAGACGATAATACCGGAACCCTTTTGAATACGCCCAGGGCAGCTCTGGTATCAATTACCAAGCGAGAGGGAGAGATCATCAAGTGTCGCTATGAGCGTCTTGTTCGTGTCAGATATGCCGGTTGCTGTGCTCAACAACTGAAAGGAGGAAGCCAGAATCAGGAGCCGGCTGAAGCACACAAGCATACCGCGCATGCTTCTGAACAAGATGTGTTTCAACGGACTGCGCAGTGGACTCCTCTGGGTCAGCAATGGCATGTTGCTTGACCGGTGAATGAGGGCCTCGTGCGCTGCTGTTTTTCCAGTGCAGGGTTGAGGCGACGTTGTTGCGGCCCAAGCTTGGTGGCTAGACCCTCGCGCTGAAACATTCAGGGGGAATATTGCAAATACGAGTACCCATACCGAGGTGCTTGAGGTCTATCAGTAAGCTCGCTTGGCTCGGTCGATTCAAGTCACGTGTATATCGTCTGGATACGACCCAAATAATGTTTAAACACCACTGGCACGGGAGGATTCACTTCCATCGGATTGTGGCCGTGCATCTTGAAACACCCAGGCACAAGGTGGCGGAATTTAACTTCCCGGAGGAGAAGCAAGCAGCGTGGTCAAGGGACCTGGTTGTTCTCGTCCTGTAGTTATTTTGGTAAGAATGCTGTGGAGCGTGATAAACCGGACCTGTCACCCCAGACGAGAGCGATCACAGAAGGAAACACTGGCATATATATGGCAAGAATAGATGTGTGGACGAAGAGTCTTCGGCGAATTTCCAACGAGTCCCATCGCCTCCTGAGAGTGTTTCAGATGGATGATCTGATGGCCACCTGGACAGCCACCTACCTCCCGGGCAGAAATGACGATGGAACCAGATTTTGCGGCTCCCGCACTCTCCCTATCTAGGCCTCGTTCGAGAGCAGCGAGGCACCTAGGCGTCCTGAGTGGCGCGCTCGTAGAATTTATCCTAGTCACTTAGGGAGCTCAATCCCTGGAAAGAAATGCTTCTAGGCGACTTCCCCCCTCATACCTCCCCCAATCCCTTTGTTTGACTCGACATTTTCTCCATTGAGATTATTAGCCGCCCAGTCTGACTGCCAGCTGATTGGCAAGGTCAGGCCAATCCAGTGTAACCGAATAGGCTGGCTCATTGACTGGTTTCAGCCTGATGGTAGCGAACTCTTGCTCAATCCCACTCAGAGTGGCCTCCATCTAGCTAAACTTGAAGGAATCTCCCGCCCTATTTCCTGCCGGCTGCCCTATCCACCCTTGGCTTCGGTCAACCACCACGTTCTCCTAAACTCCAAGTCACGCCCTCGAACGGTGTAATATCTTCGTTGACTGTCAATTATCTGCTGTCAGTCGACATTTACTTCTGTCTCACGTTGCCGAACCTGCGTGAGCAGTACGACTCGCCGGTCGAAACGTGCAGACCAAATTGCGGCACCTTACAATACCCAATACCCGCACTCTGCACGCTAAATCCTCGACCCGGGACCATCTCAAACGAATCGAGCGTCACCGTCGACCAACTTTTCAACCTCACCTGGTCTATTTCCCTCGATTTGTAGCCGCACGCATGCCGTCACTGCCATTGCTTTCGCGGCCGACTATTACCCCTCGCTGAGCACAGTTTTCCCTACTACTTCGATCTCGCTGTCTGTCGGCTGCGCTCAGTACCACGTTGGACGTGTGACAGGGAATCTTCTCCAGACGCCCTCTCGATCATGGCTTCTAGTCAGGAAAATGGGTCAGTCTGTAAAGTTCTCTCCATGGAGGGTAGCTGACGCTTTGCGCAGGTTTTATTCAGGACAATTCATGAATCCGGGCCCTGCTCCCCGTCCTCCAACTGACCGACCTCGTCACCTGGACCTCCAGCGGTCCAACACTGCAGTCCCGACTACCTCCTTCGAGTCCATGTCCATGGGCGGTCCCGCTTCGCCTGCCGTTAACACTCCCTCCGCGCCATATTTCTCCAATGGAAGTTCACTGTCTCTATCAACCGCTGGAAAACCCTCCAGTGCCGTCACTATAATCAAAGAAGGCCATGTGCGCTGTAAAGAAGACAAGTTTTTATCCCAATGGAACCAACGCTACCTTATTCTCCGAGAATTCAGACTGGATTTCATGAAGAGTGAAAATGGAAAATTGATGCAGTCAATCCAATTGAACACCGTAACAGGCGTGACTAGATCTGAAGAAACCAGGATGGCCTTTGAGATCACTCGTGTCGCTAATCCCAAAGACGCTGGTGGTAAGGTCGTCATGGCTCGAGACTTGCCCACCCGCACAATGACTTGTGAAGTACGTAACGACGATGAGATATACGATTGGATTGACAAGATATACGAGCGATGCCCTGGTATGGGTGGGGTCAGCAACCCTACAAATTTCAGTCACAGAATCCATGTTGGCTTTGATCCTCAGACCGGAGGCTTTGTGGGGCTGCCTCAAGAATGGGAGAAATTGTTGAACAACTCAGCCATTACCAGGGATGACTACAAGAAAAACCCCCAGGCAGTCATTGAAGTGTTGCAATTCGTCTCAGATCAGAAAATGCGCGAACAGCACCCGGAGATGTACACCCCCGGCATGGTCACTCCACCAGCAACCCAGCCCAACAAGCAACTCGGATATCAAAGTGGCGGAAACAGCGTTGCACCTCCGCGACCAGCCCCTCCTACAGATGCGCAGCGATATAATGCTAATCAATTCATCAACAAGTACCAAGAGACCCCAAGCCGTACAGGAACGCCTCCAGCGAAGCCCCAGCTACAGCGAGCGCAAACCGACAAGGGAGCTTATGACATGGAAGCCGACGCTGCACGCATAAAAGCCATTGCCCTAGAAGAACAAAAACGTCGCCAAATGGAAGTAGACGCCAGTCGGTCTCGAGATCTGGAGAGGCAGAGGACTGAGGAGCGAGAAGAGGCAGAGCGATCACGTCGAGAGCAAGAGGCATATAATGCTTCTTTACCAAAGACGCGTCCACCTCTAGCACAGCAAGAGATCGGTGGAGGCTACGGAGGCTCACCAAATCGACAAGATCCCAGATACAACCCTGCGCGAGCTGCTCCAAGCGCACCCCAACAAACAACAGCTTTACGACAACAACCTACGGCACAGAGACCCGCTCCCTCTGCTCCAAGCAACGGTGCTCAAAAGTCCATTCCTCAATCCGCTTCCTCAGGCCAAAATTCTTTACGCTCACCCGATAGTCGAGATCGTGAACGTCAGCCTTCACCGAACGCCAGATACCCTCCAAATGGTGCGTCTGGTAAAGATAATGGCGCGAAACCACAGACGAACGGTGCCAACGGACAATCCCCGCTTAGGTCGCAAGGATCAGTACAACAACCCAAGCCCCTGAATGTAGCTAAGCAGCCGCAAGCCAAACCTGCAGCCGACCCTCGCAAGGAAGCGGAAATAGCCTTGACGGCGAAGAAACCCGTGGAAGAGCGCGCGAAGGAGGTGCGAATGTCTAGCATGAGCGAGAGTGAAGTTATGGCCAAGCTCAAGCAGGTGGTTTCTAAGGATAACCCCCTCGAGTCATACAGCAAGCAGAAGAAGATTGGTCAAGGTGCTTCCGGCTCAGTATATGTCGCTAGAGTCAAGGAGAGCGCAACCTCAGGGGTTGCAAGAGAAATTTATCGCACCCACGGACCTAAAGGTCAAGTTGCTATTAAACAGATGGATCTCCGAAACCAACCGAGGAAAGAATTGATTGTGAACGAAATTATTGTCATGAAAGACAGCAAGCACCCCAACATTGTGAACTTTTTGGACTCGTTCCTGCAAGAGCAAAACAATGAGCTGTGGGTAGTGATGGAGTTCATGGAAGGTGGTGGTGAGTATATCCTTGATCGCCTCGAAAGTGACCATATGTTGACCACATAATTAGCACTAACGGATATCATCGACAACAACCCCGTGATCACGGAAGATCAGATCTCGACCATTTGTTTCGAGACCTGCAAAGGTTTGGCTCATTTGCATTCTCAAGACATTATCCACAGAGACATCAAGAGTGACAATGTGTTGCTTGACCGAGTAGGAAATGTCAAAATCAGTAAGTTGGTGTACCCTGCCCACCCCGTTTAAGTACTGACCCTTTCACCAGCCGATTTTGGATTCTGTGCCAAACTCACCGAATCAAAGAGTAAGCGTGCGACAATGGTCGGCACTCCGTACTGGATGGCACCCGAAGTCGTCAAACAGAAAGAATATGGTCCCAAGGTCGATATCTGGTCGCTTGGGATTATGGCGATTGAAATGATTGAATCAGAGCCTCCTTATCTGAACGAAGAGCCGCTGAAAGCACTCTTCTTGATTGCCACGAACGGCACACCTCGATTGAAGAACCCGAACAAACTTTCGCGCGAGTTGAAGGCATTCCTGAGTGTCTGCCTGTGTGTTGACGTTAGGAGCCGTGCCAGTGCCGATGAGCTCTTACGGAATGACTTCATGCGAATGGGATGTAGCTTAGCGAGCTTGAGTGAGCTTCTCAAATGGAGAGAAAAGGGTCGACAATGATCTCCTCGTACCGTCATCGGAGTCCGAGGGAGTGTCGAATGTCCGCAAAGTGGGCGGATTGTCTGAGCGTCGATGGGGGGAGCATGTTATTCGGCGTCAAAATGCATTTTGGTCCATACAGCATCTTGGATACGCAAGGACCTTATATTCGACATCGGCTGAGGCTTGAGAACTGGAAAGCCGCCTTTGTGGCTTGAAGCACCTGTCAGTTTAACACATGTGCTGGGGATACGTGTCGCCTGGTCAAAGAGCCAAGCCAAGCACACGGAATGCTTTACTCTGGTGATTACGATAATCACCGGACAGATGAAAGAAAGAAATGGGACAGATGATGACCTCGGATTTATGCCTGATGAGTGAATGGTAATGGATCTTCTCCTTTAGATCGGAAAATCAGGATATGATTTTGCCCTCCCCCCATTCAAAGGGGGAAGAGCAGAGTGGTTTACCGGCATATGACAAGAAGTAGATGGAATCTGGCAGCAACTGACTGGATAGATGCACAGAGTCAGCATGATGGTTTCGGAGTTGTTTGGCCAGTGTGGTCGGGGAAGAAGGTCTTGATGTCCTTCAATGATCCAATATGGACAGCGAGGAGAGGGAGCTACAAGTAGAATTGACAGGCGAATAGTTGCGGAGGCGCGTAAACAAGTCGAAAAGCTTTTCAAGAACTCTCTGGTGGCCAAACCTGGCTGTCGTCTCTTTTGAATGTGCTAGCGAAGACCTCATTGCCTCCTGTACAAGTAGACATACAGATACTCCTGTGGGAACTTGTATTACGTGGACAATGGAATGGGGCTGAGGCTATCGATCCCATTTGAGGAGCCCTGTGCTGCTTACGGGCACTCTTGGGTGTTTTGGAACTTTTTACAGGTGCCCCTGTGGGTGCCCATAAGCGAATCGACACGTTCCGAGGGGCCAGATCTGAGCTAAACCTGTCCCTATCATTGATCGAAGTTAAGGTGAGTGCTACGAGGCGACTACCGGTGCCACGACCGCCCCTAAAATCCCACAGGTACCGCCTACTCGGCCCCTATTCGCCGCTTTCGCTGAAGCCTGGCGGCCATGACCACCAGCTCAGCGATTGTACTAATAAATATCCAGCTATTCGGAGTACGAAGCTATCGTGGCTCTCCACTTTCTGCCACTCCCTTGCATGTTCGTCCGGTTCGTGGGAATCCCGACTGCCGTTCAGTGAACCGGCATAATCTACGATAAACTGTTCCCTCTTTCAATGCAGACCAGACTTAGATTACGTCAAGACAATATCTTGTCGCAGATATTCTGACTTGTATTATCAATCAATTTTGACTGCCTGGCCGACGTTCTCGAGACTTCGCGTGTCCTTCATTTACTTGCAGCAGGAGACTGGCACACATGCGATAGGAAAGGGGCCTCGACGATATCTCCGGCGACACGCCGAATTCGAACTACGATACGCAGACCTCCACGTACCTACCCAGATTTTAAGCCCAACGCAAGATGTTAGAACACGAAGATGCCTTTGCAGAGGAGGCTCAAGAGGAGGCTTTACTGGCAGAGGGAGAGCATTCACACGCGCAACCTACAATCAATGCATCCTTTCATATACAGGACGACCAGGACGATGAGAATGAGACAAGCCCTTTGATGAGCCCTCATCAACGTCGCAATAAACCTGTGGCATACGCGAGAGCCAGAGCGAGCTATGAGAGGGCTGTCAATGAGCCTTGGACCGCTGCCCAAGGTTCAAGTGGACTACCCTGGAACAAGAGACCTTCGGTATGCTAGCTGGCGATTGCTCGAACGGGTCCAGACGTACTGATCATGGCAGATATTCTGGCTACTACCTGCATTCTTTCCCTTCTGTGTGGCATTTGGAGGCATCCTTGTACCCAAGACATATCTCATTCTCAACCTAATCTGCAAAGAATATCTATCGGAAAAAGCATCAAAGGACCCAACATTCCATTTCTTACCTGTCGTCTTCGGAGACGAGAACCCGCAGTGCAGAGATCCTCACGTTCAGTCTCGAGTGGCGAACTTCAACCTATATGTCAACCTTCTTTCCGGCTTGTTCTCTGCCATCGTCTCCCCTCACCTAGGGTCGCTCTCGGATCGCATAGGCCGAAAGAAGGTTATGGTTTGGGCATCCCTTGGTGCTTTTGCGTCGGAGATCATCACTATCATCGTTGGCTCGACAGATGGTGAGGTCTCCGTTTACTGGCTCCTTCTCGGTGGCTTGATTGATGGTCTTTGTGGCTCATTCACCACAGCTTTGGCTCTGGCATTCGCCTATGCATCAGACTGTTCGCCCCCTGAACGCCGAAACGTCGCCTTTGGGTACTTCCATGGGTCTCTTTTTGCCGGCATCGCGATTGGTCCGATCCTGGCTGGCTACCTGATCAAAGTCACTGGCACAGTCATGGTCGTCTTCTACGTCGCGCTTGGATGCCAGGCGTTTTTCATTCTCTTCATCTTATTCGTGGTACCCGAGTCGTTATCCAAGGAGCGACAGTTGGTTGCGAGAGAGAAACGACGATTTGCACAAGAAGAGACGGCGGATAATGACTGGTACACAGCCATCAAAAACTACAATCCTCTCGAACCACTTTGGGTGCTGCGTCCAACTGGTGAAGGCTCAAGTACAGCTCTGAGAAAGAATCTGTTCGTTCTGGCGGCTATCGACACCATGATGTTTGGTGTGGCTATGGGAACGCTGCAGATCATCATCATCTACGCCGAATATCGGTTTGGCTGGACAGCCGTGAACTCGAGCATGTACCTCTCCGCCGTCAACATCTGTCGAGTCCTAGGCTTGGTTGTTCTACTCCCACTTCTGACTAGGATTTTCCGTGGCCCTCAACAGGCGCAGTCAAAGGGCCATAAAGGTTCGGATATGCTGGATATTTGGATAATCAGGGGTTCTATTATTTTTGATCTGCTCGGATACATTGGCTATGCCTTTACTCCTTCCGGCGCAATCATGGTTGTTTCCGGAATGATCGCTTCTCTTGGTGGCATTGGGTCGCCTACATTGCAATCATCTCTTACCAAACACATTCCAGCTGATCGTACCGGTCAAGTTCTTGGTGCTTCCGGACTTTTACACGCTCTGGCACGCGTTGTGGCGCCTACGGTTTTCAACATTATATACAGCCAGACGGTCGCGGTCTATGCTGGCATTGTCTTTATTTGCTTGGCCTCGATTTTTGTTATTGTCTTTGTTCTGAGTTGGTTCTTGAGGCCACATGGTATGCTTCCTTTCCTCTGTCCCTACTCAATGACCCGATACTGACGATGTGTAGTATTTCTTGCCGATGCATCTAGCGTCAATCTCGATGAAAATGCGGACGATGAACATCATGTTGAGTGATAAAACATATATTCTCCATTTCAAGATTCACCATTTTAGTTATAGACTGGTTACCTATACTTGACTCAGCAAGTCACTTGGAGCGACGCAAATATCATACGCTGGGAGTTCGGCTCCGGGAGTTCGGCTCCGGGAGCGAGTTGTGCCTCTAGCAAAGATTTGGACATGTATATGATTCTATTTGTCGGAATCGCTTTGGGCGGCTTTCTAGAGATTATATACCAGTACATACACTTCATTTTCGTTCGCGCAACGACATCATGATATGCTGCATATCGTTTACAAAACACGAAAGCGGTTAGCAACTGCCACATGCCCCCCTAGGTGAGGTGGGACGCCTGATCGCTCTTCCTGATTTCCACATGTTTCGGTGCAAATAAATACGAAACCTCGTATCGTTTCTTGCTTCTTCAACAGCGCCAAATACTGCAAATCCCTAATAATGTGCCTCCCATAGACGCTGGCCTTTTTTTATTCTGGCCATGAACTCGTTCGGAGATGACGACGGCATCAGCTTGCATGAACAGCCAAGTCACAGCTTCATCTCAGGTGGCCAGCATCACCTCGACAAAGATCAACCCCACAAGCAAGATATCTCCTTTGACCAGCATCCACATCACCACCATCATCACCACCACCATCATGGTTCAGCGGAAAGCGGTCATCATGATTCTGTAGGCACTCTTCCGTGGTCTTTCTGAAGACACTGTAACTAATATGTGGGGGTCCCAGGCAGTGACTCGAGCGCGACACAAATATACTATCCGTCGTCCGCGTGCGCTCCAGTACTACTATCGCTCCCAAATCGTCAATGCTGGAGATGGACACGTCAGTCGCGAGGTCTCGCACCGATCGGACATTTCCAGTCATCTGCCAGAAGATATAGCCAAGGAAAGAGAGAGACTGGATCTCTTTGTTGACTTGATTTGGGTAGGGATCATCGGCAATCTTTCAGAACTCTTCTCTTCGATAGCGTTCAGAGCCGAGAATCCAGATGCCGGGCTGGCTTTTGTAAGAACATGACTTCACGTCGGAGACCTTTGGCTTCTTTCTCGCTAACTCGGAGGTGGTCAAACAGCTTGTCTTTACTTTGGCATTCCTCCCCTCCTGGCGCATCTGGGATGGGATACGCGAGTTTCTGAATAACTACTACATGAACGACATGATTCAACGCGTCTTCATTGTGTGGATCTTGGCCCTCTCTGTTTTCTACGGTAACCAATTGGCATACCTCGCCGAAGATATCGACAATGTCAAGAAATTCGTGATCCCGATATATCTCGTCATATTCGGCAGCTTTTTGGGCATCGAACTGTTTTACTCCATCTGGATCGTATGGCTGCGAAAGCTCGTCTTCTTCCAGTGGCTGCTGCGAGGCCCATCGTTTGGACTCTGGATTACAGCAATCTATCTGGATGGACGGCGAGCTATTGGTCCTGTGGTTGGCGCCATTGTTTGGGAATACCTCTGCCCGATCGTTATCAATTCCAAGTGGACTGAGAAACTCACGCCTATGGAGTATAAGAAAGCTCTCGATCTTCATCATTTTCAATCCCGACTTTCTAGTTTCTTCATCATCATCCTCGGTGAGGGGGTTTTGCAATTGGTTAAGGATGGTCCGATAGGAAGAGGGTTCAACAACATTACGGGGCCTATGGTCTGGATCCTTATAATTTACTACGAAATATCTTTTATGTACTTCAATCGCGACGGGAGCCAGAGATACGTCCCGGCGCCAACACGGAGCGGCAACTGGAAGTTATTTTGGGTATTCTGGCACCTGCCCCTCTTCGCATCAATCTTGTCCTTTGCGTCCGGCACCATGTTCATCATTCGCCATCTGTCTGATGCACCTAGGACGGCAGCAGCTGACGCAGAGGGGACGGAAATCCCGGAAGACGAAATTTCTCGCTACATGCACCGAGCTATCTGGACCTGTGCATGTTCGTTGTCAAACATCACGCTCTGTTCGACGATTCTAGCGCTCTCCGACAAGTCGCTCGACGAGCCCGATACGTTGAAAATCACCAATCGATACGCCCGACTCTCCATGAGATTGGTTTTCATGGCTGTGATTTTGGCGCTCCCAGCGAAGTCGGATCTCGATCCCGTGGTATTCCTGGGTATTGCAGTGCTCATGTTGCTCGTGGTGGGTGTCTGGGAATGGAACGTTAGCCTAGAACGAGACGGCGCTCTTTTGGAGCCGAAGGGTCTGACCCTGATGATGAGCCGAGAACTGAAAGCATAGCGGAGGTTTCCAGTCACATAAATACTATTGGAAGGATTATTGTTCCATCCAGGCAACTCAGGTAGGCATATCCGGATGCTGCGTCCGTATGACAAAGAGCTGCTGGAGATATCGTTAATAGCTCTGCCCACCGGCCACTTGGTCGGCCTCTACAAACAATAATTGGCTCGCAAAGCTGCAGGACGGTTCTAGACCACCCCATGTCGCCTGGAAAGTCACAAATGGTTCTTGAACTCCAGACCCACAGGCAGTTCCTCCGAACTCTTGGTGGTATGACAGGAATATATAAAGGGTATAAGAAGCCCTCGATAATCAAAATCCGATCCCAGTTCCCAACCGTCGATCATGTACCTTTGCAGAATTTTGCCGGATGGTCCCTGCGTCTCGAAATGGCCGCCGACGACCGGACGATGCTTCCGACGTTGACCCTTCCGAGCCCTGAAACGATCGTCAACATCATCTCCGCGACTGTTGATCGGTTGCGCCAAAGAAATCTCACGTGCTCGAGAAGCAGCCAGCATGTCTGCTGCATTCCAAGTCTACTCAATGGTACGGTCGAGAGAGCGCGGGGTTTTGTGTTAATTTGGCAGAAGCGAAAATGTGGTGTGCTGACGCTCCTCTGCATAGAGCTATTGAACTACCGCACCGACTTTGCCAAACCACTGTTGACTTTATGTGACCGTCTGCGATGGAACTCGGATCTACTGAGGCAAATTGCAGTCGAGTGGCAGGCGCGGAACAGCAGCGAGGAGAGGTTGTTCGGCTTTGACTCGACCGTCATCCTATCTGAGAAATTGTGGCGGGACGAACAGCGGCGACGCGATGAATGGGGTTCAAATATAACGACCAACCACCAGGAAGGCTTCTTCAAATTTCTTCAAGACGTTGGAGAGTGTCTTCGTCGGCCGGAGAATCGTGCAGTAGATACTGACAAGAAAAGCTTAAATGCGAGGGACTCGGATGTGTCTGTGGCTTCCAGCTTTCTTCACAAAACCTCTAGGGAGCTCACCGTTACCGTAAGGACGGTCGGCACTATCTGAAATGGCAAATAAAAATCGCCATATTTTATTGTTTATCAATACTACCAGTAATTAGCATCGTTGCTCGGACTGGTACTTGTATGAGGATTGGACTCCATATCGACGTCTCGAGAAATCAATGATTCACCCTAGCATTCTACGGAGGAGATGAGAGTGCACACCCGCAGGTGGGAACTCTTGAACTTTGAAGTTCTTTCCAATGCACTTGCACTTTCCAAGTCGCATGATCATCGCTGTCTCGATGGTACGAAGCTTCACAATGTCGACCTGGTCTACGTGTCGTCTCAACCTGAATATCTACTGAAGCCTTCACGAAAGCTCCACTGGCCAAGTCTACCGAATGACACACCTGGGCCATGACCCGTCATGAATCGCCCAATACCTCCGACATGCCAGTCACCTATTGTCCCCTCCAAGAACGCCCTGCGGGCGCTGCGTCGTCTGGCTCTGTCACCTCCTATTCTAGTCATTGGTGCCATCGGAAGCGCCTGCGGCATCGCAACTCTTAATAATGAAGTCACTCGACGAGTTCATTTGGCCGAACGAGCCCTTGAATCGAAAAGAATCATACGATCCTTATCCCATGGAAGAGGTGATGCGTGGCTCAACAACATGATTGAGGCTGCCGAACGGGGTGATGACTTTACGTCGAACACGAGAACCCCCAAGAAGAGAAGGAAGAAGAATGCTGTTTCAACAAGACCATTTTCGGCTGTCGCTATTCAAGAGCCTTCTGAAGACATCGAGGGTCTCGAGGATCTCGAGGACCAATCCCGTCCTCTGCATCTTCCTGAGCGTAGCCATAAGCATCCTCCTCAGCAACCTGAATCGCAGCATACACGCGTCGTTAGGATCCGGCGATCCAACTCTCCTACTATTCGGAAATGCACCTCTCTGTTCATTCGCAAAGGAGGCCGGCTCGCAGGTACGGAAGTTGAACAAACCGAGTCGATTAAATCGATGGTTACGGGTACTATAGGTATAGCAAACTCCCCATTGAACCGTCGGCCGCGGCAGATTACAATTTCGACTCTTTCTTTCCGGTCAACGGACGACCCAGCTCAACCATCCCAACCCTTGGTTAAGCGTCATCTTGAGCCCTCCGACCCACCTCTCCTTGATTTCACGGCATCCTCCCAGCCAGAAACTCCAGACACAGAGTCAGCATCGGCAATACTATCTGGACATTCTGAACCTCGAGAGTCAGAGACTAATAGCTTAGAGACGGCACAGCCACGGCCATCAACAATACGCGGCGCAATTCGATTTCCTAAAAATGGGGCTGCTTACCTACTTCCCTATGTCGAAGACGGGACCATGGACAACCTCTTTCGAAGTACGATGCGTCCTTCTCCTAGAGCGAACAGAACCATCGAAGATCTGCTAAAGGGCATGCCGGAAGATTTCGTCGAACATGCTACCACCATCTTGTCCAGCGGCTTTCTCTGGAACTTGTACAGGCGAGTGGCGAATGAATCAAGAGAAGTGAGTCGATTTCATCGATATCGACCGTGGCTGGCCATCATGAGATATGTCACCAGCCATCATACTGCCATGAATTGGGCGATCGCAGAAGCCATGCTGTACAAATATCAGCCAATTTTCCGTGGGGAGGATCTCTGCATCGAGCCGGTGTTTGAGCTCACAAAACATCTCCTCGAGACCGTCCCAAATTCGCAAAGAGTCCAACGAGTCCTCTTCCCGCCTTCGCAGCTTAAGCCTGCGGATCAGCCCCAGTCACCAGAGCTATCGATCAGGTACATCCAATTCTATTGCGAAGATGGGCATGGTATCCCTGAATGTGTCCTGGAACTTGAAAAGGTCCTCGAGATTACCAAACGATGTGGACTTGCACCTTCCAAGAGGCTCATCCTGCCTGTCCTGAGAGTACTTGTGCATGCGAAGAAATTTACAGCGGCCGAAAGTTTGCTTCAAACTGTCAGACCAGCTTTTAAGCCGAACGAATATTTGGCCTTGACAGAAGAATATGCCTTTTTGTGTGCATGTGAAGGTCAGTGGACTGCAGTTGATTCAATTTTGAACGAATTCGCCGCCATGTACGAGGCCAGAACACGGCCGATAAATTTTGGACGTTTTTTCGAACGACTTTTGTTGCAACATGCTAGCAAACATGACTCTTCGCAATCCTTCGGCTTCACCCTTGACGCGATAAAGCACGCTGGACTGATCCCAACACATCATATCACGAGAACCATCATCTGTGCTAGCATTCGTGATCGCCGCTATGACCAGATTATCCAGTGGCTGCGTCTGTTAAGAGACATCTTCCCAAGGGTGACGCCTGGTCTTGGGCTTGATCAGAATGCCTGGATGCTGACAGATGCATTGGCGAGGAGTGGTGCTAGTTGCGAAGAATTGGCCAAAGTTTTCCGGATCCTCGCATACGGTCGTCGACACAACCCCTTCACAATCAGATTCAGAAAATACGCAGTCGAATTGGTCAGAGCGGACTTGAGGCAAAGGCTGCAAGCGGCATCGGCGTATGTGACGATCAAGAATGTTTCGACTGAAGATCTTGACTCGATGACAATGAAAGATCTCCTCGACTACACTCGTCTTTTGCGAAGAGCACCACCGACTGATAGTCAGAATGCCGTCCTGCTCGAAGGTCTGAAGAGTGACATCGCTGTTCAAATCGAGGCAGTTGTCGAGTTGGCCAAAATATTCCGAGGAGATCTGGAGACGTTGTTTTTGGGCATCGAAGTCAGACAAGAATCGCTACCGACAGATTCTCGAAATGAGGAAGCAAGCGCGCCAGATGTGCTACGACGTGCCTTCCCGCTTATATTCCAACCGAACCAACCACTTCGGTTCACGAAACTAAAAACAGCACTTGTGCAACACTACGACCAGCGTGAAAAACACAAATTACCAGTTGATCATTCACTACTGAAAGCCTTCATCAGAGCCGTGGGTCCCGAATACCCTCTCGAAGTGCTCGAGCTCGTCGAAGCCATCCATGGCAGCGGATTCGTCCAGGGCTCCTACGGCACACTCTTTGACACAGAGTTATTCAAGACGTGGCTCTATCTCGTATCGACAGACGGAACCGTGCACTCGGCTGTCTGTGTACTCTCGGCCGTACTAGACAACGTCAAAAGGCTCACGTGGACCACCCACCTTCGCCACCTGTGCAACTTGGTAACGCAGTTGGAGACCGTGAGCCATGATGACCTGTGGAACCGCAAGCAGTTCGCCTGGAGACCCGGAGCGCCTAGCAAGCTACAGGGCTTGTACGATCGCCTGAGAAACTTTACAGTCGATGACACGACGAGGCGCATCGAGGCTAAAGAAACGTTCTGGTTCCCCGGCTGGGTGGGCTGGAAAATGGATGCGAAGGACCGGGCGTTTACAAAGAAGGAAAGTGGCCCTACTCCTGCTGTCGCCGCAGCTGCTGCTCCGAATAAACTTGTCACGGCTGGTGGGTAGTGTGTATCGTGTATGTGTATATATATATATATATTATATCATCCCCGAACTGTGCTTCGTCTATTACCATTTTCGATTAGGAAATGGGGCACGGCCGCTTTCATCGGGGATGTGACGGAGGATCAGGGGCGCCCGGTTGAGTACGCGAGAGCGTCGTGAGAGCTATAACTGAGTATGGGGTCGCCCGAGCACTACGCGAGTATGTGCATGAGTATGAGTATGAGTGTGAGTGTGAGTGAGTGTGAGGCATGAGTATGAGTATGTGTATGTGCATGAGTATGAGTATGAGTGTGAGTGTGAGTATGAGTATGAGTGTGAGTATGATGTGTTGATGTCTCTGGAGCCCGGACTGGCTTCTACGAAAGGGCGTTCCCTCTGGGCTCACACTCACACTCATACTCATACTCATGCACGTATACATACTCATACTCATGCACGTATACATACTCATACTCATGCACGTATACATACTCATACTCATGCACGTATACATACTCATACTTATGCACGTATACATACTCATACTCATGCACGTATACATACTCATACTCATACCACACAGTCACCTTTGAGCCTCAGCTACACTTTGCCTCTCAGAGAGCCATCCGTTTCAGATAGGCGCCACGGAACCTGGTAGATTCCTTGAAGTACGCGCTTTATACATAGCACCGCTAAGGAAAGCTAAAGTATTGGCACATCTGGGCTAGGCTTGGTTGACAAACAAAACTTGCGAAGAAGATAACCCCTCCTATTTCTTTCATCCCACTGCTCTGGCGGGAATAGCAAAAAAAAGTCCCCTCAGTTATGAAGTCACCGATCCCCGACTACCTGGATGTTTTGCTGGAGAAGGTCCGGCCAAACGAAGATGGCAAACCTGCTCAATATATCAAGACGCTGGCCCACGCAGACACAGCTAAGCTAGCCGTGGCACTCATTATGGTGGACGGCAATGTTTACTCAGCGGGTGACGATCAATTTGAGTTTTCTATTCAATCTATTTCAAAGGCCTTCGTCTATGCAATCGCAATCGAGGATGCCGGGCTGGAGCGGGTTCTGGACAGGATTGGTGTAGAGCCCTCCGGCGATGCCTTCAACAAATTGTCGCTTCACAAAGGCACCAACCGACCGATGAATCCCATGATAAATGCCGGTGCTATTACGGCGCATTCACTTGTGGTCCACCCTAACGCCACAGCGGAGGAGAGAACTGACCGCATCCTCAAGACTATGTCCAGGCTGGCTGGGCGGCAGCTTTACGTGGATGAGGAGGTGTACGAAGCCGAGCTTGAGGATGCCGACCGCAACATGGGAATTGGGTACATGCTGAAGGCAGCTGGCATTATATCGTGCAGACCAGCTGAGGTTGTCAAGGGCTACATCCGCCAGTGCTCCATCAATGTCAACGTGCGTGATTTGGCTATGATGGCTGCAACCCTCTGCAACGCCGGTGTGAATCCTGTCACAGGTGAAACCATTATGCCAGCAGACAGTGTCCGCCAGGTGCTTTCTGTTATGACCACATGCGGAATGTACGATGCTGCGGGTCAGTGGGTGTCCCGGGTGGGCATTCCAGCCAAGAGCGGTGTCGCTGGCGGAGTCATCGGCGCCCTGCCGGGACAGGTTGGTATCGCCGCCTTCTCACCCAAACTGGATGACCGTGGTAACAGTGTACGCGCTGTAGCACTATTTGAGCAATTATCACGCGACATGGGGTTCCACATGATGGACGTTAGCCAGATCGCCAGGGCCAGTGTGAGTACCTCGGTGGCCAAAATCGTCGCAGGAAAAGAAGAACCTCACCACCCCAATTGCGATCGACGAGTAGTCATCTTTGCTCTCCGAGGTGCCGTCCGCTTCGCTGGCTCAGAGCGCCTCACGCGCGCAATTGTGCGTGAACTTGGCGAGCCAGATCCCAAGGATCCAGGTTCTGGGGAGCACCGGGACGCTTGCGCCACAGTGGTTTCGCTCCGGGACGCATTTTCTCTCAATCTCGTTGCCAGGAGAGTTATCCACGAGAGTATCAAACGTTTGCTCGCCGAGGGAAAAACCGTCGTGGTGATTGATCCCAACAGTGTTTTGCAAATGGATTTAAGCGGCCTTCCAACGTGTCAGCGTCCGCAGATTGTTGACAATGAAAAGGAGGCAAGGGAATTCATTGGAGGAACAGGTTGTTCGACCGTCGCTCAATCTGACAATTGGTAGGACATTCATGGCTATCAATCTCACACAGAATCCAGATCCGTACGCCTATACGACTAGGGACCGAACGGGACCCTCGCTGGGACGCAAGGGACCACGATACGAGCGGACCAGAGCCGCAAGGGAGCAGGAGCGAGTAGCAGGGGTGCCAGAAAGAGAGGAAGGGAGTAGAAGGGAGCGGCGAGGGAGCGAGTCCGACTAAAGAGTCGTAAGAGTCGTGGGTGATGACTATTCCGGTGATATATGTATTATATATGTGTCTATACTTTGAGAAAAAAAAGATGAATACATAAAGCATAAGCCGACGCATGGCATGCAGGTGACAAGAAAAAGCACCAGACCTACCTACATAGGTTTGCTCGGTAGATGTAGAAATACAATATTCAATCATCCAACTAAGAAATCTCGCAACATCTAAGTGTAACCACGCCTCGATTTGCACATTGTGAGGAGGTGAATCGGTGAGTAAAGAGCCTTTTTTTGATGTCATTAGGAGTGTGAGATGATGCTTTTCCTGTTCTTAGATATGCTGTGACTGTTCCGCCCCTTGAGCCCAATTTAAAGCATACACGCACATAAAATGTAGGTACATCGACATGCCATACGGCTAGCTTTTCGACTTTTCCTCTCTCTTCTTACTCGGTCGGATCGGAAAACCTCTGCTTTCCTCTCCTCTCAAACTTCCAACCTCTCCCCACCTTCTCGCAAACAACCATTTTTATCGTACAAGCGGCAAAGTCTTACTCTGCTCGGCGGCAAAGAACCGCTTCTGTTCGAGACAGCGCTCCGACTTGCATCCCTGACACCTCAGGCCCATCTGGCGCGAACAGCTCTCCCCGGAGCGCAGGTGCGCGAGCGCGATGTCCGCCAGGGCCTGGATGAAGACGGGGTTCCCGTTCAGCGAGTCGGCGCGCTTGACGCCCGGATGGTCGCCGGCGTCCTCGTGCATGACTTCCTGGTCGAGTTCGTACAGCGTCTCGATGTGGTCGGATGTGAAGGCGATGGGCACCAGGATCAGGTCCGTCTGGCCCCGCGCCACGTACTGCTTCACAGTGTCGGACGTCTGGGCACCCAACCAGGCCGAAGGCCCGACTTGGGACTGCCAGCATAGGCGGTAGGGGTTAGAGTGCCCCAGCCGTGTCATCACCGCGTGCACTGTCGCGGCGACTTCGGCCGGGTACGGGTCGCCGCGGTTCACGACGCTCATGGGGAGTGAGTGTGCGGAGAATAGGATCACCACGTCCTTGCGCTTCTCAGGCGCGTATTCCGCTAGCTTGGCTTCGATGTTCTGCGCGAAGGCCTCGACCAGGCCGGGGTGTGTGGGCCAGCGGTCGATGACGGACCACGTTATCGTCCCTTGGGGATCTTCTGCTGCGCCCGTGGCTCTCTTACCCTCGAGGCGATTGCGCCATTTCCACAGCTCGTTCAGGCTCGAACCCGTCGTGGAGCAACTGTACTGCGGATACTGTGTGAACGCCACGGCGCGGCCTCCCTTGCCCTTGCCGAACCCGTCCTTCAGCAGATTCTCGTACATCTCCTCCGTTAGCGGGTTCGCGTAGCGGAACGCCACGTATGGCTTGTGCGGCGCCGTCGCCGGCGATAGCTTGTCCAATATCTTGCACATCTCCGAGCATTGGTACTCGGACCACTTCCGAATGGGCGACCCGCCGCCGATGGCTGCGTACTGGTTCTGGATCTTGGGCGTGCGGCGCCGTGAGATCAACGGTCCCAGGTATGGTTGTAAAGGTCCCAGCGGGATCAGATCGCCGTCGGCGAACAGGCGGGAGAGGAAATCGCCTACTTCGCCCGTCGTGCTCGGTCCGCCCATGTTCATGAAGACCATCGCTGTGGGTCCCTTGGAGCTCGTGGAGTCTTGTGTCACCGGCGGTGCGACGGTTGCCATGGCGGCTTTAGATAGTAGGGGAGGAGATGTGGTAAGGACATTGTGGGATGTTTTTGCTGGTCGGCAAGCCAGCTGGCGGGTGAGCCGGCTTGTAGAGGTGCGTAGTGACATGGTGGGGGGAGGAGAGGTTTGAGCTGTAGTTTTGAATGATATATTTGTTACCGGGCCATAGGGAGGTGAATTCAAGGACAGGGTGGGTTTCAGGTACAGCAGAGAGGTTATCGACAAGGTTGTCAGCTACAAGGTGTTAGATAGCGAAGACTGCGTGCTAGCATGACTTTTTTGCCGCAATGTAAGAGTCGTGACGATTGAAGCAGCTGAACCAATGAAACCGAGGCTAATTCTCTGCGCAGCCTTGTCATCCACGTGACTGCGCGTCTTCAGCCTTGCCCCGGCGCGACTGCTGCCTCCGAGGCGACCCAATAGCATCACTCTCTCACCACTTCATTATGTTCAAACCCTACAGAACTTCGACAGTGCTCTCGCCATTTACGACTGAAACTTGAATGCAGACCGACCATGGGTGATAATCTGCCGTATCGGTCCAAGGACAATCCAGATGACGCTGCCAAGAATGACGACCTGGACGACGAGGAGGAGATCGATGAGACTGGATACAAGTCGGTCAAAGATGCCGTGCTCTTCGCCATCGAAGTCAACAAGTCGATGCTGAAAGTACCGTCGTCATCAACAAATTCTAAAAAGGCAGACAACAGCTCTCCTTTGCTGGCCGCTCTTAAATCCGCCTACCTTTTAATGCAACAGCGCATCATTTCGACGCCAAAGGATCTGATGGGAATTCTACTTTACGGCACCGAAGGCACCAAGTTTTATGACGAGGATGAAGATTCCAAGGGAGGCTATTCTTTCCCTCACTGCTACCTCCTGACGGACTTGGATGTCCCGGAAGCAGAGGATGTCAAGGCGTTGAAGGAACTCGTCGAAGCCGAGGACCCCGAATCCGACAAGCTCTTCAGACCGGCCAAGGAATCAGTCACCATGTCCAATGTCCTCTTCTGCGCCAACCAAGTGTTTCAACAGAAAGCGGCTAATTTCACTTCGAGACGGCTGTTCATAGTCACGGACAACGATGATCCTCATGCCTCGAATAAAGAGTACCGGTCTCAAGCCACGGTTAGAGCGAAAGATTTGTATGATCTGGGAGTTACCATTGAGTTGTTCCCCATATCAACGGCAGATCATTCTTTCGACACGAAGCTATTCTGGGATGATATTGTCTACAGATCATCCCCCTCAGATCCCGAAGCCATTATTTACAATCCTCCGTCGATTGTCGACGCCCACAGCACGAAACTTTTGAGCGGCGGCGATGGTATCACCCTTCTACAATCGTTGCTTTCCACCATCCAGTCCAAGGTTACGCCAAAGCGAGCGCTTTTCTCTTCTGTACCGCTTGAACTGGCGCCCGACTTGAAGATAGGGGTGAAAGGATATCTACTTTACAAACACCAGAAGCCAGCTCGGAGTAGTTACATCTACCTCGGCGGAGAGAAACCTGCGATCGTGACTGGTTTTACAGAACAGGTGGCAGAAGATGAGTTCGATTCGCGACCGGTTGAAAAGACTGAAATTCGCAAAGCGTACACATTTGGAGGGGAGAAAATCACCTTTTCAGATGAGGAAGCAAAGCAGCTGCGCTCCTGGGGAGACCCGGTCATCCGGTTGATTGGGTTTAAACCAATGTCCAAGTTACCCATGTGGGCCAATGTCAAGAACTCGACATTCCTGTACCCATCTGAGGAGGACTTCGTTGGCAGCACTCGAGTATACAGCGCTTTGCTCCAGAAACTGTGCAAAGATGATTTGTTTGGGTTGATGTGGTTTGTACCGAGAAAAAATGCGACTCCTGTCATGGCTGCAATGGTCCCAACACTTTCGGCGGAGGGCAAGGACGACAAATCGAATCTAGCTGCGGTGTCCATTACTGGTGTACCCCAAGGCTTGCATCTGATACCGCTTCCGTTTGCAGATGATGTACGGCAGAATCCACCCTTGACGCACGATGCTCCTGTCCGTGCGCCAGATGAGCTGGTTGATGCCATGAGGCCGATCATCCGTGAGTTGACTGAAACATACCAAGAAGCGCGAACTGACGGCGACACAGAGCAATTGAACTTGCCCAAAGGCATCTACGATCCTTCGAAATATCCCAATCCTAGTTTACAATGGCACTATCGTATCCTGCAAGCTCTTGCACTCGACGAAGAAATTCCTGCAAAACCGGAAGACAAGACAATACCGAAGTACCGACAGATTGACAAGAGAGTAGGCGTAGAGACAACGACATGGGGAAGGGTGCTGGACAGAGTCTACAAAGAGCATCTCGTGGAGAACCCAGACACAGCCTCCACGGGATCCAAGAGACCTACCACAAGCAACGGAGCAACAGCTTCGATAAAAGGTGGCGCAGGCAAGAAGGTCAAGACCGAGGATGGTGGATCAGGCATTGATGAGATGGAAATCCGATCATTATGGCAAAAGGGTCAACTTTCGAAATTGACAGTGGCAGATTTGAAGGATTTCTGCGCATCCAAGAGGATTGCTGTTTCAGGCAAGAAGGCGGATATTGTAGAAAAACTTGAAGGTTGGCTCGAGAGCAAGTGATTACGTGAGACACTCTCTGAGCATTTATGGATGTAATGAACACAGAATACCCCTGCTGAAAAAAGTGTATTATAGTTGCAATAAGATTCCTTAATGGACATCAGATTGTGTGGTCAATCATTGCAGTCCCAATCACAGCTTCCAACGAAGGAACCAAGACTGGCACTGCACCCAAGATCGACCACCCATAAAATGAGTTCATCTCCATTCCAATAGACGATTTCCGTACATCATGGGACACCATAAGGAGCAGCCTCGTAGGAATGCTTTTAGAAGGAATGTTGGATTTTTTTGCGTTGTTCATATGGAAAGAAGGAAAAAAGAAGAGGAAGGGAAATTTCTTTTGATGAAAATCGATTTGAGAAATTCGAGTTTCGTTAATTATTCCGCAAACGGTTTAGACTCGGCAGACCTGCGCGATTCGCTCAATGACGTTTTCGTCTCGGTTGAGCCATTCGAAGCCGCCGTTTCAAGCAGATGCAGACGAGCCAAACGAAGCCAGACGCTGGCATGTGCGTGGCTCTACTCAAAAAACACGAGTCTCTCTCTCTCTTACTCTTCTACTCTCTCATTCATGGCTTCTGATGTGCTGTTATCAGAGGGAGTGCTTTGAGAATTGCTGAACGTAATGGCGCGAGTACCTTTTATTGGGAGGCTGTTTTGGTAAGTCACTTCCATGCCTGCGCACCCAGTCTAGAACTGACACCACTGAACACACAGGAGGGAGTATTTGGCCCTGTTTGGATCTTTGATCCTTGTCGCCCTCGAAGTCTTTGTTCGAATTATAACCCTCGGCCTCCCTCAACCTATCATCCGATTCTGCTACAATGCCTCCAAAAATCTATTCAATAGACTCTCGTCACAGAGATCCCGACAAGCCCGGTCTGAGAGGAAGCACACGTATACCTCCATAGCGACCTGTTCCGACTTCACCGAGCTGTGCGGGCTGTTTGGATACTACGCTGAGGAACATGTAGTTCAGACAGGAGATGGATACCTTCTGGGAGTTCACAGACTTCCCTTCCGCAAGGGGGAAGAACAAAACGGAGTGCGAGTCAACGCTGGACCTGATTCAATCAAGAAGCCCGTTGTCTACCTTCACCATGGTCTCCTCATGAATAGCGAGGTTTGGGTCTGTCTGACGGAAGAAGAGCGGTGCTTGCCTTTCACATTGGTGAACCAGGGCTACGATGTCTGGCTGGGCAATAATCGAGGCAACAAATACAGCAAGAAATCCACAAAGCACTCGCCTGTGTCGACTGGATTTTGGAATTTCTCCATGGATGAATTTGCATTCCACGATATCCCGAACACTATCGACTATATTCTTAATGCTACTTCACAGCCTTCGCTCTCATACATCGGCTTCAGCCAGGGAACTGCTCAGGCATTCGCAACGTTATCCATACATCCTCAACTCAACGACAAAGTGAACCTGTTTATCGCTCTTGCTCCCGCCATGTCCCCTGCTGGCCTCAGCAACGGTATAGTCGATGCTCTGGTCAAAACAAACCCGAACGTTCTCTTCCTCGCCTTTGGCCGGAAATCCATTCTTTCCTCAGCAACAATGTGGCAGTCTATACTGTATCCACCTATATTCGTACGTCTGATCGACATGTCATTATCATTCCTCTTCGCCTGGTATGGTCGCAATATCACTGTACAGCAGAAACTGGCTGCCTATCCTCATCTCTATAGTTTCACAAGCACGAAATCCGTCGTCCACTGGTTTCAGATCATCAGGAACAAATCCTTCCAGATGTATGATGATGACAGTACCAACAGATTCAGCATTGGCGCTAGCAATCGCTATTACAAAGTAGCCAAGTTTCCCACGAGAAATATCAAAACTCCCATTGTTTTGGTGTATGGTGGCAGTGATTCACTTGTGGACATTCGCATTATGTTGAAAGAATTGCCCCGTCATACGATTGCAACGGAAATCGCCCATTTCGAACACCTGGATTTCCTTTGGGCTCAGGAGGTTGACAAACTTGTTCATCCACACGTTCTCGAAGCTCTGCGCTATTACGCCGTTGGGAACACTTCCAACGGTCTTTCCAATGGACTTGCAATTACGCTGAACGATACAGCGCATCTGCATCGCAAGCATAACAGCACGAGTAGCAGCAGTGGTGTGAATTGGTCTGAAGATGACTCTGCCGGGGGATATTCTGATTTCGAGGGAGCCTATGACTCCCCCCGAACTCCGAGAGTTAAGAGCTTTGCGCAACAGCAAAGGGAGAGGCATTACCCTAATCCACACGCCTCTCCAATCCAGACTCATCATGTCGCACATACGCATTCGCCGCTACAACAACAGTACCAGTACGCGTCGCCCACGCCTAACAGACCTGGTACCGGGAATTCGATGAGTTGGATGGAGAGTTACTATAAAGCATCTAAAAGAGAAGCGCAGGCCCTAAATGACGGTACCGTCGTACAAAGAGACGGCGATGAGGCAAATGGAGCGGACTTTGACGAGCAACGGTACGGCCACGACCAAAGCCCAATGGGTACCGTCCAGCCCGCTCCTGAGCCTGTGGGTGAGGATCCAGATTCGGCATTTGGACCTACTCTATCGACAACCACGGCACACGAAACTGATACGCCTCCCGAATCATCCATCAGCGGCCTCCGTAATCGAGTGGGAGCTGAAAATCAAGACCAGTCTCCAGGTGTAAACCCTGCTCGCGACTCTCCAGCAAAGACCCCCGATGAACCGTCCACAGATAGTACCAACGAACCCCGCCGATCCGTGTCTGGAAGCAGTCTCGGCGCGAGCTTCACGAAGCACGGCATTCGCGTTGGCAGCGCGCGGCCGAGCGTGGGTGCCGCAACTGGAGGCGATTCTGGCGTGAAGTTATCCTGATCACCGCGCCATTCAAATGTGTGCTCCCGACTTTATCAAACATAGAGAGAATTGGTTGGTATGGTCTCACGTCGCGTTCAAGTGGAATGGAACCGTCTGTCCAAGATTGGACTTGTCGGGTTTGGCTATGCATTTGGATACCTGGGGCATTAAAAAGTTGGAAATTTGAAACCTTCATTGTGCGGTCAGGCCTCAGTCTCTGGCTTTAAGAGCGTTTGATTGGCGTGGTTTACGTGACAGTGTTCAAGTCTTGCGGATAGGGAACTGCACACGGCTGACTTGAAAGTCGAGTTCGGCGTAGATTGACGTTCAGACCATCATATAAGTCCTTTTATGTGACAGATACAGTACTTCAAATGAATAGATAAACACAAGAAATCAGCAATGAATAAATAAAGCAACGAACCAAGCAATAGAAAATATGAAACATGAGTAAGGAGAGGGGGAATCTATGTTCCATTCCTTTTACTATGTAATATGTAATATATACCTGAGAAGATCCCCAGCCCATGTGGACTCGGTCCTGATATAACCGCCGCGGGCGGACGATGCCGGTGTCCTTTTGATGTCCAAGATCCCTCAACCCAATGTTGACTCCCAGTCTAATGATAAGACAGGTAGCCGTAGATAGTACGCCCCCCAGGGGCATTTTCTATGCCCCAAAAATGCATTGAAGAAAAAAAATGTCGCTCAAAACAGCCAGCCACGCCATGGTAGCCAAAAAAGAGACATGAGATGAAAAAACGCCCAGATCGCTATGCTATGCCGTGAAAAATCCAAAAAGGTCGCTCGATAAGATGTTGGTGATTTCGTGAGGCGGGGCGTTTCATGGTCTCATTTCAAAAATAGGTCGTCACTTCTGTTTGCGTTCCTTTACTTTCCAGCTCTTTTCTGTCGTTCGAGGTTCCCATTATAATGATATGATGCATTTTTAAGCGAAGAACGCAGCGAAGCCGAGCGCGAAAGCGCCGACCAGGACACTCCCGACAAGCGAGACCTTCTGGGCCGACGCAGCAGCACCGTTGCTGAAGCCGCTGGCCGTGGCGGAACCGTCACCGAGGCGGGCGCCATCAGTGGAGGCGGAGACGTCGGTGACGGGGTTCGCAACTGGGCTGGCGTTGGGGACGGCGGACTTTGTGATCTGCAGGATGTTGTCGGTGGTGGAGTTGAAAACGGTGTTGGCGAGCGAGATCTCGTTGTTGGACAGGTCGTAGACGACGTAGGCGGAGCGCAGGAACGTGTCGCCCAGCACAGCCATGCCGCCGTTGGCGGGGGCGATGCCGAATAGGCAGGCCTCGGTGCCGTCCGAGAAAGTGATGGGCTGGCCGAAGTTGTTGGTTCCCGCGGAGAGGAAGAGTTCGTTGTACGGTACCGAGATGGTGGCACCGGAGAAACTGTATTCGATTGTTGACGTTGAGTCTGCCAGGCTGCAGGGTGCATAGGCAGCGCCAACGTCCGTCTGATATACGGCTTGAACAGTGTTGTAGATGTCCTGCGTGATGTCGTCCGGGAGGTAGGTCAATGTGGCGCCCGAGTCGAGGAGCACGGCGGCAGGGAGGGATGATGAGGTGAGGTCAGTGCCGGCGTTCTTGACACCCGTGAGTGCGATGGCCAGTTCGAAGTACTCGCCGCTGGTCGACAGGATGGGGACAGTGGAGAGGTCACCGGAGTATTTGTCCGTGTTGACACCGCCGAAGAGGATCTCGCCCGTGGATGAGTCAAGGTCGTTCAGCCAGAGTGAGTAGGCATTGGAGGTGATGTGGTTGGCGTTGAGCAGGGCTTGGGGCAGGTTCGGGTACGTGTCCCCGCCGGCGCGCTGGACCTGGACCTCATTCGTCATGTAGCCAATTCCGAGCACACCCTCAGACGAGGACGAGACCTCGCCGATGCCGAATTGGAAATTTGTCAACGTAACATCGCCGAATGAAAGCGTGTCGGCCACATAGTCTCCCGATGCGCCCGTGCCGTCGACATAAGAGATGTTGAAATCGTTGTTGACCAATTTATAAGTGGAGGACTGAGACGAGTCGTACGTGCCTCCGTTGCAGGAATTCGAGCTGTCCTCGCAGAACGACGAGCTGGCAGTGTTGACCCACAGATCTGAACTGCCCGTGTCGATGTGCAGACGCAGCGCCTGGGCGGGTGTGCCGAGGGTGAGGTTGGCGTAATACAGTGATTGCTCGTTATCTAGATCCTGCATAACAGTTCCTTGAGTAGCTCGCTTTCGCATGCGAGATCGTTCGTGGGCGAGGACATCTGAGACGTGCCGTCTTTGGACGGGGAGACTGATAGTTTTGGAGTTGGAGGAAGAGGAGCGGGGAGCGATACTGAGCGCCGAGACGCTTGCGGCGGCGGCCACAATTGCGGCCGCTGAGTACTTCATACTCGGTCAAGTTGGACTAAAAGCAAGAAAACGATAGGATGTTCTTTCTCGCCAACGAGATAAAAAGATAGTTTCCCCTTTGTACCAGTTGTTCGTCGGAGTGGTTGGGTTGCTGAGTGATGAATGACCAGGGTAGTGAAAGGCTGGTTAGCGATTAAGCGAGTACCTGGTTACCGGTAGTAGTGATATAAAACAGTAAACAAGCAAGCGGACAAGCAAACAGCAAAGACCGAAGCGAGGGATGCTTTATTGTATGTTCTTTACCAATGCAGGGAGACGGGAAAATAAAACCAATGCAAGGAGCAAAAGGAAAAATCGAAGCAAGCTGGGGATGGACGAAGGATTTAGTAGCTCGTATAATGACGGGGAACGGAAGATTTGAGAGTAAGCATCATGGCGCAGCTAGTAGCATTCGCATGCGAACGATTCATCATTGCGGCTGTATGAGGCGAGGCGAAGGGCGAAGGCGTAAGGTGTGTGGAAAGGGAAAAAAGGCCAGCTGCTGCAAGGCACTCGGTGGTTTAGGCCGTCCATTGCTCCACGATCCGGTGCCAAATGATGACAGGAGCAGATTCAGGTTCCCCCAGGGTCGGTGGGAGGGTCTTTCAGAATCACAAGAAACCCATCCTCGTCCGATGACGCGGCGAAGAAGAACTTGGGAGCAGCCACAGTGCTTGATGCAGTGAGTGAACAGGTTTCCGTTACGCGGCCAAGCACACACCAACTCTTGAAGTCACTGGTGCTGGCGGCGATGATCTTATCGGACGGAGGCCACGGAGCGACTACGACTGCAAACCACGTCACTTGCCATGGTCACTCGGTACCTGCAGTGCCCAGAAGGGTACCTGGAGCTCCAAGCATTACGCGTACCAAGAGAAGCAAGCAAGCAAGTCTTGATCATCCTTCCCATCTTCTCCTTCCATCATCACTATTTGTCACAGGTTTGAAACGTGCTTCACTCCAAAATTCATCCATAATTTCGTAGGGACAAGAAGAAAACAAAAAAAAAATTAGAAAAAATTCGGTGTTTGGGGCTGAATGAGGGCTGGGCAAAGGTTTAGCACACACAAACTGGGTACCCTAGCACGTTTAGTTAACGGTTTCTGGCATTGTTCGGAGACTCGGAGGTCGGGGAGTAGCATGGGTAAGCGAGTTTAGGCATCTCTGGGCATGGATTTGGAAGGGTCTTGCTTCTAAAATTGGCTGACATTCAGCCCCCGGGGGAGGCTCGAAAAATCGATTGGTGCTGGTGCCATCTCGTGTCCGGCCCCTTGAGTTTCCCATGCACTTTCAGCCTCCATCCCCGAAACGCATGTGACCACGAGGCTGTACCACTTTTCGCATATGATATCACGAGGCTGCACGTCTTTCACCTGCACGTAGTACTTCACTTCGCTTTTCTCACTCACCAACAACAATCCACGCACTAATATATTTTAGTTTCCAAAAAATAAATCAAATACGCAAAGACCCCCATGCCTCTTGTGTCGTCGTTGTGGTAGCAGGCAACGCATCAAGTAGAATGGGCGATTAATCACTGGGCACCGGTAATCGACGGAGACAACTTCAACTCGGCCAAGTCTTGATCGGTTTCAAACTACCAAAATTACCGGGGTAGCAGGCGTCAAGACTTGAATTTGCAACAACAATCACACAGTTCGAACCACGGCTTTCACAACCAAAAAAATCGACAACAACGGCGGCCTTCAACAACAACAGCAACACAAACAACAACTTGCGCAGAGAAGCCAAATGGGCTCCCTGCTACGGGGCACGGCATTGGCACTTGCCGAGATCGGGCTCTTCTGACCGATGCTAACAACACCGCAGCGATAAACCAACCTCGCAAGAGGCAGAGTTTCCTTCCCAGGCTGGCCAACACCACCGATCCGAGGTACGGCCCCCCTGCAAGAAGTTTTTGCCTTTTTTTTCGAAATGTATAGAAGCATTTTTTATTTTTGTTTTGGGTTTTAGAAAGGTAAGAAGCTACCAGAAAGCGAGATTTCAATTAGTACGCTGCCAGCGAGTAGCTTGTACGAGTACGCTGTCAAGAAAAAAAGGAATCACAGTACATATCCTCCACCGCCGATGTTCGTCCAATGTCGGATCGGTCGTGTATCTTCAAGTTCGACGCACCACCACAGAATCTCCTTAGCCTTGTCCAGTTCGCCGCCCACTTCGTGAGCGCGCGCCAGAGCAAACCACGCCTCGGCATTGTCCCATCCAGACCCTAGCTTCGTCAGTGTCGAAAGCAGGCCGTACGCTCGATCTCTCGCTGCCAACCGATTGAGATTGTCTGGGGTCTTCTTAAGATCCTCTTCCCGCGAACTGGACTGCATTGTTGCCAGTGTGGGAATCCCCTGCCCGTCCATATCGACCAACCCACCGTTAGGCGCTGCCGAGACGCGGCTCCATTCTCTTTTGTGCTTTGGCCGACTTGATTCTTCCTGTTGCTGGTGTAGTTCTTCGGCTTTCGCTTTGCCGTTGTCGATGCGCCGTGCCAGTTCCACTTTGCGCTCTGAATAGTCCAACAAGACATTACTCAACCCGACAATGCCGCCCGCATGGTTGGCAAAGTACATCAGACACTGCTCGTAGTTCTCCATCGCTTCGCGCACTCCTTCCGAGCTGACCGTCTCCTCCTTCTCTTCTCGAGCTCGGGCGATCGCCATCAGCAATTCGGCTCGTTCATAGTACACATCAGCCCAGAGCTCATCCGAGCTTTTGCTGCCTCCCCACCCGACGTCACTGAAGGCTCGTGCAGAACTTTCAACCGCAGCGATCATGCCCTCGATCTTCATTGCTACCTTAGCAGCCTCATCACATGCTTCTCGAGCATCGTCAAACATGTTGGCTCTCCTGTACAGCATTGCAATCATCAACCAGATCTTCACCAATATTGCTAGAGCTTGTCGTTGGGATACTGTCTTGGGGAATCGAGGTACTGGATCTGTGCTGAGGGTCCCCGGTCCGACTATGGGTAACCGGACATCCTGCTCCGGCGGTTGATTTGGATGCTGTGCTGGGAGTGGTACTTTCTCGTGCGAATCGAGATTGTGGGGTATTTCTTTCAATGGTTGCTTCGCCTTCTCGTCCATATCATGGTCCCCAGAGACTGGTTCCTCAGGAACGTCTGATGACAGGATAGTTTCCAGTCGACCGTGACCTTGAGCTTGAGCAGACTTTTCCTTTGTTGTGTCGGAGGGTTCTGCCGTGCCCATCTGCTTCTCACGGCTCCGGGACCTTGAGAGCCTTTTCCCCGATTCCTTGGTTTGACCGCGTGAAGAACGTCGGCTCCCTTCCTTGCTGTGGTCACCAAGGTGGAATAGTTTATGCTTTTGAAGAGTTGGACTTTCGCCTTCATTCGTGACGTGGATAGTAGGAGCTTGAGTGGTTTGCGTTGCCTGTGTCGCTCGAGTACCAGGTCTGGTGTCCTCTGCTATTGATGGTATCGGTACCCCTTTCGACGATTCACTAGACCGTCCCACCCGTTTGCGGTGGAAAATCTTGGTCGGGAGACTTCTCACAGTGCCGTGTGCGCTTTTAGGAGGGACAACGGACTTCTTTCGCGTCGGTTCTTCTCCGGTTGCAATCACCCCATGTCGCCCAAAGAGGCGAGAATATAAAGCAAGTAGATCATTACTGCTGTTCACCGCATCATCGGGCCCATCCATGAGCTCCGTCAACGAAAGCTCGGTGATTCGAATCTCGATAATTTTCTGTAACTCTCCACACTCCATATCGTCCACCAAACCTGTCTTGGGGCCCTTAGTGCGCTGCCCACCTTTGCCGAAATCCCCAAAGATGATCTCGGGAGGAGAGAATTGTTCGAAAGCTGCGATACAGCTCTGGCCCGCAGTCTCAAAGTGTTGCCGTGAGGTGAGAAGGAGAGCGAGCAGGTGCCAGAACGACATCAATTGGCGTTGTATGGCGTATGAATTCTCTGCCCCGTCATTTGCCTCCGAAGCTAATGCTTTCTTCACGATGGCCATGGCTGGATCGATGTCACGGGTCTCCGCTAGCAGGCGAGCAAGTGCGTATAGAGTCTTCAGGTGACGGTGAGGAGGAATGTTCTGAGATGCGGCTGTTTGCAAGCATTCGATCGCATCGGTCTGCAGACTCGTCCGGGTCTCGCTGAAAGGTGTCCACCGGGCCCAGTGCGCCTTCCCAATGCCTATAGCTCGGTATGTCACATCTTTCAATTCGGCAGATATGGATTCTGGGTGTGGGGTGTCGCCATTTACATGTCCATTTGTTGTTGCAAACCCATTCGGCGCCGAATCCTCGGTAGGCTCAATTTCGTCAATGAGATCTTCAAGCTTTTCGCAAAGACCATACGCCCTCTCGGCTTCAATCTTGCCACCAAAAGAGCACAGCCCCTCTATTCCTTCGGCAATGGTCTCCAGGAATAGGTGATCGTTATCTCTACTGGTCGCCGGTGTTTCCAAGCCTCCGGATTTAGCAGCACGTGCCCTGGCCCGATCCATGAGTTCCACGTAGGTATCCAGAGCTTTGTAAGCCAAATCGAAGTCGGTCAGGGCTTTGTGGACTTGGAACAGCCGTCTGAGGATGAGGGTAGAGTGGAAGGATTTCGTAGCTGCTCTATAGAGCATATCAAGAACGTTTCTGCCCGAGGAGTTACGGCCTCCCTCGCCTAGATCTGCGTCCGACCAAGCTGGTCCGCACAAAATCTGCCAGTTTCGAATGAATTCCTCCACCCAGGCTTCTATCGCTGCATTGGATTCGGTAGCGGCAGGAAATTGTATGTTGCGCAAAAGGTTGTTTTCATAAGACGTTTCGACCCGTCGTAATTCAATCGCCAACTCTGAACGGGTCAGAGACACATGCTGAGCAATACCATCTTTATTTTGCAGGATATCGGACATGAAGCGATAGTAGGTTCGCCACATCTCTAGCTTGGATAGGTGTCCTGGAGCATTTCCATATCGGGAGGCTGGAACGTCCTGGTCCTTAGCAGCAAGAACAGCCCAATGGCGATATGCTTGCAACCGAAAGGACGCAGACTCGCGGTCAACCGCAGCGTTGGTCTCCTGTGTTGGTGGCTGCTGGCCGAGAGCAACCCGTGCCAGTAATTGCTGTGCCCAGTAGAGAAGCTGTGGTGTGGAAACAACCAGGCTTCGGTTGGCGTCGAGCCATGGTAGCAGAGAACTATGCAACTCTTTTCCTTGCTCACGGTCACCGTTCCGGGTAAGAAATAACCCTCGGAAGTAGACTGCCTTGATCACACATATTTTTGTCCAGACCGACGTTGCGTCTGCGGCGGTTCGGACAGGCTCGAAGGTAATACTAGGGATAGGACGGTCTGTCTTGTATGCGCCTAACCAATTTGCCCAAAGCAAGGCTGATTGGCCTTGTACCACCTCTTCTGACGGGGCCGAAGTTGCGCGTAGCTCATTCTCGAGGGAAGTAACTTGGGCATCGGAAACAGGTTGACTCGCAGCGGCAGTACCGGATCTTCGACTCGTCGGGGAGACATGACTCGCGACATCGTTCTCGAACCTGGCGACCTGGATCAAGCCTGACATACAGGTTAGCAGCGGCAACAAGGGATAGGCATAATGCGGTACATTTTCGATCAGGGGCGTGCTTTGCGACTTTTCTTATGCGCTCTGCAAGTTCTTTCCAGTTACCGGCAATGCGGTCAGCCTCAAGGAGGCCTATATAGCGCTGGGCTTTTTCATTGTGCGTCTGAAGCTGCATCAGCCATGCAAGTTGATAGAGAAACAGGAAGGGCAGTGAAGTATACACTCATTTTGAGAGACGCGGAGAAGGAATGTCGGTGATGTAGAGGGTTTAGCCTTGACTCATTGTATTAGAAGCATGATTGCAACTCCGTGTCCTGACCCGAGTCGCTATACATCTAATCAAGAGTACGGCTTCTGGAGGAATATACGCTGGTGCCTCAGGAATACGCATCAGAATTAAAACAGGAGTCGGAGCCGATGCGCGATGCTGTCATTGGGGGCCGCCGCTGCGTCGTAGCGTCGTCGTGTCGTCGCACTGGCACTTTCTCAGTGGCCGCCAGTGGCACCTAGAAAAAATCCCATCCAGTCGCCGCGAGCCTCGTAAAAATTTCCCACACGTGTTTGTCGCGAGCATTTTAATACACCCATCTTGATCCCGGTTTGATTCCATGTTCATACTACCAAATGAACAATACAATTCGATGCTGTTGATGACTGCCTTGTTATCCATTCAAGCATGCAGAAGGAAACCACCCTCCGGGCCATCGTGGCTCGTCTCATGGTAACCCCAGCCGACGAGTTGCCACGAATATCAGGCTTTTTGGCAACCTCATTGTCACAATGTTCCCTCGAAAACAACACCTCCAACAACAAAAAGCCTGGCACGTCCTCTGTGACTGTCCATAAGCTTGTAACCCGGATTACTTCACTTCTTCAAGACAGATCTGCAGCGAGTCGGCTTACCGCAGCTGTTCTCATCAAGTCTGTTGTGGACAATGGCGACCTTGCTGCTCTCGCGAACCTGGAAGTCTGGGCTAGAGGCCTCCTCAGCTGTCTGAACAAACCTGATTCAGATGATGTCAAGAAGGTCTATCTGGCTACAGTCACCCGTATTTTCTTGCGGACTCAAAATCATCACACACTCCTACGAGAAGTTACCACACCGCTTTTACCTCCATTCATCACGACCTCTCTCGGGCTTATCAGACCTATCAAGGCACAAGTTGACGATAGATCCAAGGACATCAAAAATCCTCTACTGAACCCAGTGCTACAATGCTGGACTCAATTACTACCGCATCATGCCACAGTCTTCCGGCCCTTTGTCACCCGCATTAGACTGCTCTGTCAGAGCCTACTTGAGGATAACGCAACATCACCTTCATCCCGAGACTTGTCTATGAGGATCATGGTTTTATGTTTATCCTGCGTGCCCAAGAATGCCTTCCATCAGGAATGGACACAAACTGCTTCCACCATCATCAACAGCGCACGGCAGACTGCCGATCAGCTGTTAAGAGCAGTGATTGAGGAATATGAGCCTAATGATAGAAGCCAGCAAGGACCAATGAGAAAGCATGATCTTTCTAAAGAGCCTCGAATGTCTGATAAAGACCAATTGGGATTGGGACCTTGGAACGGAATATATGAAGGAGGTACCAGACTCGCCAACCTGATTGATCTCATCAAACATTTGATTTCGGAAGCAACACCGCAGACTATCGCCATCCCTATTGGTACCATTGTGGATTTGACGTCGCGTTTGCTCGCCGTAATACTGTCAGAAACCAAGGCAAGTGCGACCCATGCTTTGCGATTCCATAACGAAGCAAGTAGAGACGAGAAAGAACAACTCTCGCTGAATATGACACGAGTTCACATGTCCTGCCTTTCTCTGCTTGAGAAGATGATCGAGACGTACAGGCAATGCCTTCTAACAACCGGGGGCGCCGTGCTCAACCAAATCTTGCAGGCTTTCAGAGGCTCATCAGGGTGTGAACCGATCAGGCAAGCTACCTACAAAATTCTTGGTAGCGTTTTCAGCACGACAGACCTAGCAGGGCTAAAGCTGAGCAAGTCTGCCCTACAGTTCTTGATTGAACAGTGCTGCGTGGATCTGAAAAAAGATATTCCAGACGATACGGAAATAATCAAATCAGTTCCTTCAAAAGATGGATTTCTCAACGGCAGGGCAAGTTTATCGTCTCATGAACTTTGCTTAGAAAGACGATCTCCAGTCTATCAGGCAGCTTGGATTCTTTTACCGCAAATCATGGTTTGTCCAAACTCCCTGGTATCCAGGCAGTCCAGAATCGAAATGGATAGGTTATCGGTTCTTCTTGATCATAAAGATGCCATGCTAGCGAGTGTGATGCATCCCATGCTCTCGGAAAAGGACACACCGGTAACTGCCAGCCTGATTCCTTTCCTCGCCCGCGCATCTGCCGATGAGATAGCCACTGAAGCTTTGCTGAGGCCACGAATGCCGTTCTTGCAGACCAGTGGACCTGCTGTGCAAGAATCTCAGCTTGCGACAGCTTTGAATGGAGACTACGAGGACATGATTGAGCCTGGTGAGGACAATGATATATTGTCTAAGCTTGAGAATAGTCTCCCTGCTGCAAGCCCTAGTATGACCGAGGAAGACATAGAGATGGGTGGGGCTGAGAGGGAGGACGAAGAGATGGAATCAATACCTGCATCCGCGCCCAAGAAGAGGCCTCTCGAAGATAGCGACGCCAACACAGACCAAGGATCGACAGCTGATCAAACCGTCTTAGCTACCAGAGAATCAAAAATCCCCCGTCTAGAGGAAAAGACCGTGGAAGAAGCAATCCTAGGGATGAACGATTTGAACAAGGTGTTTCGTGAGAAGCAAGCTGTGAACGAATCCGCCGAAACACAAGAGTTTACTCCAAGTTTAAAACTCGCTGCGAATAATGACAGTGATAGCAGTGACTCTGAAGTACCACAGATAGAGGTAGACTCGGACACCGACGACGAAGAGGAGGATTTTGAATAGGCAGAGAAACAGGTTTCTAAACAGATCCCAATCTGCAGCACTTCTTCCTCTTTGTCAGTATAGGCGGCCTCGGTCACGTGTTGTCGCGTCTGAGACCGCGATCCGTAAACAACATTGAGGAGAACTGAAAATCAAACGTGTTCTTGCACAAAGAATTCATCTCTAGATCGTTTTTTGTACTAGTGTTCTCTTTTGCAACTTATCTTCATTCAAGGTCATCATTAGATCTTGTTTCAATACTTTCTCGTGCATTTGAGCCGATGCCGCTATACAGCGGCGTGATCTGGAATCCTTATTCTCTCACATATTGATCACCACCAAGCATGACGAAGAGAAAGCTCCCTTGGGATGAAACCCAGGGCACGTCTTCTAGTTCAAGGTCAAAATACTCCAAGAACAAGTCCTCCTTCACTGCCTCCCAGGATCGTACGCCTCTTCCAACGCCGCCAGCTTCTAGTCAGTCCGGCTATCCAAGTTCGTCTCAGCGTGCAAACGGCACCTATAAAGATTACACCCCTACCCTGAGCCAACCCAGCCAAAAGTCCCACAGTCAACAAGAACGAGACAGTTGGCTCGCTTCGACTCAGGACGAGGAAGATGAAATTGCTCGCGAAATCGATCTGACTGAAGATTTTGACGATGACGTGTACGAAAATTACATGCTCTACGGAATTCTCAACACTAAAATCGTTGGCTGCCGATTTTATAATGGCACGGCGACTGTCGGCGAGTATGTGAGAGTCAGACGAGAACCCGGAAATCCCTACGACTCCAATGCCATCAGAATTGACAATGTGGTTCGAGATCAAATTGGGCACATCGGCAGAAATGTTGCTGCCAAACTGGCATCCCTCATGGACTCTGGTTCATTGCTGGTTGAAGGAGCATTGACTGGTCCAAAAACATTCTACGACTGCCCTATCGGTCTTAAATTATTTGGGACTAACGATCCCGTCGCGGGCGCCGCCTTGGCCAAGGACATGCAGGACAAGAAGCTGCCCATCGCTGAATATAATCGTGCGACCAAAGAACACGCAAAACAGCAGAAGGCTCGAGAAAAGACAGCTCAGGCAATGAAAAAGAATGGTGCGGCTGTCTATGATAAACTCGGCCCCAACAAATATAGCAACCAAGGGGCCACTGCAGGTATCTCAACACAGCCAGAGCCAGGAATGGGTCAACTTTTGAGTGGCACTGCAATGATCAATCCTCGCGATGTTCAAGACGTAGTGAACAAGTTTGGAGCGGGTGAAGACGTCCTTCAGGAACTGCCCACGGCAGATCAACCTCCGGAACTTAGCACAGTCTTATTACCCTATCAAAGACAGGGCCTTCAATGGATGCTGGATCATGAATCACCCCAGCTTCCGGAGAAAAGTGATGATGTGGTGCAGATGTGGAAGAAGACAGGCAAGAACTACCTGAATATTGCGACCAATTTTGCAGTCACCAAACCTCCCGATCTTGCAAGCGGAGGTCTGCTTGCAGATGATATGGGACTGGGCAAGACTATCCAAATCATTTCCCTCATCATGGCAGACCCTCACAAGAACCGCACCCCAACACTGATCATCGCACCTCTCTCAGTAATGAGCAATTGGAGCGGTCAGGCAGCATTCCATGTCAAGAAGAAGTATGCACCACGAGTCTTGACGTACCACGGCCCGGAGAGTAAGGATCTATCTCCTCAAGAGCTGAAGGAGTATGATATCGTCATCACAACTTATCAAACGATGACTGGAGAGCTCTTCCCGTACGGCCAGTCAACTCCTGAGCTAGTTCCGGCGAAGAAGGGGTTATTCTCCATCATGTGGAGACGTATCGTCCTAGACGAAGGTCATCAGATTCGGAATCCGAAGGCCAAGATGTCGCAGGCAGCATGCACGCTAGAGGCACAGTCGCGATGGGTCTTGACTGGCACCCCAATCGTCAACAGCCTGAAAGACTTGTACTCCCAGGTCAAGTTCCTCCGTTTGACAGGTGGACTGACCGAGTTTGAGATCTTCAATTCGACCCTCATTCGACCACTTAAGAATGGCGATCCTGTGGCTCGTACACTGCTTCAAGCTCTAATGGCGACATTGTGCCTTCGCCGCATGAAGGACATGAAGTTCATCGACCTCAAGCTTCCCAAGATTACATTCCACAAGTACCCAGTGAAATTCTTGCGTCATGAACAGGAAAGATACGATGCATTCAAAAGTGAGGCAATGGGTCTCGTGGCGGCGGTTAAGGCCAAGAAAGGAGATTACTCCATGACCCATCTTCTCGAAGTGTTGCTCAGGTTGCGCCAGACTTGCAACCATTGGAAGATGTGCGGCGACGAAAGAGTGCGAAAGTTGCTAGAATTGGTAGAGTCTGAGAAGGTGATCGACTTGACAAATGTGGCCAACCGAAAAGCGTTGCAGGATTTGCTGCAGTTACAGATCGACGCGCAGGAGGATTGCTGCGTCTGCCTGGATTCTCTGAAGAATCCGGTGATTACGGGTTGCGCTCATGCTTTCTGTCGAGAGTGCATTGAGCGGGTCATTGAGACTCAACATAAATGCCCGATGTGTCGTCAATCCTTGCCCAACAAAGAGCTCCTCGTTGAGCCTTCTGTAGTCTCTGAGGAGGGTGAAGAGATGGACGCGGACCTTGATCCAGAGAGTACCAGCAGCAAGATTGAAGCACTGATCAAGATTCTCAAGGCATCGGAAGCTGACCAAAATGTCAAGACGGTCGTGTTCTCACAATGGACATCATTCCTCGACCTGGTACAAAATCAGCTTAATCGACACGACCTTAACTTCACTCGTCTTGACGGCAAAATGAACTCGACCCGGCGCGATCTTGCACTTGAATCCCTCGCAACAGATCCCTCGTGCAAGATCATGCTTGCGTCTTTGTCTGTTTGCTCTGTGGGGTTGAACTTGGTCGCGGCAAATCAAGTCATCCTGGCAGACTCATGGTGGGCTCCAGCCATCGAAGATCAAGCGGTGGATCGCGTTCATCGTTTAGGCCAGGCTCGCGAGTGTAAAGTGGTACGTCTGGTCGTGGAAGGGACGGTAGAGGAAGATGTTCTGGAGATCCAAGCGAAGAAGAGAAAGCTGGCGAGTGAGGCGTTCGGGGAGAAGGTGAAGAGGGAAGAGAAGAGAGCGGGCACGTTGAGAGACATTGAGAGATTGTTGACATGAAATGAGTGAGGAAAGAAGAGTTTCAATATGTTCGGGAGGCACGGCGGGCAATCTGGAATGGATGGAGTTGAACGTGTACTATCACTTGTACAACAGATGCGGTCCTTGTAGATCAAATTCGGGTAGAGGTAGAAGCAATTCAGTGGTGTGACATGTGCATCAGTCAATCTCTCACCCTCGTGCACGTCAAGGCTATTCATCACGATTGTGCGATTCGCACCACTTTTTTGTCGTTCTTTTGTCTCAACGTCCTTTGGTTGTACAGTCTACCAGGGTAATTTTCGTTAGTTCGCCACCAAGTGGAGGTCGTGGTAGGGGTGCCAACTAGGCCATTTTTAGAGATAGATTCATGCTCTCTATACAACATTTACCACTTGGTGTGCTTTCCATCTGCATTAATGACATCCTGGCATCGTTGAGGCATTTCTCTGATTAGCTTCTGTAATAGACTCTGCCCAAGAGCCTCCCAGGCCTCT
>JANSVK010000071.1:0-161631 GCA_030068005.1 Cladophialophora exuberans | reverse complement strand
CTGGAGCAACAGGTCCAACTGGAGCAACAGGTCCAACTGGAGCAACAGGTCCAACTGGAGCAACAGGTCCAACTGGAGCAACAGGTCCAACTGGAGCAACAGGTCCAACTGGAGCAACAGGTCCAACTGGAGCAACAGGTCCAACAGGTGCTCAGGGGATACAAGGACCAACAGGACCGACTGGGCCGACAGGAGTGATAGGGCCAACAGGGCCAACAGGGCCAACAGGAGCGACCGGCGTTCAAGGAGTTGCAGGCCCGTCTGGTCCATCCGGGCCACAGGGGATTCAAGGTCTATCTGGCCCTTCAGGACCTTCAGGGCCTGCTGGACCGACAGGAGTGACTGGTGCAACTGGCGCTGCCTCAATACAGTTCGCGTACCTTGGATGCTGGGGACAAACTTGCAATAGCGGCAACTCTCAAACCTGCCTCGGATACTATGGCTTCGACAGCGGCTCGAACATCGGCGGATTCAACGCCACCTTGACGGGCAGTTCGACGAACAACATCGACGCGCAGTGCGCGACCCTCTGTATCACCAAGAACGGCGCCAACTTCTTTGGGACCGTCAGCGCTGCCTCTGGCGCGACCGCCGACTGTTACTGCGGTTCCGCCATCACGACCTCATCAGTGGCAGGTATGCTGAACTGTGGGACATGCTATGGGCAGAGTGTGGGATTGTGTGGTAGGTATCAGCAGTCGATTGCGGTATACGCCAGGGCTTTTTGAAAAAGATATCACGAACCGCAGACCACTTAGTTCGAGAATAGGATGGGAGGAAGTGAGGACCGCAGCGATGGGGTGCGGAGTTGGCGTTCTGAGGCCTTTCGATAAGTTGTAAATATTTCCCCGTTTAGTTTCGGTGTATATATATCTAGTTTCGAAAGGGTTGTGAGCTGTCATGATTTCTTCGGTGGGAGTGCAGATAGAACTTGGAAAGCAAGGTAATTCGGTGGGAATTATTAGAATGAAAGTCGAGATGCGGTTGAAAACATTGATATTCATGTGCCGGCGCTGGCAGGAGTGAATGTGCGTGCACTGCACACTGCCTCTCAGAAGGCACCGAGACGGGTGCTGCCCATCTATCTTCCCGTAGTAGTTAGTATTCACATACTGTCTTGACCAGATGTCGGCAACTGCTAGGGGCAGCAGGTTGTAGGTGATTTTGCGGCAAAACCGAGAATTATCAGCATTTGATTCACTTGTGCGAGGAAATTTGACCTGGAGACAAAACGACGGATGTCCGACGCCAGGTGGTGGCCGATTGACTGACTGTTTGACGACGGTGAATCTGATAGCCGAAGCCGCTGGCGGATCAGACTTGGGACAAGGGAACTCGAGCGCAGAAGATAACTATATGGCTCCCCTGAGATTAGTAGAGGGGACAAGAGACGTACTTGTTGTGTATCTTCAAGGATGTTCGCGGGAGTGTGTACCTGCCATGATTCGCGTCAGTTCAATTGAGCAGAGGCGTAGAGGGGATGCGGAGGAATAGAGGTAGATAGGCCTGGCGAGAAGGAAAGGTGGGCAGAGAAGCGAGATCAGGATGAACTACTCGTATCTCTTGCGAAGTGACATGCAGTGGTTCAAAATTGAAGGCGATACGAAGGAGTGAGTTATGGCGCGTTCCACAAGTGCACAGGGTGAAGAGCGGATCAGAAACATAGACCAGGCTGCGAATGGGCCAGAATGGAAGATCTCAAGTGGATGAAAGGTCGTCGGTATCTTGAATTTGCTTGCTCCGTCTAAATGCAAACGCTCGCTCGTCTAGAACTCTATCCAGTAATCATGGTTTTTTCCTCGATCGTTTTCTCATTTCCATTTTTTATTATGACCATTTAAATTTCCGTTCGCACTGCCGTTTGCAGAGACGGCGCCGCCATTGGCATTGTGCTTCTTCCTGCCGTTCGCGTTCTTGGTCGGATCAGACATTCGCACAACTTCTGGCAGGATGAAGAAGCTGGGCCAAATCATCTGGAAATGTTCTTGGTCTCCATTCAAAATGTGGCGCAGGTGGATTCCCCAGACGATGTAACAATATGCGCCTATGCCGGTCATGAGATGCCACCAGCCGTGACCCTCCAGAACGAATCCCCAAGGCATTCCAATACTTCTTCGCCATGTTCGAAGGGTAGAGCAGTAGATATTGTCGAGATTCCAGATGTAAAATCCGCCGAGGAAGATGCTGACGCCGAATGCCACGAGAATCCACATAGTCTTGAGGATTTCCTGGTCTCTTTGGTTTTCGTATGCTTGTTGTTCTTTGCTGATCACGTCTGGTACTCCAGCCCTCTCTCGCTCAATGCGATGTTTCTCCTCCGACTTTCTCAGTGATGGGCGGAGGGAGGTCTCCATACTGTAAACGCTGCGGAACACGATGAAGACGGTGAGGATGGCGTACACGGTTTGATGAAACACAGGGTCCTGTAAATAGTGATAATACGCAGTGATGGCTGCGCAGAAGAGCACGAAGAAGATTCCGAGAGAAATTTGAGAGCTCTTGGGCTGGGAATAGGAGAGCGATGCGAAAGCCATGAGGCACGTGGTGTATATCATGTTGAGCTCGTCGACCAGTTGCCAGGGATATTTCAAGGTGGTGTGGAACATGAAACTGCCGAAGCCAACGAGAAAATATCCAAAATATGCCACTTGAAAGACTGTATCGTGTCCATGTTTTCTGCAACTCTTAACACCCTTGTAGGCGAGGTATATGAACATCACATTCGTCAAGGTGTTGATGATTTCGGCGGAATAGTACGTGGCATAGTAGTCCTTCTCGAGTCAGTCCAAGGTATCCTCGTGACGCGGAGGCATTTTCTCGTACCTCTTCGCACCATTGTAAAGTACTAGTGACTGGATCCCAGTAGCCGGGTTGGTCTGGCGGAGGATAAGGAACGGATGGGAGCCATGAGGGCATCTTTGATGAAAGTGGCGACGATCTAATTGGAACGCGCAAAATCGTGAAAATCTCGAGCAGCAAGATCAGTGAGGTAGCATAGCAATAAAAGATACTTTGTGAAGGCTTTTAAAGGATATCTCGAGGACCGGAAACGGATGGAAAGGGTGTGGATTTCGAATTGAAGCAAACTGCAATCACAGTCGCTTACGGTGTGCAAAATGCCAGTTTGTACCTGGCGCTTTTTTCAACGGACCGGATGACGTCGGCCTCCCCTAAACCGGAAACCTCAGCCAGAATGTTTCAAGTTTGGGCACGTGGGGGCGTTGAAGGAGCCTCACAGCAGCCCCTCATTGCCAATTAAGCAAGCCTAGCGGACTAAGTACCTAGGTACCTGTACGCGTACCAAGGCGCCCAGCCGCACGTGCTTCCGACCGTCAAGTTTGCTCATTGCCGCCCACCTGCCTTTCCTATGAAAAGGCCCAAGGGGCGCGGCTTCACTCTCTCAAGATTTCAAATCGTCGAGGTGTCACCGTATTCAATTGAAGTTAATCAGCCAGTATGAGAGACGTCAGTCATTAACTGGCACTATGAGTACCATGAATTGGCCAGCCCTCATAATTAATCCTATCGCAGCCCTTGTTTGTCCCCAATCTCAACGACTACATGCTTCTCAGGACCTTTATCGGTGAGATCAGCTTCGTCACCCGCGCTTCGTTTGTCCATGTCAATCTCATCGAAACCTAATTCTTTTCGTACGTGTATCGGGATTGTGACACTCTCCTCCTTGCCGTAATTGGTGTCCGTAGTGTATTTATACGCGATGAAGAAGAGAATGGGCCAGCAGAGAGTTGTGAGGGCGAACAGAGCCCCATTGATGTTCTGGTAGGGAATTCGAGTGGCATTGAGACCGAAACATACCGATGTACCCGCGCTAAGAACTACAAGAGAAATACAATCAGGTTCTCGCCCATATGTGAAAGCCTGTGGGCTGTAACAAGCGACTTACCTCCAACGTATAGGCCACCCAGTGCAGCGGTTCGGCGTGGATCATTGGTGAATGTCGACAGAGTGTACAACACGACGCCTTGGAATCCACCATACAGTGCGGCGTACAGCAGATAGATGACGATGGCGCCGACATATGCCTTGTCATGGATGTCAATGTCCGGACCCGGGACTGTCAGATCGAAGTCCCACGCCGCAAGCCAGGCGGTCTGAGCAATATATGTCCCGGTGAACCAGGTTCCCACAAATGCTGTCGCTATCATGAGACGCCTTCTTCTCGCTCCAAGTCGTTGATTGTCCAAGATCCAGGCCACGAAGTATGTCATGGGCATTTGAATAAGCCCATTCAATAGGCTGTTCAGTGTCCGGGTTCGAAGATTGAAGATGTATGCATTCATGGTCGACTGGAACGGGAACAACATCTCCGGAGTGAACATGCACGGAACTAACAACAACACGCGCCAATCTTTAAGAGCGTCAAGTGTAAGCTTTACCGTCTCCCGAGTGGACATTGGCTCGAATCGAGCGATGGAGGTGCCATCACACCGCCTCAATTTCGCCGGTGGAAGGATGAGTGCCGCAAATCCGAGTGAGATAACCTGGAGGACAATGAAGGTAATGTAAACAGCGCGAGGAACGCCGCTTGTCGTAGCCTTCCAGGATATTCCCAATGCCACGGCTGCACCAATGGTGCCACCAGCGAGGTTAAAGATCCACTGGATTGCACGCCAGCGGCCTTTGTCCTTCTCCTCGGGGTATCCTACCGACATGGATACTGAGGTTGTCCACAGAAGGCCAGCCGTGAATCCGAGGTACACCCCGGAGAAGATAGGATACCACATGTGGCCTTTTTCACTAAAGTACCACATTGCCCCATTGAAAACTGGGTAGCCAGTACATGCTACCAGGAGCGTAACACGAGGGCCGAAGATATTGAGTATGGTTCCGGCCGCCACAGAGGAAATTGCGAAGACACCATTCAAGACACCGCTGGTGATGTTGGCCATGCGGAACGAAGATGGTTGGCCGCCCCCGGCACCGAGCAACTATATTTACATCAAAATCAGGATAAACTGGCCAATCTGGACCACTTACGTTCAAGGCTAGGTAGAATCCTGGATTGAAGGCAATGCACATGCTTGACAGCAAGATTTGGACCGATGGACTGTTCAAGATGAGGATCAACATTGGGCAACTTTCGAGGGCATCGATAAACTAATGTTGGGTTTGACGTACTTGTTGCGCCGAAGCCATGGCAACTTGTCAGCGGTTGCATCTTCTTGAGCAACGGATGACATGATTGATTTTGAGTATCAGGCTTACTGCCAAGAGAATGTTGGAAATAACAAGCTTCTACTTGTCCTTACCCTTTGTCCAAGTAGGGAGAGAAAACTGGATGACCGGGAATCAGCCTCAGCGTTGATGTCTTGAAGCTTATATGCCTTATTGGGCCGCTGAGAAGAACCCTTCGAGACACAGCTATCGGTGTCTGTATCTTCTCAAAAGAACTAGCATTAGGACCGCGGAGTAAGCTAGAGAACACTTTTGCCAGAAACCTAGCGAAAACACCCTTGAGATAACAGCCATCACTTTCAAGGGAGCCACAAGAAAGTTGATTAACGATAGGGAGAGACGGCAAGGCATCAGCAGTATTCGCTGTAGATTCCCATCTTAGTGATCAGATCTATTCACGAAGGCTACGTACTCGGCGATCCAAAAGCATGAGTTTGATGTACAGATACCGGGCCCAAGTTGGTAGTCTACAACGATCGCGTGAGAATATGGAATTAGACAATTTAATTCGATAAGCCGTGTCCTGCAATGAATGTCCACATACGCAGTCCAAGATACACCGCTGTCAGACGAAAACGCTTAGGGATTATTCGAGCCATGCTGTCCATTGGATGAAATCAGCCATTGCAGTTTCGCGCCATTCGTTGTGGACTTCTGTTCTGGGGTGGGCGGCTTGCAAGTAGTCGGCAATCAGTGCACCATTTGCTACGAAGCGCCGAGGCTGGGATATATATCAATATGCTCTTTTTGAGGGGATACCTAACTCTGTTCACAGCCAGACACCTGCGCGGGCTCGATTGTCTCTAGAGGTCTAGTCATAGTCTAACAGGCCCGGGGGTCTTTTATTCTCGATTCAGTGGGTTAGCAGATGCCGGCCAGGCCACCATTTGACAGCTTGCCGCTACGAAAGGGTGACCCTCCGTTCTCGGCTTGGGGATTATATGGCGATAATGACCAACTGGGGACCTTAAATCTTCTTACCTCGGAAAATACTCTTGCCGCTGCAAAGGGCGAGATTCAGACAGGGATCCGAGTCGCCCTTGACCCTCCTTTGGATGCGTTACTCGCTCCATCTATCGGTCGCAGAAAACTCACCCATACGATTGTCCATGTAGGAGACAACATACCCGCTCATGATGATATACTGGAGTTCAATACCCAGGTAAGTAAGATATTTTCGGTAAACAAAAGCCATCTGTCATTTCCTGTGATTTGACGATCTTTAGATTGCAGCGCAATGGGATGGACTTCGACACATGACCTATCACAGATCACGCACATTTTACAATGATACCGACATCGACCAGATTTCCGGCAACAATGCCAATCAAAATGCTTTAGGGATCGACGGTAAGCCTTTTCCTGCGTGATCCTACAATATCACAATTACCCAAGATCAATCGACTGATGGCTTCTTACAGCATGGGTGCGGGGGGGATCGATTGCCGGACGAGGCGTGCTCCTTGACTATTATGCTTATTCTCAGCATGCGAAAAAGGAATATGGCCTGATCAACTGTGCCCACGCAATCAATCACCAGGACCTCGTAGATTGTGCGAAGTACCAAGGCACAGAAATCAGGGAAGGGGACCTTCTCTTCGTACGCTCCGGGTTTTGGGTAGGTTACAGACGTCTAACGGACGAAGAGAAGATGGCCTGGGGTGCTGCAGCACCGCAAGATTGTAAAGCTGTAGGCGTGGAAGCGACGGGCGCAATGGCGAGATGGCTGTGGGAGAGTGGCATTGCTGCGTGCGCCGGCGATGCTCCAGCGTGGGAAAAAGTCCCCAGCTGGGAATGGCATGCTACCGCTGGACTCGATGGTCTCAGTCTTCACGAAATCATGTTAGGAGGCTGGGGCATGCCTATAGGTACATTTCATTTTGCCTGCTTGAGTTGCTCCGGCAGCGATATGCTAACTCCTTGCGCAGGCGAGTTGTTTGACTTAGAAACACTCAGTGAAATGTGTGAGAGCCACAAACGCTGGTCATTCTTCGTCACCAGTGCACCTTTGCATGTCCGTGGAGGAGTGAGCAGTCCACCAAATTGTATCGCGATCTTCTGATAGACAATTATAAGCTCGAGCCCGTTAGTCGCAACGAGGAATTCACAATGAGAGTCAATGTACTTTTCTACCGATAAAACTTCCATCTGCTATCACAGTTAGTAAGAGGCTTAGTTTGCGGCACCATAATGTCGCAATCCACTCTAGAGTTAACCAGTCTCTGTCAGTGATAATGCGCATACACAAGATTGGAATGTCACAACGAAAGATATCGCGGCACATCTCCGCAAGGCGAGTTCCCGATTTGTCGGACAACTTCGCGAGGCAACCTGATAGGCAATAGGCACCATTAGATAAGTCTCAGGGCGTCCTCACGGGAATCGATATTGACAATCAAGATCACAACCGAAAGGGAGGTTATTGCCTCTAACCACAAAACATTTTCGAAATGTCTGTTGCTGGTTGGCAAGAAATTGCTCTTGTATGTAACTTAAGCCGATTTCCTACTTGCCTACTACCAAAACATCAGTCTGACTTATTATATAGGCCGCAAAGGGAGAACTGAAGTCCAAAATCCCCAAAGATTGGCTTCTACCGGAGACAATATTATCGTCCAAGTCCCGCAATGTGATACCAATCTTCCGAAGCTGTGGTTTACTGTCGGGTCGAGAACTGGAAATTACCGACGTTGAAGACTGCGTAGCATTGCTCGAGCAGCTGCACTCTCAAAAATGGTCTGCTCTTGAAGTAACGACTGCATTTTGCAAACGGGCAGCCATTGCGCAGCAATTGATCAATCCACTGATGGATATCGATTTCGAGGGGGCGATGAAACGGGCAAAGGAATTGGATGACTACCTCAACAAGGAAGGGAAACTGGTTGGCCCACTTCACGGGCTACCGATTAGTTTCAAGGTGAGGCCTACTTACCAGGAGTCGAGCTTTTGGGGCTTGGGCCACGTATAATTGACATCATAGAAAAAAGGATCTCACAGATGTCAAGGGTATGAAAATCACGCTGGGTTTCGTGGCTTTGGCGAACCATGTCTCCGAGACGGACGCCGTAGCTGTGCAGTCTCTACGAGAAGCGGGAGCCATTGTATACTGCAAGACGACCATGCCACAGACCGGAATGGTACAGTAATTCTTGGGCTGCTTTTGGTATCTATTGCTAATTGGAATGACATTCGTTCTAATCTATTAGGCTCTCGAAACGGTCTCCAATCTCTGGGGACGTACACTGAATCCATTCAATACCGATCTCTCGAGTGGGGGCTCTTCCGGTGGCGAGGGTGCCTTAAATGGCTGTCATGGCGCACCAATTGGTATTGCAACGGATATTGGAGGCTCAATACGCGCTCCTGCATCGTTCAATGGTCTCTATGGCATCCGTCCGACTTCCCGCAGATTCAGTTACAAGGGTAACGCCATGGGTTTCACGGGTCAAGCAGCCATTCTGTCTGCTATAGGTCCCATCGGACGGAGTCTCAGAGATATCGAACTTATACTCAGGGTCTGGAACGCATTTGAACCCTGGAATGTTGACCCAGTAGTAGCACCTATAAAGTGGCAACCTGTTCCGGTTCCAACCAAGGTCACTATTGGTGTCATGTACTGGGACGAAGTTGTCATGCCTCATCCACCGATGCAGAGGGCTGTAAAAATGGTGGTTGACAAGTTAAAGGCCACGGGTCATGAAAGCAAGTTTTTACCGGAGATGGTCTCCTCCAAGAAACGTGTGCTAACACACACACAAGTTATTGAATTCAAGCCTTATAAGCATCAAGAGGCTTGGGACCTCACGGTAAGCCTCCGTGGTGTTTATGATAGCAAGATACCTGACAATGCCCAGTTCAAACACTACTATCCCACTGCTGGCAGCAATGTGAAGGAGTTCATCGACCGAACCGGGGAGCCAGTGATTCCGGCAGTGGCAAAATACTTCGACCGGGCGAAAATGTTGGATGTCCACGAGTTGACTCAGCTATTTAAGTGAGTCTCTTCCCGGATACCACCATTTTTTGTGTCTTCTAACTTTACCATAGAGATCAAAGACAGTACCAGACAGAATACTTAGCCCATTGGATTGCCACAAAGACTCAGACGTCGACGGGTAAGCCCATTGATGCATTGCTAACACCATCTATGGCATCTGCATCTTTTCCACACGACTACCTCCCGTAAGTGCACCGATGATCTCGCGTCCATGTTTCAATTTGCCCAAACTGACATTGACTTAGTTGGTGGGGTTATCTATCCCAGTGGAATCTCTTGGATTACCCGTGTGTGATTATGCCTGTAACCAGCGTACAGCCCGAAGATGTCAAAGATACCTCCTATCAACCGGTCAATTTACTCGACCAAGAGACGTACGACATTTATGACCCCGAAAGGTTCGCGGACATTCCAGTTTGTGTCCAGTTAGTGGGTCGAAACTTGCAAGAGGAACAGCTAATGGCTGTGGCAATGGCGGTGGATAAGGCTGTTAAGCAGTACGCCAACTAGCCTTATGTGAGCCTAGATATAAGCTACTAAATACTGAAAAGAAGTACATCAAGATAGACTATGTGTAGAGAACAAAAGCGAAGAGAGGTAGACAATTCAAATGCATACTTGGCTCCTCACAAGGAGTCTGGTCTATTGTGTAACTCAGTCTTCGTAAGAGTCGAGCATGGAGAACTACAACAATACGGATCCATACTTGGCTATAAATGCCTCAACTACTCCCAACAAGCGTGTACAGTGTGCCTCAGTGATCTCGAGAGTCAATGCCAGGAACCCTCGAGACGCAATGAAGATGCCATTGGCGAGAAGATGGTGATAGAACAGCTCACGCAGTGTCACACTCTCGGGTCCGCTGAAACGGATCGCAAAGAGGCTCCCAAGCCCGACGATGAACATTTTTGGCTGTGTCTTTGAACCATTAAGGGCGGGCAATCCTGCTTCGATGGCTTTAGCGATGGCTTCCATCAATTTGGTCCCCAAGGCGTTTAGTTCTGTGAGTCTCGCCTTGGTTAGGATGGCATTTCCTGCGACTCCAGCCGCCATGGTGATGATGTTATTGTTGAATGTTCCGGCGTGGGCGAGTTTTTCACTTCGTGGGTCAAACCATTCCATAATTTCTCGTCGCGCCCCAAAGGCTCCAAAACTCATGCCTCCACCAGCCCATTTGCCGATTGTCGTGATATCCGGCTTGATGCCCAACGTGACTTGAAGACCGCCGTAGTCTAGTCGCGAAGTCATGATCTCGTCGAAAATGAGGAGTGCTTTCTCTTTAGTCGCCAACTCACGCAGGTGCCGAAGGAAGTCGACGGTGCCAGGGATACAGCCCCCGGAGACTTGCATAGGCTCAACAAGGATGGCAGCAAGAGAGTTGGGAGGAAGTTCTTTAGCAAGAGAGTCTGTCTCTGCAATGTCGTTGTAAGGAGCGATGACAAATTCGTATGGGGCGTTCATAGTACGCTTTTGATTTCCATTCAAGAATAGAATGGTGCTACCGTGGTATCCGTTAGCAAAAACCAGGACCTTGGGAGAAGAGTTAGTCTCAGACGGCAGCTAGTATACTATTGAGTGTCTGACCTTTCTCTTGCCTGTGAAATTGATTGCCGCTCCCAAAGCCATCATATTGGCCTCCGTTCCCGAATTACAGAACCGGATCAATTCCATACTATTACTGAAACGCTGCACGAGAGACCTTGCCAGCTGATCCTCGTACACATTTTTGGTTCCAAAATTCCACCCCTTTTCTATTGCTTCTATGATGGCATTTTTGATCACTGGTGAACTGTGTCCGTAAACGCCGGCAGAGAATTCACCCAGAAAGTCCAGATACTCATGGCCATCGACATCGAACAAGTAGGCTGACTGGCCACGTTCGATCGTGAGTGGGAAAGGTGATGCATGAATAGATGTGCGGGTGTTGGCGCCTGGCATGACTTCGCAGCTGTGATTGTACACATCTAAGGATCTTGGATTGGACTTCGCATACTGATTATAGACCTCATCTAGGACTGCTTTGAGGTCTCGATGTCCATTGACCTCGATTGTTTCGCGCGCATCGACCATGATAGGCTATCTGGCGAACTATTGACGAACAACAACGATGTGAGCGACAGGTAGAGTTTTAGACGCATCGGCGCCTTTGCATGGACAAGACATTCTGACATGCACGCATAAGTATCCCGAGCGGCGTATTCGGGCGTCCAGACCTTAGTATTACGGACACATTGCGTGAACCGCATCAAGTAGTCGAGTGCCCAGGAAGCCACCACATATAGTATTTGGTCAGACATCTCTTAATTGATTGACCAATGGAATAAGATTCGATCATCTAGCTACGTTGAAGTGGGGAAGAAGGTTTCGTTATGGGCTTCCTCTTCAAGCCGAGCGTGTCATTGGTAATGGACATCAAAAGACCCCTTGTGTTGCTTCGTCCGGAACTCTGAACCCTGGCACTCCCTCGTCCTGGCCTTCCCTTTTCTTTCAATTCCTCGTCCTGGCCTTCCCTTTTCTTTCAATTTTCACCCCGTTGAAGACTCTCTATTCTCAATCTGCGTGATGGCTATCTAGATATGCCCAAAATCACCTCCCAGCGGACTTTCACGGCGTGTTGGACTTGTCGCCGCCGAGGTCTTCGTTGCGACAATCTGGTTCCCCAGTGCACCCAATGCATTCGCTCGCGCCTAGTCTGTGAAGGCTATGACATCCGACTCGTGTGGGTGGACTCCGAGACTGGGGCATATGAGCCACAGCAGCGACGTTCTTATCCCTGTGAACTGACCTGGGACGGATTTCCCACCTGGACCCTAAGGGAGGTGGGTCATCTGATAACATACGCAGAGAACAAACGGTGTCAATGTCCTCTACACTGCCACCCCAGTCCATTCATTACTTTTCCAAGCTATGAGGCGATTAGTGCTTCGTCACCCCGATTCGAGGACACGACACCTCTGGAAGTGCACGCAGAATGCTTGGAAAGCCTGCAAACTGAACCATCAGGGATCGCCACCACTACTACGTACACAGCTCCTTCCCCACCGATATCGGATCATAGTGACGATCCAGATTTTGGTCCTCTTATGATCTCTATGCCAGCAGCAGTATCGACGTCGCTGATACCAAATGGATCACCTGAGGATAACGAGCTCTTCTACCACTACATCTCCAATGTGTCTGTGAAGATGACTCCGATTAACGACGATCATAATCCATGGAAGTCGACATACCCGTGCTTAGCGGTTTACGATCTGGCCTCAACTAGCACTCAGTCTTTGTTCCATGGCATTCTGGCCCAGTCGGCATTTCACCTCTCCAACCTGAATGTGCCAAACCCTGCAAGCTATCGTAGGTCGGCCACACAGCACTTCGGCTTTGCATTACGCCACCTCCGTCGTAGCCTTGCCAGCCCGACGGAGGAATTCAGCAGTACGCTGGCGTCGATGTTGACCATCACACTCGCTGACCATGTATTTCACGGCAAGTCAAAAGGTTTGAATCATCATATTCAAGGCGCTATGCAATACGTGGCGCAGTATCTCGGGCAAAAGCCTTGGACTACTTCTTACGAGGCGTGGATAATGACACAAAGCTTTGTTTTGCATGCGCTCATGTCTCAAGTTGTAAACAGCCCAGCCGATGTCTCCAGCACGGCCGCAACGTTCAATGAAGTACTGGAAGATGTCACAGCAGACCCAAGATTCGCATATACGCTGGGCAGCACACCTCGGCTGATGAAGGCATTGCACGAGGCCCGCCTCCTTGAAGAACAGCTAGCCGCCAGGGAAGCTTTTCAGGACGGCAGGCCAGACCTCTCCGAGAACGAGCTACTACAGGCTAGCAAGATCCTCGTCATGCTCAACACGCCTCTGGACGCGGAAGTGGAGCTCTACATGAGTAGACAGTCGCGGCCAATAGAAACACCGGCAGAACAGCGCAAGTTTATCGTGTCGAACTTGAATCTCTTCAACTCAGCTGTGGCCATCTACCTGCTTCGCGTGGTCCTGCATTATCCACCTTCGGTGGTCGCGGAACAGGTGTCTCAAACCCTATCTGCGGCAGCGACGCTTCTCGAAATGAATCGCGCCGCAGTCTCGATCTGGCCCATTTTCATCGCTGCCGCCGAAGCCTACACTGCCGAGGCGCAGGCCCTGGCAGAGAGCGTGTTGAGACTCTCGACGAGCTTTGGTGTCGCCAACCGCGCGGTGATCCACCAAGTCGTAAAACATATATGGAGCGAACGTGAAGAGGTTGCCGCTAAACGAGGATGCGAGGTCGGCGACGTCCTTGTGGATTGGCGCGAAGTTCTGAAAAACCTGGATCTGGAAGTCTTGATGCTCTGAGATCATCGCGAGATAGGCTCCCAAGGTCAATACGTTCGGACACCATTTTCCCCTCGCGGACGAGAGTCAGAGCGGTAAACCACTTACAAGCGTTTCCGCTTGTTGAAATGCACATGTGAAGTGGAATTTGATCCCTTGTTGTTGAACGAGCAATTTCCAGGAGCGTATCCTATTGAGCTAGTACGTGTTTTCAACTGTCTCCTTGCATTGATGATTTGCGTACGAAACCTCACTGACACCTGTACATCTCAAGCATCCTCTCAATCTGATCCCTGCCTTTCCCAAAGTCTCTTGACGCCATCTCTATGTAGACCATCGCCTACGCAGAGCAGCATCTACTCAGTAGCGGTATCTGAAAGACTTATTCTCTTTGTCAGTGCGGTCGGTGAACCCGTCAATACCGCCTTCTGAAGCATCGTAGGCGTGGTCCCCTGCAGCGGCTTTCGCATCACGCCTCCTATTCGCATTCCACATCCAGATGCCCATGGAGGCTGTGGCCAACCAGCCTACACCAAGCATCACGCCCAGAACCACCGTTGCCGACTGGTATCGTGGTGCCTCCTTGGGGTCAAAAATAAAAGGTCCTGTGAAGTTTCCGGACCAGTAAGCGAGGAAGTTAATACCATTCACCGTCGTACGTTTAGTGTGGCCGGCAAAGTTCGCCGCCACGATCGACCAGTTGAGCACGATAGCACCTCCATATGCTGACACGATCCAAGTGCATGATGTGAGTGCCATTTTCTGGTCTGCTGGAATGGTAGAGAATCCGACCATGGCCACAATGGCAAATATGGCGAGCACCAGAATGATAATGATCGTGCGATTACGGTAGCGCGAGGCAAGATAGCCTGCAATGATGGTTGCAAACAGCTGGACCGCGCCGATAGGCATCTGATACCTGACGGATTCAATGGACGACCAGCCGAAACCGCGAAGAAATGCGCTGAAATAGCCAGTGAGAGCGCCGTTGGCCATACCAATGGCGAACTGTTGCACGATGAGACACCAGACCCGGAAGTCCCATAGGGCTTCATATATCTGATATTTGAGAACCTTTTCATGCTTTATACCAGTCTGATTCCTCGCAATGCGCCAAACCGCGGCAAGCTTTTCTTCTCGAGTTAGGAATTTGGCGTCACTGGGACCAGATGGCAACAAGAAGAAGCAGATCACACTCAGAACAATGGCAATCAATCCAACTACCTGTGTATCTGTGAGTTTCATGTGATCGAACGATGGGAAAATGGAGACATGACAGGCAGGGGACTTACCAGGAAGATGAGTTGCCACGACCGAATAGCCGTGTTTGTCACGCTACCAAGTCCCACAGCAATCCCTGCGCCGACGATATCGGCAAGTCCATTGCATCCCATCCAAATACACATCCGCAGTGGCTGTTCATCGCGAGTCCAAAAGATGCTGGACAGTATGAGCCAGCCAGGGCCGATACCAGACTCGGAAATGCCTAGGAGAAACCTCACGGCGAATAGGGTACCGAAGTTCTTTGCAGCAGCCAGCACCATGGAGAAGAGACCCCAGGTGAACAGCAAGCAGGAGACAAATTTGCCAACAGGGAGTTTCTGGATCGCCAGACTAGCAGGATAAGATCCTACCATGAATCCCAAGGCGCCGATGGATACCGTCCAGGAGTACTGTCGTCCATGGAGACCAAGGTCTTCTTTCAAACTGAAAGCATTGGCGTAGTTCAGGGACGCCTTTTCGAGGTAGGCGGTCATATAGATGGCAACCATCTGTGAGATGTCAGCATACATACAAAGGCGTGAGAATCATCGACATACCAGTGGGAGGAGGATGAAATCAAGCTTTCGTCGTACACGCTTTGCGAGCTGTTCCAAGTGCTCCGGGTCGAGCTCCAATGCTTGGGTGTAGGCATCGAGACCGGTGTCAACATGGTTGGTGTCGAGCTGCGGTTTCATAGCCTCGTCGAAGTTGTTTATGCCCGCAGTTTCTGCAGTGTGGATCGAGCTGGGCGAGTCATGTTTGTCCATATCTCTGTTGTCAGTAGTGTGCGACGCCATGTTGGGAACTGTGATGACGTTTCAATTGTGCACGATATCAGGAATGCAGTGAAGTTGGGTGATTGACTGAGCTTTATACCTTTCGTAGCTGCGTCTTGGGAGCGCCCTGGTCTTGGGTTAGGGACTTCGAAGATAACTTCTCTGTCTCACGAACATCGCAGGTTCTACTGTTATCAGGTATCGTCCATGCCATGCTCAGACAACCGAGCAGCTATCAATTGAACGCATGATTTTAGTTTCGGTCAGACTTGATATCTCTCTTCGCCTGGTTCTCGATTGACTCGTAATTGGGTCTAGAGACTCGCCGAGAAGGGTAAGCATCTGGTACGGGGACCCCGTCCCACCGGGGAGGTTTTGGGCTCCACTTTCGGCCTCGTAGAGTAGCTCACAACGAAGAGCCAGACGTGTGTGGACCCCTGACTATACAGATCCCAGAGCCATCTCGTGGCACTTCCCAGTCTTGGTTATCATCAGATTCTGGGGTGGCGCGGGACAGGGAAGCGGTGGTGTGATAGGGAGGTGGTCAATCAAAAGCTGCTTGAACGGGTCTGTGATTGCGACGCATCAATCCATGGTGGTAGTAACATCCACGTAACTGTTAAATCCTTACCTAGGTTACATCTTTGTGACAAAAACTATATAGTCGGGTAATCTCCCAGAAACCTCCTAAAATCGATGCGTTCTCCCACAAGTCACAGATCTCACAACTTTCTCGACGTGATTTTATTATTTGAAGAAATTTGACTTGGGCGTAAAAAGGATGCCAATACCGCCCCTAAAGTTCGATCCGCCGATAGACATTGATACTGTGACAACACCATGGAAACTGCAACGCCAACAAACATACATTCTCACCAACGCCCATGTCGTTGATCCTCTTGACGGGAGTGTACGGCATGACACCACGGTCAGGTTGGAAGGAGGCCTCGTACAGTCGGTCGGAGATGAGAGAGGAAATCAGACCCACGAGGGAGACATCGTTTCTATCGATCTCGAGGGCAAATACGTTTTACCCGGCCTCTGGGACTGCCATGTGCACCTGGCGGCAGTGCAAGGCTGCACCAGCTTCGACGAGATCTTGAACCTCTCCTCTGGTACGTCTCTTCTTCGCCAACCGGAGATCGGGCAAGAGATGATCGACCGGGGCTTCACCACCGTGCGAGATTGTGGCGGCGCCATGTTACCCCTGAAATTAGCATTCGAAGAAGGAATTCATCCTGGTCCTCGTCTTTTCATCGCAGGTCGTCAGTTGTCGCAATCCGGGGGCTGCGGAGACAAGCGGTCTGCTTTCGATGACAGTCATTGTTGCGGCGGTGCCAAACAAATCTCCTGTCGAACTGTAGACGGTGTGCCAGAGTGCCTGAAGTTCGCGCGAGAGGAGCTCCGTCTCGGCTCTGACTTCATCAAGATCATGGCCGGCGGAGGAGTATCCAGCCCTCGCACCGGCCTCGGTGATATCGAATTTACTGAAGATGAAATCAAAGCGATCACAACTGTGGCTTCAAATGCCGGCACATTTGTCACGGCACACGCATACACTCCAGCTGTGATACGACAGGCGGTGAACTGTGGTGTCCTCGGCATCGAGCATGGCAACTTCCTCGACCAAGCGACCGCAGAGCTCATGGCCCAGAAAGGGGTCTATCTGACACCAACACTGGTAGGATATGCGGCCGGGGGGATGCCCGAGTTCGGAGCCTTCTTGAGCCCGGATTCGATGGTGAAGCTCAACAATACTCTTGAATCGGGCCTCAGGGCCATCGAGCTGGCCAAGAAGGCTGGTGTCACTGTATGCTTCGGGACCGACCTAATGGGACCTTTACATTTTGCCCAGACCAAGGAGTTTCAGCTGCGGAAACACGTGCAATCCAACTTAGAGATCCTGCAAAGTGCAACAGTCAATGCAGCCCGCATGATGCGCCGACAGGACTCGCTTGGAAGAGTAGCACCAGGTTTCGTGGCAGACTTGCTGATCTTGAATGCCAACCCCTTGGAGGATATCACTGTTCTTGACCGACCTGAAAAACACCTGTTGGCGGTGTTCAAGGAGGGCAGAGTTGCGTCTTCGCGTTGGTCACAGCTGGAGACGAGGAATCGACGGCCGGCTAAAATTACATAATTTAATATATGAATCTGGGTGATATATTCTGGTAGCTAAAGCACCATAAAAGGTACGCAGTAGAAACAGTTGAAGCCGTCGAAAGCCCCGCGTCCAACGTGAGCCATCTGAACTTTCTCTCAAAAAACCTCGAGATCACTTCGAGGCTATGCCTCCAAAGATACCTCAAGTTAGGATTGCAAGCGTAGCGTTCGTCTGCCATACTTATCGAGGTTCTTGTGCTATGAGGGCACGAGGAATACCTATTAATTTTGGATAGAGAGAGCAGCCGGTTTTGGTGTGTTAACAAGACGCGCAGAGCAAATGGTGCGGAATACCTTTCGGGCGAGTGCGCCTAATTTACCTGGGTAGGCACTACTTGGATGATCCTCGTATGCACCTCCCAGGCGCGCGGGGCGCGTTCAGAAGCCTAGGGTCAAGTAAATCCGGCACTTGGGAAAATTACAATTGAGGCTCAAAATCAGAGTCTCTCTAAACCATCATCTCTCCTGCCCCTCAAACTCGTGCCATCCAACATGGCGATTCCAAACGCTGCACTGCAAAAGGTTCGTTTGCATCTCGCGATCAATCTGGCCGCCACTGACTCATTCTACTAGCTGCTTCAAGAAGTCGAGACGCAGGCTGTCCTCTCCCAACAGAAAATCACGCAAACACAGGCAGAACTGGGTGCCAAACGACGCGATGCAAGGCTAAATCAATTGACTTCTAATGAACTGAAGTCCCTTTCAAAAGATACGAAGGTCTACGAAGGCGTTGGGAAAATGTAGGCAGCCTGCTGCACCTAGCATACTGGCAACACTGACATACTGCATCTCAGGTTCGTCGCTGTGCCTGTAACGGACCTGAGTCAACGTCTGGCCTCTGAGTCGACCGCCCTCAACAAGGATATCACGGACTTAGAGAAGAAATTGCATTACCAAGAAACCACTTTCAAGAATAGTCGACAACACATTGAGAAAATTTTACAAACGGGTGCTCGAGCATGACCAACGGACTGAAGAGCTGGTGCACAATCAACACGCCACCAGCTCGGCTCTATCAACACTGTCTTCGGGCAATAAATCCGGACATCGGGTTTCTCGAGCCTAATAAACCCGCCGCCACGGGAAGAAGCATTATCATGTCTACCTGATGCCGAAACCTGCCATAGACCGCCACCACTATGCGTTGGCTGACAGCGGGGAATCGACAGTCGAGTTTGTGTCATGGTTACTTTCGCCATGCCTGACCAAGACATGAGGCTCAAGTGTCTGGCTGACCAACCAACGATATCAGGATTGACAAAAACCGTTCCACATGGTATCGCAGCTAATAGTATTCGAACCTGCATTCGGCAGGCGGTAGCGGGGCTATTCTCACAGCTGTCAGAGCAGCAACCCATGATTCACCGATTGTCTGCGTGTCACGGGGACTAGCCGATGGCTTTGGGCTTCAACTTCAAAAGCCCCAGCAGAAGAACTCTCGGGTGCATACACTAATCAGAATGAATGACGCATCCCTCCACGAGACTGCATTTCAGGCCTCCTTTGGCCCACCATCGAAACGTAATTTCATACCAGTTGAAACTCCCAGACACACTACCTCGTCTGGCAGTATATTTCTGAATATAGATGTTCGCCCCTTGTCAAGATACAAGGATTTCGGATAAAGCGCTCGCGTGGTCTTGTCCGGCCAACTCTCAGACATTTCTCAAACTCGTCAAAGCGGCTGAAGCCGTCGTCCTTTCATGCTCGCTTGTGATCTGTGCCACGGAATTGGGCCAAGTTTTTACGAGCTGGGCAGCTCATTGGCGAGCAGGAGAGGTCATTGGGTCGGCGTGCGTGTCGGGTTTGAATCAATTGTCGCCCGTGTACCAAGAACCCTGACCAAACTCGTCATTTTAGCTCGTCTGGCCCCCATTCTTGCATTTTGTGGGTGCAGCTCCAGCAGTCCAGGCTCAGATTGGGCTTGCCGTGGCTTGCGGCACACGAGAACGATAAAGCAAACAGTATCCCCCGCTGCGGGCTGAAAGTGCGACGGTAATCTTCTTTTGTTTTTGCTTCACTGTTACTCAGCGAGGAAGATTTACCAGCCGAGCACTCTCGTTTGAGGCTTCTTGAGGCTCCCTGGGCATACTGTGCTCCGAATTTCTGACTTGCGTTGTTATCACCCACCCACGTTATCGACCGTTGCCCCACCGCCACGAACCTCCGATACCTTGATTCCCACGTAGCAGGGCTGATAGTGCGCTAATTGGAGGGGCCCAGCCCGGTAAACCGCTACCATGCCCTACTCTCGATACTCGGACGACTCCGACCGCGAATATGTGTTGATGCCTGTGAAAAGTGCTCATGGCGGAAGTGAATATGGAGGACGCGGTCGCCGCCGCCAAGAATTGCCCATCGAGGTCAACAACTTTCTCGAGGTGCCACAATCTCGTCCTCGTGCTTCCAGTCAGGGCGGGGGGGTGGCACCCACGATTGTTAATATAGGAGGCGCCTTGACCGAACGCGAGGGCCGTGATCGTGGACACAGTCGAAGCCGAAGCCACCATCGCCATCGCTATCGAGACGGTTCTACCTCAAGTTCGAGCTACTCCAGCGACCGTTCGAGATCGCGACATCGACGCCGACCAGAACGTCACTCCAGTAGTAAGAAAGACCCCATCACCGAAGAAGATCTCCCCTACAAGTTCCGCAAAGAGCTTGATTTCGCCAGAAGAGCGCACGACGACGACGAAGAGAAGAGAATCATGGACCGCATCAAGAGGGATCGTGATGCCGAGAAGAGACGCTGGAAGCTAGAGGAAGAGGAAGAGGCCGCGCGCAAGAAGAAGGAACGAGAGGCCATTCTCTTAGAAGCCAAATTGGACGAAGATCGTAAGAAAAAGGAGCAAGATGAATTGAGGAGGAAGATCCTTAAAGACGAAGAAGAACGCCAGGAAAAGGAGAAGGCAAAGAAAAAGGCTGAAGAAGATGAGTTTGAGAGGAAGGTCAAGGAAAAATTCATGAATGCTGGTATGCATTGGAACTTCCGTCGCCACCCCGGCCCCCCCTACTATTAGTCTTTCTTTTGTCTATGCAAGTTCTCTACATGCCCGCGATGTCTTTGGCGACATTGCCCTAAGGGCTATCGAGGAGCAGATCCACTCATTTTCTGTTATCGAGACGACTTGCGCAGAGATTGGCAGATACCCCAAATTGATTTGGAATCAGGAAGAGAACACCGGCTAATTGATGGCAATCACTCATTTGTTTGGGTATCACAGGTTACAGTCCCGAGTATGTTGACGAGGTTCTCCACAAGAAGAAAGCCGAGCGTGCGACACTGGCTATCGATTTACACCGCCCGACGTTTATCAAAGTGAATCGCAAATACCTGCACCCAGATACGTTGGATCATTATGGACTGCCTTGGGAATGGGACTCGGTATGTGCCACCCTTGTGTTCTCTGTTTGGTGGGCACGTTCCACGGACTTCGCCTCACTTTCTGCCTCTCCCGATCTCGCATTCGGAAATCTTCTGTTTGCTGCGGCTGCATCCTTCGCGCAATCATTTCGCTGCCCCTCTCCCCTTGTATTGCACCGAATCGTTGACTAACAGCTTGTCTCTTTTCCACTTTTTCTAGCGCGACGAGGAATTTATCATCATTAAGAAGTACATCGATCACAGCCTGCAAGAAGAACTATTCGAGCACACTCGTCGTCTGAAGGAGCGCAAACTCATTACGGGTCCCTATACCAAGGAGACTAAGACGATCACTACTCTGACGCCGAACGAGCGCGGCTTTGTCAAGAAGGGCGATAAGATGTACGTGGTCAGAGAGAAGAGCCGAACGAGAAGCAAGTCGCCGAGCTGGTTCTTGACATGATGAGCCAAGGGAGGGTTGTGACAAGATGAAGAATTTGAGAGGAGAGGGAGTTGAGGTAAGTGGCCGGGTGATGTCCCATTGGAAGGCAGATTTTTCCAATTGAGTGTGGCTACGAATCGTGATAGATAGGAAGAACGCCGCTCAGGACGGGGGATGAGAGGCAGGATGGCAGGGACTGGATAAGGAGGCTAACGCATATTTAACGAAACACCCCTTTTTTGCGCGTATAGTATAACGACCAGAATCTCATGAAAGCAATCTTCATTTTGTCCAGGGTTTGAGCCTCAGAGTTTCAAATACACCCTTCCTTTGGCATTCTTTTCAACGCCCTACGGAACTGACACTGAGTTGCAGGCTATGGCGGGCGCCTCACAGATTAAATTTAAAGAATTTCTCACCGTCCTGGGGATGGTTCAGATAGCTTCAAATCAAGGAAGTTGTCGGCAAGCAGTATTCGATCTCCTACAACTTGACCCAGCACAAATAGTCATGATTTCGTCGAGCGAGGATGGCCGGCCCGATCGCGATGGTCCCTTTGCGCCACGAACAGTCATATCAGTTCAGGTCACGATGAAAGAAGGAACTAAAATTTGAACGTACTCTATGCCCAGAACTCTTCGCTGTGGTATGCCTGCTCTTTTGATGTGCACCATGACGGTCACGATGTATCCGCAGTGGAGGTGGTAAAGAGTCACAGGTCGTCAGTCGAGAAGATCCCACGCGACGACCGTTGTGTCATTCTATACTGATCATCGCCTCTATCGCATTATCCAAGATAAATCTTCGATCGAGAACTAGATTCATAACTTCTAGGACGGAGACCTTGATAGGCGGAGTCCACCGCCGTGGACCAGGATTATTCTACCAGCTTCTATCACATCTAAGGGCATTTGATATGTTACCAGCTGGAAGACTCTGGCGAAGCGGGATGGCGGCCTGAATTTCGAGGCTCAGAGCTCGTTAATTCCAGAGAGGCGCGAGATTGTATCAAGATCTGGGGAGGAGATGCCCATATTATCAAGCTTGCTTCAAACATTGGCTCGGCCCGATCTCATATGGCATTTTGCACCTTTACCGTATCACGAGCCCCAAGAACGGAAGTACCAACCTTTCTACACTCAATTGACCCCAAAACTGACAGCGAAAGGGATGTCCTGCTGCCGGCCGGCGGGGGAAGAGCACAACCGAAACATTGCGATGAAAGGAGACCGGCCGATGTGGGGAGCCGAGCAAACGTCCACAAATTTTGTTGCACCGATATCATTCATCCTGTCTTGCGTGTTACACAGACGACCGGGCCTCGATTTATTCAAGAGCTAAATTAGCAATCCGACGGCGACATGCATCCGAAGTTTGCTGACGATCTTCACTGAAGCATCACCTGAAGTTTCGGGAGAAAGCTCACAACCGAACAAAAGACACACAAGAGCCTGTCTCTCAGTCCTCTCTCCACGGTCAACAATCCTGCCTGCCGTCGTCATAATGACCCAAACGCTATCCAATGGTACAGACCACTTTCAGAGCGACCATGAAACCAACACTTTCACTGAGAACAGCACTGTTCTCGTTGTCGGAGGAGCAGTAGTTGGCCTTTTTACGGCTCTCAAGCTCGGCCAGGCAGGTATTGATGTGACCGTTATCGAGAGGCTCTCCGAGACAAACGACAGCCCACGTGCATGTGGCTACTATGGAGCAGCTCAGGTGTTCATGGACGAAGTAGGAATGTACGAACTGGTCCGCAAAGAAGGCTTCATGACACGCGGGTTGTGCTGGAGAAAGAGACCGGTCGACGATGGCAAAGGTGGAAAGAAACTCGGGGACGTGCTTGCACGTCAGCCTCTTTGCGCTCCAGACGAAGCGAAATTCGAAGTGGGCGTTGGGCAGTTGAACTTACCACAAGCGGATTTGAACAGAATCGTCCTCCGAGAGGCCTTGAGCACCGGCCATGTAAAGCTCCATTTCAATACAGAACTTGTTTCCATCCTTCAAAATAGCGAGGACGATGGCGTCGTTGTTCTTGTGAGAGATGTTCAAACAAATGTGGAACGCAAGCTAAGCGCTACTTATCTCGTCGGCGCTGATGGTGCAAAGTCGGTGACCAGAAAAGCTCTGGGTCTCGCTTTCGCTGGCCATACTTGGCCGGAGAGACTGATAGCCACGAACGTGCTGGTGAAGAACGACATGTTGGTTGATCTCCCTACCTGGTATACTATGGATCGGGTGAACTATACAATCACTACACCCCTGGAAGAACCTGTCCTTGGAAAGACAACACTGTGGAGATATACTATCGCGGCCGATCCTGCAGATACGCGGACAGATGAAGAACTTATAAGCGATGAAAATATCCTTGGACACTATGAGACCGTGATGGCAGGACCCAGACCTTTACGAGTTCAGATCAAGGCAAGGTCGACATATCGCATTCACCAACGACTTGCTCCAACATTGAGGCGAGCCAACTGTCTGCTGGCAGGTGATGCTGCGCACGTGAACAATGTAAGCCACTCCAAGATGGTATTGTACAGAATTTGCACTGACGGTCTCAAAGCCTTATGGAGCACTAGGACTGAACACCGGTATTTTGGACGCCGACGCGTTGGCTGAGGCCCTGATTATGATTCTCAAGGAGGGCTATCCTACTTCCTTGTTGGATATTTATTCGGACGAGCGACGCAAAGTTTTCCAATTTTTCGTCGATCCAACGTCGACGCAGAACAAGTTGCGAGTGCACTCCAACCCTGAAGACCAAGCGGTGCAGAACGATTGGTTCTTTCGCCAGATGCAGAATCCCACACCTAAGTTATTGGAGGAGATGTCCAAGCCTTATTTTGAGACCTGGAGGACGAATATCAGGAGATTAGCCGAAGATTTGTAAATAATCCTTCACGGTGTTATTGCTCGCAATAATCAGCACGGTTTGAATGAAATTTCACAGTCCTCTTGTCCAGCTCGTATATCTCAAAGCCTGCCACCGTACCAGCTAGTACCTCTACGTCATGGTATCCGAGCCTTCGGCACATCGTCTTGGAGTTCTGGTGGTCCGGAGGGACAGTTGTTTGGTCTAAACCCCCACAAAGCAGCCCGAGCCTTATAATGCTCACATGACTTGTATTTCAAGCAATGTGGAGCTCCACAATGCAAATATGTGCGCCTGGAGATGAATCCGGGGACCCCAGATTTCGGCCGCTAGGCTGAAGGCTGAACGCTGAATACTTCATTGATTGCTCGAATGGTGTGCGCCCCCTTCGGCCGCCACCTTAGGCCAACCCTTTGAGCCACCCCCTTCGGCCACCTCCCCATGGTCAAGCTAGCTACAAACTACAAATTTTGTATCAGATAGTAGCAAACTTATGGGAAACCCGGGATACAAGAGATTCAGACGCCAACCATTCTATGAGTCTCGTTACATGACACTGGCAGGACATCAACCAAGCCAAGGCAAACTGGTGCAAATGGAGTTGTTCCAGTCTTTCTGGGTATACTTCACCTTATCCCGAGCAGTCGGGCTACTTATCTTCTTGACCGCACTTCGACTCTTGTCTTTGATCATATATCGAATATGGCTTCATCCTCTGGCCAAGTATCCCGGTCCATTGTTGGCCAAAGTTTCAGACATCTACATAATAGCACGGGCCATCGAGGGCAGAGAAACCTTTACTCGGTACGAACTGCATCGAAAATATGGCAATGCTGTTCGCACCGGTCCAAATGAGCTGTGCTTTGGAGACATCAGCTCAATCAAAGACATTTATGGCCAAAGTGCTGAACCATGTATCAAGTCCGCATTCTATAATGGCTTTACATTGACAGGGACCCATTCCGTCTTCTCATCCACAAGTCGCACTGAACATTCTCGAATGCGTCGACTATTATCTAACGGCCTATCTGAGCGGGGAGTGCTTCGCCTGCAAGATGAACTCAAGGTCATGATCGAGCGGTACCTATCCATCATCTCTGGACAATTGCAGGCGCAGAGGGAAAGCGAACAGTGCATTGAGCTTCACGATTTGACCCACAACCTTTATCTTGACATTGTCAGCCTGCTCAGCTTTGGAAAGTCGTTTGATATTCTCGGCAAGGGACAAAAGAACCAAGGAGCCGAAGACATCGAAACTTACTTCAGCATTTGTCCGCTATACGGCACATTTCCATTAGCGCGATACCTGCCCTTTGGTATTTTCAAAGCTGCACGCGAAGCACAGCCGCGGATTATTAAGTTTGTTCAATCTTGTATCGACGACTGCAGAGATCGTCTTGCACCTGGAAAGGAAAAAGACTTCAACAGATCGCAAGAGGGCCTCCTTAAAAACATGCTGGCAGCCACGGACGAAGTCACAGGAACCATTTTCTCGGACGAAGAACTCATCGAAAACGCCGTGATCTTCATTATTGCAGGAAGCGGTACTACAGCCACAACATTACTATACCTGATCTATGAGCTGGGGAGAAGGCCACATATGCAACGGAGGTTCGAGGAGGAAATTCGAAGCGCTTTCCCAGATCCATCTATCTTTCCAGACTATGAAGTTGCTACGAAGCTGGTGAGTGGAAAGCTATTCGCGCGCCCAATTCTCTCCTTTCTGAGGTCATTTTGCTGATCAGTATGATATCGTCTGACTAAAGCCGTATCTGAATTGTGTTCTTCAAGAGGTCCTACGCCTACGAGGACCAATTCCCACGACGGCACCACGAGTGTCGCCAGGCAAGTCGATCGGAGGCGCATACGTGCCCGCCGGTGTCGTTGTCAGCAATCTGCCGTACACGACGCAGCGTGATCCGAACGTGTTTCCCGACCCCGAAAACTTCCTACCAAGCCGGTGGGAAGCGCCGACATCGGAAATGAAGATCATGAACCGACCCTTCAGCTCTGGCCCACGAAACTGCGTGGGGATGCATCTTGCCCGAGTGCAGCTGTTGTTGACCGTAACGGCGCTGTATCAACGCTTTGATATCTCGTTGGATCCATCTACGACGGAGGAGATGATGGCATTGAGGGATCAAGGGCTCATGAGCCCGATTGGAAAGCGGTTATGGGTTCGCGTCAAGGCTAGGAAAATGGTCTAGCAGCGTGTTGAGACGCATCCGTGACTGATCTACTACCGCGAATTAACGTGACTATGCGTTGGCGCGTTGTGTAGTACTATAAGTCTGTCCCACGTACTAGCTGCATCACATATTGCGCTTCAATTCACCAACTCTGTGATCAACAATAGTTGAATGCCTGCTCATATGTATGAACTGGTCTACCTAGTTGCACGGATCTTCTTTCAAAATCCAGGCGCAGGCAGTTCATTGTCCCAAACAAAGGCACCTTGTCCTCCGGCTTATCCTTCTTCTTGCCCGTGAATTTCACAGCAACGGCAACAAAGAATACAATACCAACTTGACAAAGAAATAACATTTTCTGACGTGCGCTGCGTCGGCAGTAGTCACATTTCCCCCCCCCCAGAATGCAGCGCTGCGTCAAAGTCTCAATACTTTGCGGTAAGAAGGGGGTCGGTATGTAAGAGGCACGTTGGACATACAAATATCTCGTCAATATGAGCCTTTCTCCTGCTCCTACTTGCTAGATGCAGTTCAACCCACTTCTTCTGAGATCTAACTATATCGACACTACGAAACCACCTCAGTTCGCTTCAAGCAAGCTCCAGAGCCGCACCACAGTCTAACAACAATGTCCTCATCAGTGTGTGTGTCATTCCCACACGTGATTGCAAAAATCGAAAGTGAGCCCGAAGAAGGCGATTCGCCATGTCGAGATCCCATTTTAAAAAGGGAGGCATCGTTCGTATCTTTGTGGTTTTTCATCATCTCCCCAACACTAAGACGAAAAATGGACAAGCTGCATATCACGATTCTCACCCATCCGAATCTACCCTTGATGACGAGATGGGCATTTCTCGACCATTATTGGGAGATTTCGGCTGCCATGGACCGCATCCGAGAGGGAACATGGATGATCGGCCCTGATGAATTTTCCATGTACACGGACCCACCTCCTTTTCATGAGGATGAAGCTTACAAAATTATTAAGGACCTGTTTCATGACTCCAAAGCCGCCTTCAAGGGCATGTTGGAATTGGACCGAGACTTGCTTCATCGCAGAAATCTCATCGTTGGCAGCTTAGCCTTTCAAAACTGGCTTGCTAATCGGTCTCATCATTCTGCCAAAATCTGGAGAACTGTGATGGCGATGTGCTGGCAAAGTGAACCGATACGAGAACTGATATTTCACATTGCCCCTATGGGATGGATAGACCAGCTAGGCGCTCAATTTGATATCCCCCCCCCCAACAGAAATGCTGGTAACTCAACCAATCCCATCAGATGAAACGTATTTTATCTGCTGGCAAGAACTGACCGATTTCACAGATTACAGTGACTGTGGCAAGGTGTTTGAGATCTCCCGCATGCGGCGTGCCTTCCTTCCCGACGTGGAGGGTTTGACAAAAAGTGATTCTCATATGATGATGAAGACAACGTGCTGCGGAAAGTGGCTGCACACTAATTGCATGCTCGAGTCTATCCCGATCCGCCACTGGAACGCCCATTGCCCACACTGTCAACAACACGTCTTGAGGTTTGTTGTGAGGGAGCTCTTCATCAAGGATATGAAACTCCACCTTCTTCAGCTCTATAAAATGTGGAATCTTATGCAGAGCGACAAGGGTTTTGCAGTTCCAGCTTGGCTGTACCAATAACTGGACTTAAACAGAAATATCCCATGGCAAGGGAAAAACGACAGATAGCTGCTCCACATCATCGCAGTAGCCATCGTGAGCTGCAATAGCACTTAGAGCCTGCACCAACTCTTTAAATAGCCAAGTTAAAATGGGTTCTCAAATGTTCAAATCAACAATCTATCCAACATTCCAATTAACCATCCAGATAATCTTATGATCAATAGGAAAGTCTTGAATGCCTCCAAGTAATGTCTTGGCTACCTCTAAGCCGCACAAGTCCGCCTACGGTCGACTGAGGAGCCAAAGCATTTCGGTATATATGTATTACATCCGGATCACATTCAGAAGTCTTACAAATTCATCTTCCCCATCTCTTAATCAATTTCCCGCCAACCGGCCAGGTCGTCTTCTTTCTTCCCCGGTGATGCAAGTTCTACTGACTGCGTACTAGAACCGGCAGATCCGTAGCCGAAAGCCACGGCCAAGGCGCCGCTCGCGAGATAAGGGAAACATCGCATCTCCGCAAAGCTTGTAGCTGTCTCTCGTGCACACTGTGAAGATTGCTGATATCCGTATGAACGAGGATCGACATTATGCAAGCCAGAACTCACCGCTCAAGCGGCTCAGAGCCCGATCAATCAGAGTTTGATGAATACCAGGTACCAGCACGGATTAGGCAGGCCGGGGTGCGCACGGGAATTCCACGTTGTTTCTTATCAATGCAGCTGGATGATGTTTGAGAGAATTCGCTATTGATATAAGAATACGTTGAGGGGTGAGCTCTCTCGGAGACAGATGGCTCACTTTTGCAGACACCAAGTCCCTTGCGAGGTTGGCCCCCCCAGGGTGTACAATAGAAGACATGTCCGCGGCGACGACTTTGTTATGGCTCTGTGCCGTATGCACGGTGCCTGTTCTTTCTGCACCCTACCGACGGAGTCCGTACAGCTACGTTCAGTCCTTGCCCAATGGTGATAGCATGTTCCAGGTGGGAAATCTATCCTACATCGCCAGCGTAGTAAATCCCAAGGCCGTCGCGACAGTTCCAGGTTTCTCTCCAGATCTCAACGGCACTACCACGCTTGTGACGGTCGTACAAACCAATGCCTCCTTGATCACCCAACATGTCGTCTCTAGCGTGATTTCAGACTATCTCGACGCAGATGACGTCTTAACCGAGGGCTTCCTTGGGTCCATCATCATTTCCTCGTCAGCAGCAAATGCAACTCTGGACTCGTCTGCGAGCACGGCCTTTGGCATGTATGGCGTCGATAACATCTTTCTCAGCGGCGTCAAGTCCAATGGCACAGGAATCCAATCAACATCGGCTGTTTTTCAGAGCTCTCCGCCTCCACCTGGCCCTTATCTTGCGACTTTCAAAAACGGCGCCGTAGAACTAGCAACAGTGTACCTATTGTATGCAGATTCGTACCGTGACTTCTTGTTTGGAGTGTACGACTCCAACGATGGCAGCGGCACTTATACGTCGGTTCCAAGCTTCCTACCACGCTTCTGGGACCCCATGATCCCAGTGCCTTCCCGGTTGTACAGCTTGGGGGACAATCGGCCACTCGCGGGAGAACGTGTCGCGATCAAGGATTTGTTTGATATCAAAGGGCTGCAAACGTCGGGCGGAAGCCAGGCATGGGCGTATGTCACGCCTTCAGCCAACGGAACCGCTCCAGCTGTGCAGAAAATCATCGATCTCGGAGGGGTCATTGTTGGGAAATACAAATTGGCGCAATTCGCTTCCGGAGCGGACCCTTGGCAATGGCAAGATGAACACTACCCGTTCAATCCGCGAGGCGATGGATGGTTGACGTGCTCGGCGTCTTCTTCTGGAGGCGGATGTTCCGTCGCGGCGTACGACTGGCTTGACTATGCCATAGGCTCCGATACGGGTTCTTCGATGAGGCGGCCGGCTGCCGTGAGTGGTACTTACGGGTGAGACTTCCATCTTCGCATTGTTTCTACACAAGGCTGACATACTCCAAGTCAACGTCCAAGTCAGGGCCTAATGACGCTCGAAAGAGTGATGCCCCTGGGAGGTGCAACAGATACTACAGGTATCTTCTCCCGTGACCCCTACAAATGGATTAAATTCTCGAAAGCATGGTAAGGGTAATATCAACGGCAAGAACAATTGACAACTAATGAAGAAAGGTATACCCCAGAGACTTACCAGAGTCCGAACTTAACTGGGCTTCGGCCTTTAGTCGTCCCAAACACCAACGCATTCCCGAAACGTATCTTGTACCCTATCGATTACCTTCCCTTAAACAACTCAGCCGCAGAGGTCGTGCTACAGCATTTCATTAGCAACATGACTTCCTTGTTCGGAATGACAGTGGAAAGGTTCAATTTCTCAGCCACGGTGGCGAACGCCACAGATTCTCGTGTGAATAACCTGACATATTTGAACTCGGGACCGTTAGGCGTGATAAATGCATACACGCAATGGTCGGAGGTAGGAAAACCACTCCTCACGCAATGGGCTGAGTTGTTCGATGGACGATTTCCACCTATCGATCCTGCTCGGCGGCCCGGATGGAAGAACTTTAACGAAACCAAGAACAACGCAGCCACTTACCAGACAGCTTTGCAGGCTAAAAATCTGGCCGTGGAGTGGTACGAGGCAAACCTACAGTACAGTACAAACGAGTCGTGCTCTGAATCTGTCATGCTCTACGATATTGGGCCAGGCGGCAAGCCGTCTTTCCGCGAACAGCCATTGAACGAGTCACCAGCGGCATCATACCTGGCCATCAAGCCGGCAGGGGCAACAATCACGGGCGCGAGCATCTGTCCGATCTACGGCTGCGCGGATTTCACTATACCGATCGGCCAAGTACCCTACTTCAGCAATGTTACCTATCATGAGGAAATGGTTCCGGTGACTATCAACATGGTAGTCAAGCGAGGCTGTGACTTCGTCTTGTTGAACATGATTGAGAAGCTAGCAGATGCGGGGGTACTGAAAACTGTCAAAACGGGTCGGACTGCGTTCTGATGTAGTAAGAAAGTAGCCAATCCTACATCCAAATGTATGTGGTTCAGTATGAGAGCGAAGGTAGCACTGCAGCCGACTTCATTCTATTCCAGACGTGCTTTCCGCTCGATCTCGGCTCTTGCTTGCTCCGCCAGCTTCGTTACACCAATCACAGTCTGCAGCTTACTCCCATTCCAGCCTGCAAAACGCTCCACCGTGTTGATGACCTTTTCGATATCCGCCTCGGAATATCCAAAGCCGATACAAGCCTTGATATGGCTTCCCGCCTGCCTTGTCGCCCCAAGTGCAACCAACGAGGCCGTCAGTATCAGTTCGACTTCTGCGAGGCTCAACTCTTTTTGGCTAGCCCTGCCAATGTTGTACCTATTAGACTCGTCTGTTAGCCCATCTTCTCGCCGCATGCTGGTGCAGAGATAAAAACACGAGAAACTTTACTACTACCTAACTCATGCACATAATTTAGACTTACCCGAACCCAACCGTGTCCAAAGCATATGCAAAGTCACCATAATAGTTGGAAAGCATCTGAAACACTTCGCTGTTTGCCGACGCCTTGTATATCTCCCTTCGAGTCTCGATACCTAAGCTGGTGTCTTGGGCGGAAAAGTCTTGCCTGGCGTTCCAATGAAGTCAAAGATCAGAAAACGGTGGACATCGATTTGAAAAGAGGATAGAGTACTGCTATACCTCAGAGCCAGTATAGTACTACGCACCTTGCTCTGTTTCTCAGTGTAGAGTCTTTTTGGTTGATGCCTTTGGACTCGAGGTATCCCACGACGCCCAAGCAAGCAGGAATCACTTGAGGTACTCCCACAAACGGCCATACTATGTTGATGGTTTCGCGGATTGCAAAAAGATCCTGAATCATTAACACCTTCTCATCTTTCTCTACCGCGTTGGTTTCCACCTCGGCGCGGAAGATTAGAGGGACCAGGTCGGCGCGTTTCAGACCACAGGATATGGCAACCTGTTGATATCAGTATTCCATCCTTTGAAAAGGAATGAGGAGAACACGAAAGATAGAGACTTACAAGAAGATGTAAACTGATCGGCTCTAGGTTTGTCGACACAGTCAAATCCTTTATTAAATCATCGACAAGGAAGGCTTTGTCGAACAATGCCGAGCCTGGAGCGATGTTTGTCGTCACATATTTTGCTAGAAATGCATCAAAATCAAGCAGCGGGGCCATTGTGAACGACTTCCGCGGATGTATGAGCCTCTATCTAATCCTGTTCTGCTGTCACGAGTCTTGAAATTGCACTACTGGTAATTGATAAGGACCTCGCCGCTCGAGGCTGTCGTAAGGTATGCGAGTTGTAGGCTCGCCTCGTAGCCTGACTAGGTCTTATTGAATGTGTAAATTAACAGTAATTCTTCTTAGTGCTTCCCCACTCACTGACCGAGCTGTTCACGCGTTCATGACAAGAATGCTTGATGTGAGCACAGGGGCCGACGCACGACCTGTGAAAGAGAAAGTCCCCTGGCTAGGGTCCGGCGGCGGCCCCACGCAAAAAGAGCGTGGACCTGAGGTCAAAGCACGGGATCATACTCGAAGCTCGAAGAATCAATTAACAGCTCCGCCGACCGTGGCGTGTGTAGGCGAATATTGCAAGCTGTGGTCACGGTTACCGACCTTCGTGCCTCCTTCGACCGAGCTACTGACCGATTGACGATCCTCACGGGAGCGACAGTGCCTGATCATGTGATCCATTTACCGCTGAATATACCTGAGAGCGTCTGGTCCACCTCGATCGAGCTCTACATCATAGGTGTTGACGCGTATGCCATCTCTCATTGGGTGCTTTACAACAGAGAGAACACTCACATCCTCGCTGGCATGCGCAAGACGGGGAAGGATATGGTTCAGAACACAAGAGTAGATATGACCATTAAGCACAACGTGGGCATCTACATACTTGTGTCGCCTATGCTTCTGGCGGTGCGACATTTCCTTTTTCATCCAAAGCTGGTTTTTCCCGTGAAAGAACGTCTTTAACCAGCCGCACATGGGTGTGGTTGGTCATGAACAGGGTCGAATCCTTGATGAAGAAGGCTGCGATCAGAGCAATGATGCCGAAGGGAATGGTGCTGTAGAAGACCTTGCGAAATGCTTTAGCGTATGCCTGGTGGAACGCCTCCAATGTCGCCAGCTGGACAGAAGTGGTAGCTCCTTGAACTTGTGAAAACGCAAAAGGAACACCAAGGCCATTCTCAATCGCTGCTGGAATCAGAGCCGATAAATCACCCGCAAAGCCATTGGCCATAGCCGCAGCAGCGATCTTCTTGGGAAGTTCTTCGTTGGAAACGGACCTGAGAATAGCTCCAAAGGCAGCATTCCCTACGCTTCCTCCCATCGATCTGAACGTACCCAGCACCCCAACCGCTACTCCGAGATCCGAAGGTCTAACGTGTAGCCCTGCATTGAGAACTGAAGTGACAGTAATGAGACCAAAGGGACCAGCACCGAAGAACTGGAATGCAGACCAGGCTGCTTTGTGTCCGTTAATTCCATACGCGTAAAGTCCTGTGAAAAGTGTCTGGACAAAGACGCCACCGATGAGATACCTAGTGGGGTACCCTGTCCATGTTATAAGAGGAGGAATGAACGCCGTTCCGACCAATTGTCCGAGCCCGTTTGGCAGGAGGAGAACGCCAACATCGAGTGGGTGACTGGTATAGACAAATGTTGTTGCCTGCGGTAGCATTGCTGACATAGAATAGTACACCATTGCTGAGACAAATATGCAAACAAGGGAGATGGTGAATTCTCGGAACTTAGTCAGGAGCCGTCGCGGAAACAAGGCATGTCGACCTGTCTTTTCCACCACCGTGAAGTCGTAGACGAAAGACGCAATGAAGCCCACAGCACCAAGCACGATCGGAGCGACCACGGATCCTGACTTCCACGCATGACCCGGGTTGCCTCCCCACGATAAACCTAGCAAGATGGATGTCAGACCGGCAGTGTAGAGAAAGATGCCAATATAGTCAAGCTCGAGCACCTCCTGCCATCTGGTTTTGTCTTCGTCACCACGCGGTCGGGGAGGAGGGAAATAGATCGCAGCGGTACCAGCTAAGCAAACAGCCGAATAGATGATACATATATAGTATACCCATCTCCAAGATGTGTGTAGGTATAATAAGTTGCTCAGCAAAAAGGCCAGCGCGGTCCATGGAAGCGTCAGGAAGCCTTCAATAATTGCGATGCCGATGGGACTGAGACTGCTGTTACTAATTGTTCAAGTAATGGATCCCCTCTGGAGCGCGTCATACCGATATTTGTTGGGGCAGAGTTCAGGTATGGCAGCATAAGCCACCAAGACCAGACCGCAAGAGAACCCAAGGAGGGTACTGCCCGCGATGAGTGCCGACATGTTGGAAGCCGTTGCTGCAACAATCTTGAAAGAGCACATCTGTGTCAGCAGCGAGTACAAGCAGGGAGAGAAAGGTGAATCTATATTCAGAAAAGATCTGCTTACCGAACCGATCAGGGAGATGAACTGGCCAGAAAGCATCACATTTCTTCGTCCAAAGATGTCGCTCATCGAGCCTGCCAGGGAAAAGGAGACCGAGGATGCAATTGACCATCCGCTGATGACCCATCCCACAGTGGTTGTGTCTCCAAGCGCCGTCGCGATTCCAAAAACAATGGAAGAAGCCATGATAAACCCACAAGCGATCGGGGCTACGATAGACATGCCGAGAAACTAGTTTTTGGTTGGTCAATGCTTGGGTCTCTCTCTTGGGGTTGAACTTACTGCTATGGATAGAAGAGTGGTTAGATTCAGCCTTTCAGCATGGTCAGGATTGTCTGCTAAAGCGGCTTGATGGATATCGTCATGATCGTATACCGGAGGTCCATCGTGCATAGCACCGAGGTCTGTGCCAGCGTGTTCGATCTCATCGATACCGGCAGCTTTGGACAACTGATTTTGAGACATCTTCAAATGCGCAAAGAATTCACTTGGAAAGAAGGAAGGAGGTTGAAAATTGCAAACCTTCGTCGCCGGGGTGTAGTGGTCACATCGGTCTTATTAGCAAATTTACCTTACTAGAGCTCTAGCTCAGGCCGTCAAAGAAGCGGGTGTGCATCCTATCATCTAGAATGGTCAGCTATTGACTCGGGTCTATAATAGGACGATCGGCGCATCCCCAGGATCTCGTATCGATCTGGGGCCCCATGGGCATTATTGCTGGTTTAGAGCTGCTCAATGTACTTGGGGGATGCTATCTCCGGTAGAATACAAAACAAGGGGGCGAGCAACGGCGGATTTGGAGCTAAGGCTCTAATGAAGACCACCTAGTTCTCATCAGGTTTGAAAGGGGCAGTATCACGTGAATTCTCACCAACTCCCAGCCCTAGCTATCCGGCGGGACAGAGCAGCAAGAAACGTGTGCTTCTAAATAACCGAGACATCTTTCCCCCTGGTCAAGAAGATGACATCAATACCAATCCAGTGGGACCTCGGGCCCTTGGGTTCTTATGAAAGCTGTAAGCAGTTCTATTCGTGAGAAACAAGGAGAAGAGAGCAACATAAGGGGTGTGCTGAGTTCTGCTCGGCTTCGGCCCCACCCCCAGCTCTTCGTTTGACTTGTGGGAGGAACGCCTAACCAGCACAGAGAGGCGGGGATGGGCTGGAGTAGCCGCCGTCGATGCTACGTGATGAACCTCCCGACGGAATATGCCTTGCATAAACCTAGATGCCCTCGTGAGTGCTCTTCATTCGAAACCAGATCTGAGCCATATTTCGAACTCTGAAGACATTCTGGATAGTTCCGACAACTTTAGAACTAGGATTAGAACCATGACCGACTTCAACTCTCCTGGCTCGGTGGAACGCAGCGTTGCCAAAAGTGAGATCGAAAGCCTTTTTCACAGATACGCTGTCCTCGCCAAAGAGACAGCGACGCCGGAGAAGATGTTGCAGGTCTTCAAACCAGACGGCGTCGTCACACTTCCAAATGACCAAGAAGTGAAGGCGTCAGAGCTGCTCACAGTGGTGCGAGGAAACAACCCCAAGTTCATTCGACACCATATTACCAGCATGGACATTGACTTCATATCCCGGGATGAAGCACACACTGAAGCATACTACCTGGCTACGACACATCTGTCCTCTCTTGATCATTGGGGTTGCTGGAAAGACGTCGTCACTCGAGGAGCTGACGGCACATGGCTGATCGCCCACCGCACCATTGTTGTCGATGGTGGCGATCCAAAAGGATGGTTCAAGGAGACATATCCTGACTGAAAGGCTTGAGCGCCACGTTTATGCTGAGGATGTTGAATTATATCCAAAATTCAAAGATTCACTTCGCCTCATATGTGGGCTCCTTGTCACATAAGATAGCGCTCACTTTATCAAAGCATTCACAATCTCTGCCATCTGGCCCGCACATTCCCAGTCCTGCTCGATCGTCTTCAACTCTTGGTGAAATGCGTGCAAAATTCTCCGGGACACAAGAAAAGGCCGACCTGATGAACTTCGTACCCCTTCCATCTGATCCTCTTCTACTTTACCCCATACTACAAGAGCGCCGTAGAACAGGGCGAGAGGGTACCACATTGGAGACACAGCAGCAGACTGTCCTGCCGCAACCTCTGCTATGTTCATCGTTCTTTGTCCAGCTTCGACCGAGTCTAGGATGCCGATAGCAGATTGAACAACCTCGTCATCGAGTCGTATTCCGATCTTGTGTGGCGCACACGGTCGAGAAAAAGAAAGTGGGAGCGTTTCATACGGCTCTGTAGTATACCCAGCCAAAGACGGGAGCATATACATAGCCGAGCCACCGTCTAACAAAAGCCTGGCCAGATAAAGCAGTGTCATCAAGGAGTGGGTTTCCGGAAGGTTTGCGTTCGCTGGGTCTGGTTGTCTGATGTCACAGGACTCGAAAGATTTCTGCCAAGTCGTTAATGACTGCGAGAGAAGGACTCTCATATGTCTATAGTCCCGGTCTGTTGTAAAGGGGGTATGAGGATTGAAGGAGATGATTTCGGAATGACGGATCGTGTGAAGTGATCCTCTTGTCGGTGTCGTCGTTCGCTCGCCGAAAGAAGATTGAAGTACTGATTGCCGAGAAAGTCTTGATGCGCGCTGTCGAAAAGACAGAGCAGATGACGTGAAGGGTCCTAGGGAGCACTGTAGCGTGTTGACGGTAGACAACAGGACAAGAAGAACTAGCAAATGGTCCTCGGCTGATAGGTCCCGGGGAAGCTTGCGCCCCTCGATCATCAGAGCTGTGCATAGGGTCTTCAAATCGTGCTGGCCATCTCTCCCTATCGCCGTGGACCAGATTGAATCCATCGTTGAGCTCGTATGGAAATGGATAGACTTAAGAGTGTCAACCATGAAGTAGTAGCACCTCAGCCTAGAGAAAGTTACGTCAGTATCTTGGACCTCAAGCCGTTAAATTGAAACTCCACCAACAGCGTGATTTCCCTTTCGATCAGAGCCCTGTCGGAAGAGTCGAGAGACATGATGTAAAGGTCTCGACGAAAGAGAGTCTGGAACTTGCATTAGCGAAAGTGGACCAAAACTTCGTTGCGCTGCGTCTTTGAGCACGGAACCGAGATGACACACTGCTATTAGATATCCATTGACGGCATTTGTTTGACGCCACCTTTCTAGTTTGCTCTGCATAACGCCACAAGAGACCAGAAGTGTCACCTAAGAGAGGAGAAAGTCATTTACATGACCAACAATAACTCAAACGAACAAATCTGTGGGAGGAGCGCAGAGGGATTCAAAAGCAGCATAAGGACGTACGCGGGGGAACAGACCGCAGAGAGCCAGCCAACAACTCTACCTAGACTGTTATCCACAGCAACAGAAGCAGTGACAAGGTTTACGCATGCTAGCCATAGCTTGTCTGCCAGCTGTCGATGCTGGTTATCCTTTGAGGTGAAAGCTCCAAGAAGGGCTTTACAAATTAGAAGATCAAAATGTTTGCTTCTGTGATGGGCAGAAAGAGATGGCACTCCCGAGAGAAATGGAGTTGATGAAATAACCTTGGTCCTGAAGCATTGTGCCAGGTCGTGGAGAACAGCAGGGGACGGTAGATCTTGAAGATCTGCAAATAGAGCCAGAGGATACTTCAGCGTCGTTTCTGATGCATCCTGGCTGATGGATCCTTCTGAACTTAATCCCAGGTGCTCATGAAAGAAGAAACAACACCCTGGATCCGTGCAATAATTGCTCGTGTATTTGAGAGACTGCTTGAAAAAATCGAAGAAAGAGCTTTCTGGTCCTGCTAACTCAACATGGGAGTCATGTCTTTGTGGGAAGTATTCGGCTGGAACATGTGAGCTCATGACGCACAACATATTGCTCGTGCTTCTTACAGTTCAGTCCGTTCTGCGACGTTTCTGTCATGTCTTCTTGCCACAAACGTTGAAGCTGCTGGGGTTTGGTCCTAGGACGGAAAAGCAGATTTGGACTCGATAGACGAAAGACCTCTGGGATGTTGGACTCTCCAGTATCTAGACAGCACCTGCATGGGTTGTTAGTTATGTCCTTGGTGCTTTCCTTCCTAGTGCCTACGTAAGCGACATTGGCTGTCTGTGACTTTGTGGATTTTGGTGGAAAACGATGCGTCGTCGTCATTTCGGTGATTCCCCCACATTCAAGCCAAGACTTCGATTTCTGGAGAGCCAAAACATAGAGTCTAGCTGCGGCCTCCTCCCCTTACTCTTTCACCATGAGCGTCGCACGCGATGTAGGGGTGCTTCAACCGCAAATAAGGCTACGATGCCCGCGACATATGCAATTCCGGATCTGTTTCCTTGCGGACAATGTGGCCGCCGGTTTTCCCGGCGCGAGCATCTCGAACGACACACACGTACTCGTTCGTGTTCCCAAGTGCCAAAGGGCCAGAAGATCGCAAAGCCCAATGCTAATACGAAGTTTGAACAGATACTAAGGAAAAGCCTTTCACATGCACAGTGTGTGGGAAGAGTTATGCGCGGCGAGATGTCTATGTCCGTCATCATCAGGTTCATGGTCACCCCTTAAACCTGCCACCAGCCAAGCGTAGGAATATCCGAATGGCATGTGACACTTGTCATCATCGCAAGGTCAAATGCAATCCAGAGAATTTTCCCTGTGGCCGTTGTGAGCAAGCCGGCACGCCATGTACTTTTCTGCGCAGCAGCATGCCTTCCGACGATGCAGTGTCAACGTCACCTCAGTCTGGTACGACCACAAGTGTTGGCAGTGACGGAAACTGCGACGGACCCTCCTTGCGTCCAGACTCAATAGTAAGGCGAATATTTTCAAGCGAGCACTTCCATTCTTGCTAAGGCCTCGACAGGCGAGCAACTCAATCGATGATGGTGCCATTGTTGGCAACATTTCATTGCTCGAATCAGCGGTGCTACAGACCGACATGCCTGATGCAGGTCTGATGATATCTAGCACTCCTAGGCTGATGGGCTCTGATACCTTCGTGGATAGCAATCTTCTCGATACGGACTCTTGCCCAATGATGTTCGATGACGACTTTCATCAACTGTTGCCTGCCGCAAGAGAGAATGTCTACGAAAATATCGCCGCGGTAAGTCTAATATTTCCCTGTTGTTGGAATTTGTTGTTATTACCGTAATGCGCTCACCGTCCTTGAACAGAGCTCCCTGGGCTGTAGACTGACTTTTTCACAAGGCGTGCGGGGCTTCTTCAGCAGACTACGATTTATCGTTATGGATGGGTACCCTCGATTCGCCAGGCTGGATATTCGACAGCCCTGATCTCTCAATTTTGTCCAGCGGACCAGAGCTGAGCGGTATTGGCGAGACCAGAGGGGCCACGCTCGATCCTGCTGCAGGAGCACAGCATCAAAGAAGAATGGCCAATGCCTATGAAATGCTACGCCAGTACTCCACGACCAATCAACCTTCTCGTCCGTCGTCTCCCAAATCTGTCCAAGCACACCAGCAGTATCTACAAAACCTAGGACGTCTGTCACCTGTCGCATGTGACAGCACTATTGCCAATGTTTTCATCGGTCTTTTCTACGTCTATGTTGCGCCTAACCTTCCGTGCTTCAAGGACTACGTATTGGATTCCTCTACTCCTGAAGAGGTATCCTTGACAATGGCTGCGGTAGGAGGTTTGTACTGCGAGACTCCGAAGTCCACAGTTGTTGCCAGATGGTTATTTCACACCGCACAGCGAAAGCTGAACACATTGGTAAGGACTACTATAAAGCACGATTTGTTTTTGCGTAGTCACGTCCTTGAGGCAAGGGAGGATCATTACACTGGAAAGCTAACTCGATTTGTGTTTAGCAGCTATACTCTGAAAAGTCCAACAGTCCTCTGCACAAGTGGACTATCATCTATAGTGTAAGTGAGATCCCAGTCCAAGATTTAGTAAGTTTTGGCACATTGCTAACGCCACCAATGAAAGTACATATTGCTAGATGTCTTCGCACTCATATGCGGAGATAAACGAATCCTTCTTCTATACGAGGTTTTCCACTGTCAGGTTGTCCAAGTAAGACTCACTATTTGATCTGCCATTGGGACGTATTCTGAAACAGTCAGGCATTATTTGCATTGATGGGCCAAAGTGGGGATGAAGGCGAAGGTCCTCGACATGCTCCTCAGAAAAAGCTGTAAGCGAAGCTGAACGGAGAGCGGAACTTCCAATACTGATAAATTCTAGGATAGCCGACACGATGCATCTCCTAGAGTGTTATCGAGTACTACTACTACAGCTTCCGGCTGGATTTTATCCCACCACCCTACTAGGCGGTGTCGCTACTCTCCAACGGGACGCCGAAGATGAAAGACAACGTCTCCTACGGGCCATGACTTCGTATGACCTCCCCGAAGTGCGTATTGAGACGCCGGAAGCCAGCATGCAGGGTCTTTGCTCACTGGTGCTACTGGCATCACATGGTCGCCAGCTTCCTGGGTCTTTGTTGACGCTATTGAAATCTCCAGCCACCATGGAATCGAAGTCCGACCATTTCAGTTCGGTGGGTTGGCAACAAGAATATCTCGAACTCGGGCTACAGAAATGGCGTGTCCTACACATGAATCCGCCCACAGCGAGTACTCAATTATTGTTCCATATCGTCCATCTGAATCTGTACTGCAGCTTTGCAGAAATAGAGCGTACATCCCGAGCATCTCGGAAAGACAAGACGAGAATCACAGGCTTCGAGAAATCCGATTTACAGCGGACAGCTGTACTGCAAAAATGTTTCAACACAGCAGAGAACCTAGACAAGGCCAGCTGGCACGCAAGTCAGATCTTGGACATCGCATCTGGCATTGAGCTTGTCTCATTCTCGCCATCGAATGGACGGGTCCACCTCAGACAAGAAGCCGACAGAGCCAAAAAGGGAGAGCCTATTCATTTCGCGCATGCTGTGTACCACGCGACAATGGTGCTTCGACTATCCTCCCTGCTTGAGAAGTCCTCTCAGTGGCACGGCGAACAGATTGGTGGATCTGAGCTTGATTTAATCTCTAGAAGAGGGACACGGTTGCTTTCTCGCTCAAGCAGTCGGGTCGCTGGTGTGTTCAAGCAAGTTTTAGACTCTCTACAGACATCGGCCTAAGATCCGAGTCTCTAATCCTACGGAGAAGTCGATATAAAACGATTAAACGCCCCTACTAGGGCAATAAGAGAGAATTACGGGTCAAAAAAACCAGTTCGTACTCGAAGCCATTATTTTGTCTATTTTGTCTCGGACTTCAGCTCCTGCAGCATCAACGCCGCCAGCTGGGCAGGAGTGGTTGGCGGTCTTCCTAGCAGCCACTCCAAAACTCCCGGATTGGCGATGATGCCACGCCTGTTGTAATATAGCAAAAGGCGCTCGGGCCCATCTCTGAGATTCTGGTCCACGTCCGCCGTGCCGAACACCAGCTGACAGTATATTTCAACCGCTTCTTCATAGGGCATTTGCTTGATCTGGATATCCTTGCCCAGCACGGCTCCCACAGAGCGAACATACTCCGAATACTTCATGGGTAATGTACTGACCAGCTGGTACGTGGCGTAAAAATGCCTGCTCCGCTCCCGGATCACCTTCACCGACACCTCGGCATGGTCGCGCACGCACGAAAAGGAGAAAGCGACCTCGGGATCAAAAGCGGCCACGTAAAGCGGGTTCCGATCCGGCGCGTCTCGCAGCGCCAGCAGTCTCCCAATGGCATTGTCAGCGAAGTGACTGGGTTGGAGGATCGTGTACTGCAAGTCTGTCTCGATCAGATACTCCTCAATCAGCCTCTTGCGGTCGTGGTTGAGAAGCTTGCTGATCTCGGGATGCAGCACGGAGCTGAAGACAAAGTGCGCGAACTTGGAGCCTGGTTTGCGCGACTCTTTCACCGCGGCGTCGATGACGTTCACGCCGAACTGCACTTCGTGCGGGCTGAAAGTTGGGCTGACGTAGTAGAGCGTGCTGGCGCCGTCGAGGATGCGCGCACAGTCCTTCAGGTCGTCGAGATCGGCGCGCATGACTTCGGCTGAGGGATATTGCTGCGAGAGTCTGGATAGTGAGGTCTCCGAGTGCACGACGAGGCGGAGTCTGTAGGCCGATGATGGTGTCGACTGCTGATACAGCAGGGGAATGATCTGGCTGCACTGTTTACCCGAGGCGCACGTCAGGACGATGAGTTCAGCCATAGTCGGCATTTTTCTCTCTCAAGAACAGAGAATTTCGATGTCCTGCTCCAAAGTCCCAAGTTCTTCTAAAACCACGGCATTTGCTTAGGCAGGCGACTTCATAGATGACCATATCAATCATAGCATGAGTCCTTGAGGGATGCCTGATCTATATACTGTACCTTGTCAGGCCCTCATGGCGTTAAGATATCGATGATTCTTACTTCCAGCCCCTTACAGGTATCCAGTCACGAACGTGTCTTTTCATCCGTCGGCACAAGCAACCCATATCCAACCTATCATCGAATCTCACCTCCCTACCTAGTTAGGTAATGTTGCGAGCTTTCTTGGGAAGGATCCTTGGGACGTCATGGGGTTTTGCCCGAGAGTATATGCATGCGGGGGTCCGAGACCAAGAGCAGAGTGGAATAAGGGCAGCATAGTATAGCATAGCACAGCCTTTGTGAGAAATGAAAGATCAAAAGACGTGACTGTTGTCAAAGAGTCATCGAAACATTGGCTTACCTGAGTGATCAGATACAGAATCTGAGCACGCTAAACCCGAAAAATTTCCTTGATTGCTTGAAGCTTTACCCTGTTGGCGCACTGTACGAATAGTTGCCCATCCTGGAAGCTACTAGGAAAATCGCACCTTGGACACACGAAAGATGAAAGGAATTACCGTGGCACGTAAATGAGGCAGTCACTGATTGGTCGGTTAGCTGATTCGAAATTCATTCTGTCTTGCGCATCGTGAAATGGGGAAGCCATTCTAAAATCTATATAGATTCAGATGGGGTTTCTTTCTCCTTTGCCGACAGACACACGGGAAGACGTCTGGGATGTAGACAAAACAGAAGATGTCAAATCTGTTAGACGTCTGAAGTCTTGGCAAGGTCTCGCTCATACAAGCCTTCCCTATCCCACGAGAAGCAGGTGGCAAGTTTCCAGTCTTCTCGGATACCTAGGAAACGTCGTGTCATAAGAGGATGGAGGGAAGTAGAAGTGAAGATCAGGTTAACGATGGTCGATGGATAGGAACGGCAAGCACTTTTGTGGCGATCGAGGTGCGCTTTTTTGTCAGTTGTCACGCTGTATCGCTTGCCACCAAGCACCCAAGCAAGACGAAGGCCACCACGACGATCTCGCATCCTTTTTTGGGAAGAACTTCGGTCGTTAGATAATGCTGACCCATGGTCAGAGCAACGATCTGCTTTTGTCCCGCTGGAGAATAAGTACCAAGACCGCTGTCAGTGGCGAGAGTGCTCATTGGTATGCACCTTTTTGTAGAAGTTGTAGTTCCGTAGTAAAGTACTCAGACTGGAGACGCTCGACCCGGGTTGGCTGATCAGTCCGCGAAAAGAGGCAAAATCTGCATGTACCTGCCAGTGTGTACCCATACTGTGGGGTTCGATCTCATCACTCGAAATGAAGCTGGAGAGCTTGAAGAAAGAGAGGTGGCAAAAATAGGTGGTGAGTGAGTCAAGATCGTGACTTCCATGGTTGTGTCCGTGTGCGTATCAGACGATGGTCGGAGTTCGGCCGGCCCTGTTTTCTTCAATCGGCGCCGGTGAAGCAAGAGCGAGGCTCGATCCGCAGCATGCCACTGGGACTAGCTGGCTGCTAGCAGATGAGAGTTGGGAGCAGATGCACATGTGTGCTCCGTATTCGAGGACATGCTGATGGGAAATTAGAATCCGGGCGGGGTTTCTTGTGGGCGGGTGGCAAAGGGCTGGGCAGGTAGCTTGGTACCGCCTGGGCCACTGCAGTCCCCGAGCCCGCCAGCTGCCAGCTTTGTGTGCTCGTATCCTTGCTGATCGTACTCGTATGAATCTACAGGAATTGGCTGACTTGGGCGTTGGGCGTACAAGCACAGGAAGATACTCGTATGTGTGAGTGTCTGAAAACTTGAAAGAGTCGGTGCCCTGCAGGAGCTGAAAAGAAAGAAGACTCGGAAAAGTGAGGCCTAGCCCCTCAGTGGCCCGCTACCTGGAGGGCCACAGGGCCCAGACATGGTTCCTCGATGGCTGTTGGTGATAGTCCAGGGATTTGCCCGGTTTGACGTGGGGAAAGCCGAGACTGGCGACCAAAAAGGTACGTACCTCAGGGGTGGAGAACCTGTGCCAGCCCCAATGCGGTCGGTAAATTGAGTGCCACAACGCCTGGTGCATCAGCCTGTACCCAACGCCCCAGTGAGTACTGGTACAATCACGTACTTCGGCCCTTGTCCCGTCTCCCGCTCTTCCTTGAAAGTGTGCATGGGGTTTCCGGTTCTCAAATTCACTATTGCGAGCATGTGTAGTAGGAAGCAGTTATAGTAGGACTGGTGTAGGTGACTGGTGTTGTAAGGCTTCGGCTTCGGATTCGCTGTTATACTATGGAGTTGTCGACTTGCGACTGTTGGCTGAGTAGTGCATCGCGGCTATGTATTTATCAGGCTTGAGAACGGTTCAAAGTAACCAGCAGCAGCATAATAATACAAGGCACAATTACAGAGGTCGCTGCACCGAGTCCTGCTTGTCCCTCAGTAGCCCCTCGACAAAGCAGACCTCCTACTATTCGCCACACTTTGTAACACCACAGACACCCCTCCTCCATAGCGCGAAGTCGAAGCTGAAGCCCAAAGCTTGACATACGCCCTAAAACTCCACCCGAGTGGCGATTTTCGCCTTGCTGTATCATGAAGTTGAGCGCAATCTACCAGACTGGGAAGGCAATTGCCCTGATCTGGGGAGGTACATGACCTCGTGCATGGTTTCGGGGCCGTGTAAAGAAAGGAACCAAAGAAACCGGGCAAGCTAAGCTAGGGCAGTGGAGAGCTTGAGCTGCACGGAAGTGTGGGAGGCGACTTGGGATAGGGTAAGGAAACCTTGGGAACCACAGCGGGCAGTGGGCAATACGGACCATGAGGAAGAGAGATGCGTGTGAGAAAGGCAAATGAGGTGGCGAATTGCGCGAAATGAGGGGTCAATGGGCAAGAGCGTGTCTTGGGTCTGAAACGGGTCAAAGCCATGCCTCGACTGGGTCCCTCAAGACGCTGCCTGCCTGGCCACACTGGCCTTTCCCGTCTTACTAACCCCCCATGTACCATGTTCTGGTGCTCATCAAAAGTTCCAGCCCGACCTTACCGCGGCCTCGTGAATAGGAGACGGTATGGTGGGGCTCGCAGTGTACACATGAGGATGAAAATCAAAACGAATGGAATTCGTATCTCATATTGAAATTAGTATGTGACTCTTTGGTTGTGGCTCGGGGTATCTGTGTACAAAAAGGATCAAAATAGCAAGACCACGGCAAGGCTAGATGGCCGATCTGCCCCTGTAAGCTTTCGCTGATCAATGCCCAGCATGGACTTCCGTGTGCAAATTCCATGTAGATCACGGTCAATGTCCTCGTATTCAACGGACGATCATCAACGTCGTCTTATGCTGTCGTAAATTTAATGTGCTCTTGCGGCGCACCAGCTCACTCCTAAATAGCCTGACCGTGGGTCATCGCAGGATGATGTGCCAGATCAGGTCGGCTCAGTTCAGGGCTCATGGGATACCGCTCGCTAGTGGAGCTTTGGCTGTACTTGGAGCTTGCACCACCGGGGCTCTGTGCTTGGAACGGACTCGAGATGGCCATGTGCATCTTAGGCGTTTCGACCATGTCGGCGTTCTTGCGAGAGGAATATGAAGGGAGAGAGTCGCGCTTGCTGCCAAGGAAGAACGACCTATAGTGGCTCTTTCGAGTCGGGAGTTTGGGTGTGGATGCCTCAACGTCGGCTTTGTGGGATGCGACTGCGCCATGAGACCTCACTTGCCGAGCAGTGAGATGAGCTTTGGTGTCTCGGAAGATGTAACTCTGCAGACAACTGTCAGGACTCGGCCGTCAAATTCATCGTGCTTTCTGGCAACTTACTGCGAAAAGGTTGACGAAACCCATGGTGTAGGAGATAATGCCCGAGGCAATAACAAGCCGCCAGAATGGCAGTCCTAGGCTTTCCTGGCTTGTCGCTTCTTTGTTCAAATTTCCTAACACACCGTTTCCCAAGAAGACCATGGCAACTCCGAGCATGACAAAGCTAGCTCGAGGGCTAAAAAGCGGCCAATTTTTCGAGATGTAGGACTTGAAGATGGGAAGTTCGGTGAGGATCAAGAACCCTGAAACGGTCAGAATTTTGCTCGTGCGATCAGGCCATGCCTATGAGCCATACCACTGATGATTGCCCGAATAATGTGCTCACAGGCGTCAAAAAAGAAGAATTTTGACACGATAAAAGTCTTGACCAGCATGACTGAACTCCCCGCAATAACTGCGAGCAGAGCGATTATGTTGATGACTCGAATGACATTCAGCACGACGTATCCAGCGCCGGCCAATTTCTTGGGAAAGAACCGCATTTTGTTGGAGACAATTCGAGAGATCCAGTTGTATTAATTGCTTTTCGATTTGAGATAAACACCTGGGGTTGTTACAAGTTTGTGGACTGGAAGTGGACTGGAAGGGTATCTTGAACAGGAAGCGATGAAAAAAACTTTTGGGAAGTTCGCGCAGATGGTGGATATTTGTAGATTTCGATCTGTGAGCTGCAATAACTTGGTGAATAGGAACAATAGTATGAGTGACACCTATTGAGCATCCAGAGCATCAATAGAAATTAGGGAACAGTGAGAAGAATAGCGAACGAGGAAAGAGGTGATGAACATCAGAGGAGGGTGAGGCAGAATGGGACAATTCTTCAATGGCCCTTTTGACCTCGAAGTCAATTGTCTTTTGGACCTTTCACCCATGTGTTTGAGCTCTCACGAGGGATAAGCGCGCGAGCGCGAGATGATGCTGTAGTATATCCATTGTGACCTTCACGAGCGAGACGTGACGATTGGCCAGACAGTGGCACTGTCTGAGAAGACGTCGAAATCGGTTTCAGAGAACAAGGGAACATCCGCCTGTGGCAAAGTCTTGACCGCTCAAGTACAAGTGATGCCCAATTCAGTCCAGATTCATGAAGTTTGAGGCAGATTCCATGGTTTCCTCAGGCCTTGGAAGGGCAAAGAGAAGGAGTGGATGTGGTTGAACGACACCGAAATGGCTGCGTGAACCTGAAACGCGCTTGAGGCCCGTTTCCCATTTTTGACCCCTTGACGCCGAGGCCACGGCCCCAGATCGACACAGCCTGATGCTTGCGAGAATATTGTCTGGCCGCTGTGACTCAGTATGTCAAATGATACTGGTAATGATACAGACAGGAAGGCGATGAAGGTGAGTGAGAAACGAGTGAGTGAGACGGGATGAGATTGAAGTCAAGCTCAAAGAAACCGAACCACCGTCGGAACCGCAGTTTCTTTTTTCCGACAGACTGCGCTGATTCTGGCCACGCACCAAGTTCACCGCGCGAGGCTTCCAAGGTTCCATTCTTCTTTCTCACCCCAAGTTGACAACTTACAGCAGAAATCTCCCCCCTGCGAAAAGCATATCACTTAGGGAATTAACCCACTACATTACTCGCGTATTTCCGACATCATGACCCGCGGAAACCAAAGGGACAAGGCCCGCGAGAAGAACCTGAAGGAACAGGCTGGACAGGTATGGCTTGCCCCGACGTAGTCTGCTTGGTGAATGAGCTCCGGAATTACAGCTTCTTCGATCTCAGCTCATGCGGGCACGCGCGTGCTCAGGAGTGACAAAAGCACTAACCCATACCGGCACAGAAAAAGAAAAATACGCAATCCGGGAGCGAGTTTGCCCGCACGAAAGAACAACAAGCGGCCATTATGCGGGAGAAACAGGCAAAAGGTGGGCGAATAACCCGACATCGTGAAACACAGTAATCAATTGGAACGAGCAAAGGATCTGACACCTACCCTCTGGCAGCTGCCGAAAAGAAGGCCGAAGGAGGCGCAGACACGAAGAAGAAATGACACCAGCCTATATGTGTCTTCAGGCTCGAGAAAGACACATAGTGAATCCGACGCAACTATGACACGTCATGAGAAATTAAAAGAGCATACCCTTCCCATATTCATACAACGACATACGAAGCGCCCTTAGCATGGAGTTTTTAGAAAGGTGGCGCATGCAGGGTGGACAGTCCTGTTGGCGACTGATGATATTGGCTATTTCATTCGTGTGGTCGCAAGACTTCAGTCAAGTCATATCATACCACAGGATAGATGATTGGCATGTTTTTCTTGATCAAAGCATGCCTAAAGCTTTCAAATTAGCGTAATTCTTGTTCTTGACTTCGAAGCACTGGCATCATGCGCTTTCCGCCACAGACCGCCACTAGTACTGAGGCAAGGCTGTGAATAAGTTTCAGCCTCGTGAACCGGCGGAGTATTGATATTCCGACGCACTGCCGGTTTGATGACAACGTTGGATTTTTCTAGTATCGTATTGATTTCTTCTTTGTTGCTCTATAGACCTTTAGAAAGACAGTTCTGATAGCGATGCCGCTGCCTCCTAAACCATGACACTCTGGACCAGGTAGGTACACATCCGTACACCACACTCAGCCCAACCCCGATCCTCCTTCTCTCCACGCCAGATCCCCCCCCAAAAAACAATACCTCGACAGACACTCCAATCCCTAACATATCTCTCAAGCATCAAACCCTTCTGGCCACTCCTAATAACCTTCATCCTCCCGCGCGGGATCGCATACTACCGAGCCCTGAAACTCGCGTACCGCACACGCCCACCGCCTCGACCACTCTCAGTCAAGACTTCTCGGGGTCTCAACGTGCTCTTCGGCTCGATCTGCGTGTTCCTGTACGCCTCGTGGCCCAACTTCCGCGGCGATCTGTCCGAGCACAATGTCTTTGTGGTGACGCAGTCGCGCCTGAGTCTGCCGACCGATGTGCTGTTTGACAGGGTGGCGCTTTTGAGGGAGGGGGCTGTTTTGACGGCGAGGGATGAGGCTCTCAGGGCGAAGTTGACGTCGCCGGCGTATGTTGAACTCTACTTTCCCTCCTTCCTTTTCCGATTTTTACTTCTATTCAAGGTTCAGAAGTGTTGACATGCCTTTATTCTAGTCTCCGACAACTCTACCTCCGCTTCGGGCCCGCGACGCTGGTGAACTGCCAATTCTGCCACCCTGACGACCCGCTCAGCTACATCCTCTACCACCTACCGACGAACACGTTGCTCCCGCACCTCTTCCACATTCTGGTCCTGGGGCTCGCGACGTCTGAAACCGTCTCTGGCATCGACGCATCAGCCTGGCGGCACAGCGTGCTCCTCGCAGCGCTGGTCCTCGCAGCGCTCGACGTCTTCCTCACCTCGACGTACCCGACCACCCCCATCGCCACCAGCACACTGGCACCCGCGGGACCGTTCTGGATGGGCTCAACACTGCGCTACCTGAGCCTGCTATTCTTCGACGCCGCGGTAACGTTCCTCATCTACGCCTCCACGACAGGGAGATTCTACATCTTCCCATCCTCCTCAGCGACCAATGCCCCCGCCGATGCGGAGACCCTGCACCGGCGAGCACAGGAATCCCTTACGCAGGCGTCTCTCGCACTGCAGATGACGGCGACGAATCTGCGGGCGTACTCGATCGCGCGGAACGCTGTGGTGCGCAATGACACCCTGAAGTCCGCGGACGATGAGTACTGGCGCACGGTGGTGGCGGTGGAGGGTAAGGGCGGTGGGGAAGAGAGTCTGTTTGAAGATGAGGAGGTGCAGGCTGCTGTGGCCAGAGTGTATGGCAGCGGCGGCTTTGATGTCGCGGCCGTGAGGAAGGAGGCGGAAGGGTTTGTCAAGCATGCTACGAGGGCGCTTGGGTGAGCCTCGTGGGGGGACGATTACCTCAGAGTCAGTATTATAGTATTATAAACGAAGCACGATTTAGACAAAAAGGTCGCCATTGCTAATGCCTTTGATTTATGATGCCAAGTATGTCATTTTTTTCGTGCCTTTCAAGTAATCATCCCAAGACTCGTAACTCATTAACTCATAATACTGATACCTGCGTCAAAGTCGTGTCCTCGTCTGAAGGTGATCAATCCTCGTCCGGTTCATCTTTGACAACAATAATATCACCGTCCTCACCCTCGCTGTCCTCTATCTTCACCCTCGGAGCCAGCTCCATCTCTCTAATTCTCCTGCCTCCAGCTCCCCTCACCTCTTCTGCAAAAACTACGGTCTCAACCCCCGCCGGGACCCTCTCCTCCTCTCCCTCAGGGACATTGTCGAGATCGATCTCCCAGCCTAGTAGTGACTTCAAAATGACCTCTGCGCCAGCTTTGCTCATGACGACATTTTTCTCCTTGCACCGCTCGTCGCAGATACATTCCGTACAGCCCTCGAGACAGTGACACGCACTGACGCGGCACACCGCGCGTTCAAGCAGGAGGTCAATAAATTCAAACGCTTTTGCAGCGATACCGGAGCCAGCGGCCCCGCCTTTGGCGTCGTAGAACGTCAGGCGCGCCGGCCGTTTTCGCTGCGTCTCTTTCTTTGCGAACTCCTTGAGCGCGTTTTTGCACTCAGTGCGCACGTCGCCCGGCATAGATACCACAAACTGCGGCATCAGTGACATAACGGCGTGTTCAGCTGCGTGAATACCTGCAGCTACGTTGAGGCGCTTGAGTTTCATGATCTCGAGTGCGGACTTGGGAATGTCGAGCCAGAGACCCTTGGAGTGGATGATGATAGGCGGGTTGTCAACCGCGACGGCGTCCAGGATGCGGCCTTTCTGGTCCACTTTGAAGAAGCCAAATACCACGGCATGGATCTTAATCCGTCCAAAGTAGGCTCTTGTTTGCGAAGGAGAAGCAATGCGTCTTACTTGTTCGGTTTCAATTGGATCAACGTCGGTGTAATCGCGTTGTTGGGTCGTCCAATCTACCTTGACGAGTTGGACACGAGCCATCTTGCGGTCTGGAGAGAAGTCCTTGACCATGTATGTGCGGCCTTGGTGTAGAAAGATGCCACCGTCGTACAAAGTGAAGAAGGCGCGCGAGGCTTCGACTTCTTCGAGCACCACGTTGCGTCCATGTGTGATGTCCACAACGGCGAAATGGTCGTCTTCAGTGTCTCTGATAGCCACGCATTTCGATGGATGAGGGCGGAATCTCTCGTTGCAATGGTAAAAGCCCATTGGATCGTATATGAGACGGTCAGTACAAATCTCGGAGAGCATCTTCCCTAGATACTTCTTATCTTCTTCAGGCTGTATAGGCATCTCAAAAGCTGCGCATTGGATATGTCCTTCGACGACAAGTTCATTTGTCAAGTCGACCTGGAGTTCGCAATTCGGTTTTGTGAAGATCTCGTCGGGATTCTGCATATAGTGCTGATCAACGGCAAAGCAATCACCGACAAGAACAGACAAAGAATCTCGATTTCGCCGCCCAGCACGGCCACTCTGCTGCCTTAAGTTAGCGATGGTATAGGGAAATCCCATCGTGACGACCGCGTCAAGAGACCCAATATCTACGCCAAGCTCGAGAGCAGTTGTGGCAACGATTCCCATGAGCTTTCCACCGAACATCTCTGACTCAATTTGCCGGCGGTCTTGAGCTGCATATCCTCCACGATATCCCATAACCAGAGAGCCACATTCAGGTCTCTCTAGATTTATAAATTCAGCCCTGACAGCCGCCAAAAGCACCTCACACTGCTTGCGAACACGACAAAATGCGATTGTCCGAACACCTCGTAAGATGAGGTTGCAGATCAGCCGCGCCGTTTCAGCGAAGGCATCACCACGACCGGACGTTGGATCACCCGGATCTTTGTAGGGTGTATTCCAGCAGATAAACTCTTTCCGTCCAGATGGTGAGCCATCGAAATCAGTCAGCTTGACCTTATCGACGCCAAAGATTGTCTTCATGTGTTCTTCTGGGTTGGCCACCGTCGCAGAGCAGGAAATGAATTTCACTTTGCGATTTCCCACCGCTGCACAGATCCGACGCAGTCGCCGCATGATGAAGGCCACATGGGCGCCAAAAAGGCCGTTGTACACATGCAATTCGTCGACAACAACGAACTTCAAGTTCTGCAGAAAAGTTCTCCAGCCACTTTCCTGTGGAAGAATAGTGATATGCAGCATGTCCGGGTTCGTGAAGATAATTCGACCTTCGTCTCTTATGTAATTGCGTTCCTTCATGGGAGTATCGCCATCGAATGTTTCCACAATTGTGTTCTCCAGTCCGGGAAGGTATTTCAACAGTTCTTTCATACTTCTTCGCTGATCCTGGGCCAGTGCCTTGGTCGGGAAGATGTACATGCCTCGACTTTCCGGATCTTTTTCTAGCTCGTGCAACATTGGTATCTGGTAGATCAAGGACTTCCCGGAGCTAGTTGAGGTCGACACAATGATGTGGTTGCCATCTCGCAGATTATTGATCGCTTCGGCCTGGTGTGAATAGAGTTGTGTTATATTTTTACAATTGTAGAGGGCGTTGACGAGGTTCTGTGATAGTTGAAAAGTCAAATCGCCATATATTGCTGGCTGTGGGTCAAAAACACGATGTCCGTCGGGGACAATCTGATGTGAGTACCACTCCAGCTCGCTGATTTCCTTGACGATTTCTGATATGGACTTTCGGTCTTTTGGGATTGCCTTCAGCAGTCCGGTGCTGTCAGGACCTGGTGTTGTGTGACGACTTGTGGAAAGGTAGGGAATGTATTGATCTTTTAAATCTAGTATCTTTTCCACCGGATCTTTCTGCTCTTCCGCACATTCGTTGAGAAACGCGTTGATGGCAGAGTTAAATTTGGCATTGCGCTTTTCGATGAGTTTGAGCATCGATTTCTGACTGAAAACTGGTATTTTGAGGTCTTCGTTCCTTAGTTTCTGAGTAGCTTTCGTCGGTTGACCAGTCTTGGGGTCAATGACTTGTCTCTTCAAGTCACCATCGGTGAATTCGAATAAGAGGACTTCCTTGGAAGCCTCCGATTTGTCTCGTGGCTCGCTCTCATCTTCTTCTAGAGACCTGAAATGTTCTGCTCTGCCACCTTTGACACCATCTGCCTCACTCATCAGCGTGACCATCAAATGCTCCTCGTCGACATATGAGAAGTTGATGGCGCGCGGCACCAAAGCTTTGACCTGTGCTACATCTTCCTCAAGTAAAGGTCTTTTGATATGTCCTTCCACCGCAGTCTTGATATTGTCCCAAGTTGTTGCGAAATGCTTTCTCGTGCAGCAGAACGTATATACCAGGTTCAATGCGCGGTGTAATTGTGAGAGGTATTTAAATTGCTCTGGCCATGGAATTTCTGAGTCTACAAGATTTGAAGACGAACTCCGACGGAGCAGGGCAGGTTTGGATATGCTTTTGCTTCTCTTCGGCTTCGCGCCACCATCATGGGTCTTTGTAGGAACTGTGGTTGTGCTTGTAGTGGCACTACTCGAGTCAGGGTCCGTCGATTGTGAATTCTCATTTTGCGTCTGTCGCTTGCGTTTGCGGTTCACAGGTATTCGAGACACGCTAGCAGCCTGCAGCTTGACCATGATAGATCTAGACAGAAGCAAGGTAGTGAGTACGAGAATCGCAGGAGCGAGGCAGGACACTTGTAAGTAGTAAATCCATTGGGTGATCGGTATCGGCGACTGGCGCAACTGCGCATTTCACAATTGGACAGTCGATGACGTTACTGCTTCTGACACGCGTAAACGCTACTGCTACGCGCGGCCACGTGACTGTCTAGATAGCTGTCATTAGGGCGTACTAAAGAACCAGTGGATGCGTATCACATTGGGATGTTCTTCATTTGTAACGTTTCATTGGTATTAAGTTTGAATTGACTGGGACATGTCCAGGACCGAATTACACCGGCGTCCGTGCTCCTTGAATGATCCTACTCCGTACATCTGGCTTCAGGGCCAATTTCAGTCCTTCGATTTGCCTCTGCTCCTGTCGTAAAACCCAGCTATTGCACCATGTGAATATCACTCTGTACACTCTCGTTTCAGACCGTGCCATCGTTTCCATAAATCATCATGCTTGTTGCCGGATAAAGAAACACAATAAAAGAAGAAAAAGTGGCGATGTTGCGCCCTGCTTGGAGTAACCGTTTCACTCCAATCAATACCATTGTTCGCAGCGCCCTGCTGGTGGTAGGTGAAATTGCTCACTGAGGCGCCCTGCTGCGCGTCCAAGCTGGCACTGAGAAATATTTGGGCGAGGCGCCCTTAGGTGGGTCCAAGTCAACAACAAGTACAATGTGCACGCCGCGTCCACCCGCAGATCCAAAGACCCAAGACAAACTGGGCGCCATGTTTCGATCCAAATCATACTGAACATCAGTTCTGTCTGCCAGCTCCACCGGCGCCACCAGGGCCATCATGGCCTAGAAAGTTGTGGAATTGAAATGGTAGGTTTGGAGCACGAGGTGCTGCAACCCCTGGAGGAGGTCGGGCCCCAGCACCATTGAGAGGAGCATACACATTTGGATGATAATGGAAAGGGTCACCTGCAAAATGTTGCATTGCACGATGTTGGGCTTCCATAGCTTGGGCGTGGAAGTTATTGTGCTGAAATGCTGCAAGATGTGCTGCTTGTGTTGATAGATTTCTAGCGGGGCCCGGCACTCGTTGATATTCTGGCAGGTCATTCGATTGAGGTTCTTGGGCTCTCATACCGAAATTTGCACGTCTGCCCACCGTAGGTTGGATTGCCTGCATATTGAAATCAATCGGTGGATTATGCATAAAATCCATGGGCACGTCAGTAATTCCATCATTTTGGAACCCTAGCCCAAATTGTAAAGTACCCTGGGGCCGCATCGCGGCAGGAAAATTGATCCCCATATTTGGAGGGGGAATAGGAGCCATGTTACGATTCAGAATGATAGGCCCAGTCTGGTGAAGAATTTGCGGTTGTAGTATATGTCGATTCTGCGCCTCTCCGTGCCTCCTGTTAAGATCGTCTTGCAACTGACGCATTTGCTGCATCCTAAAATCAGGAAGCATGCCGCCATTCACTCCATTTCTCTGGTCTGCGCCGCGCAGGTCGTTCATAACAGCGTTGAGCACGGGATGCGGCCTTAATGCTTCGAGATGTGCGGCTTGCGTCTGTAACAATTGAGCCCGCTGCTGGCGCTCATTGAGTCTTGCCGCTGCTTCATTCTGGTCCCGAAGTAAGAGATTTGCCCCGGGATGATTCAAAAGATTCATCAAGTGCTGGGGTCGTGTAATGATTGGTCCACTGGTGTTCAACGCCATTTGTAAGTCTTCCTCGTTCAATTCGCTATCTTCAGCCTTGGCTTTGGCAATGGCCTCTTTCTCCGCTTTGTCTGCTTCTCCCTCATGTCTGTCAACGTTCGGTGTATCATATAAGATACATCTAGTGGGGTCGAAGTGCGTGTAGGCATTGCTACCAAGAGCGCTGATATCGGCATTGCAGTTGTAGCAAAAGATGCTGCCACATCTTGTGCATGTCATCTTGTTACAACCATAGTCTTTGATGATCTTGGCTTGACAGTGTCGACAGGTCCGAATGATAGCCTCTGATCGAGCTTCCTCAATCAAATGGCGAAGAGACTGAATTCTGTCCTTTGCGGCCTCCTCACACGTCTTTGGAACATGACTGGGTTTTCGGCACTTTCTGCAACTGACGACGCAGCACTCGGAGTTTTGGCAATTGAATAGAGGATCCTCCAGAAGATCCCCGCAGATTGCTTGGTAGTCGCAGGAGGGACACTGCTCGAGACCTTCAATTTTTGCAGCTGCGATCTCGGCTTGTTGCTGATTGAATTCCAGTCGGTCAAATGTGATGATTGGGATTGCTCTTCCAACATCTTCGCGAGAAAGTTTGGCGGAGCAGCCACCAGCATCCATGCAAAGCATCTCATACTGCATGATGCCTACCTGTGCGTCCGCCAGACCTTCAACGCAGGTGAAGCAGAAATAATGAAGAACTTCTCCTGTACAAGGGACCGTGCGATTGAGAGGTGTTTCGGCATCATAACAACATTGACACTCCATTAGAGCTCCTGACTTTTTGTGTTCAGCTAGATTGGCCGCCTCGCTTTCATCCTTTGCCTTCTTTGCGGCATCTTTGAGAGTTTCGCGCGCCACGTGTTGTTTCGCTGCCTGAAACTCATTGACCCGATGGGCATACTCATCTGCGATGCGCAGGTCATGAAGCTTTAACATGTACTTCTTTTCAATATCATTTCTTGGTAGCTTCCGGCGTGGGTAAGGTCTCGGTTTTAGTTCGTAATAGCGGTTTTCAAGGTCATGGATAGTGACGAACGTGTTGAAGATGGAGTTCTTTGCCCTCACTTGCTGGTCAATGAAGTGTGTAGGAACGTGAACGAAATGTTTTGCAAGCAGAATTGTAGCATCGCGTTTGTACATCCCGTCTTTTGGAATTGATCGGTTCCAGGTGATAGTGATGCCGGTACCATCCTCTGCCGGCTTCTTCTCGGGAATCCGACGTTTGGGTGAGGGCGCTTTAGGGTAAGATGGCATGTCGAGTATCTCCGTGATGATTCTCCCAGCAACCGCAGGGGCATCGAGGGCCTGGATCTCGTAGTCCTCATCGGTATACTCATCGAAATCATCAGTAAATGGATCATTATTGGAAGGTTGAGGCAAAACAGCTATGGCTCGGATCTTTGTCGTGACAAAATCGCGGTCAATGTCGGGGAACACTTGGATCACGCTCTCAAGGCATTTCTTCTCAATTTCTTGTTGACGTTCGTCAACAGCATCATCACTGGACTCCGAGTCTGTACCGTGAATGACAAATGAGGTGAGTCGAGCATTTTGCAACATGTTGATTTTTCTCTCTGCCTTTGCAATGATCTCTTCATCCCACTTTTGGCAGATCTCTTGATGGCCTTCGATAGTACCAAGGGTGACTGGAAACTTTTCGTAGCCTGGACCTCGATACATCTTAACTCCGAACTGCATGTCAACGTAATAAGGGGCTGGTTTGTCTTCCTTCTTTTTCTTCGGCGCCTTTACTTTCGGCTCTAGTTCATCGGCCAGGTCAAGATCTTCCGCCCAAAACAGATCTAGAGGGTCTTCGACAGGTGGCGGCTGAGGTGGGAATTGTAAGTTAGGTCGATTTGGGCCAAGGGCCGCGCCCATCATTGCACGTGGGTTGGCAGGAGTAGCACGACGTTTGCCATTTGCCCGAGAGGGAGAGCCAGGAGAGTTACTTGTAGACCCGCCGTCAGGTCGGGATCTCTTGGTAGGTGGACGATCCATAACGTTCACTTCTGTGTCTGTGCTGTCTGCCTCGCTACCTGAGGAGATTTGAATGACAGACCGACCGAGTCGAGCGCCGGCACCCGGACCCGAACGCTGGGAAGGAACGGTCTGCGGAATCCCGTCGTCAGAATCTTGGTCGGATATTTCGATGAGAGCGTCTCGTCGTTCTTGTAAAGTCTCCCGGAGACGTCGAGGAGATCGATAAGTCACAGTGTTGGGGTGTTCATCTAGATCGAGAGGGATTTCGTCGGGCCTATTAGACAGAATGTCAGTTCTCAATTCAATGCGAACGAAGGAGATTTCTGAGCGCCAGAGGCAGCGCTGAAATAATCTTTCATGGTTGTCACGCAGTCTTCACTGTAGAGCCAAGATACAAACTGCCGCGATTGACTGTCACTTACTCAAGGTTTAGCGGTTCGTACGCCATGTTGATGTTTGTTCCATCCAGCACGGAACGAAGGAAGAATGAGAGAGAAGTTTAAGAATTGTTAGCCAGCAACTTCGCTTGCCCAATAAATCGAAATCAAGACACGAGTGACAGATCGAGAATTGGTAGACAATTGCGATGCTGCCACTGGGATGGTGGCAGTCAGTCTGAGTTGTGTAGCGTGTAGCAGTGAAGAGAAAGTCAAGAGAAGGAAGATGAGTGTTAGAGCAGCGAAGGTGAAGGAATTTAAAGGATGAATGCGTTGAGCAGCTGTTGTGATTCTTCACATCTTCAAGCGTGGGCGCGGGTCAGGCAGAAAAGAGTGGTTGGAGCACGAAGCCGAACTTCCAAGTGGTTTGCTTGCGGAAATCATCGACAAATAATAGTATGTAGCTGAAGCTATGTCGGAGTGCTAATCATTCCAAAAGTTAGATACTTCCAGTATAGGCGTTACCAGTGTGCCGGGTCTGAGTTCTGGTTTCGAAGCTGTCGAGGCAGCGAGACGACGCCTGTACGAGAAACAAAGGATTCGAGGAGAGGGGTATGCAGGTGGCAGTGGCAGCTGCTGCACTGGCCGTTCGAGTCACGGTCTGCATTTGCCTTGGCCATTGCATTGCATTGTGACCGGTCATCTGCGACCACCATGGCGAACCACATCTCAAGTATCTGAGTTCAAGGCAAACGCTTCTGGCGACGATGATTGCCTCGATTAGTTCCAGGTCCAAATCGATATCCGATACACTAATAAAAGAATATGGAAAAGTCCAAGCTGATGAACCGCCGCCATTCTGTCCCGGATCATCGTCGGCTAAAATCCGAGCTTCACTAGCCGCACCCTAGCGCCTAAATGGTGTCCTGGCGTTAAACCGCATTACCCCTCTGTCCTCTGTGCCCTCCTCAATATCCGCATGTGCTACCTGGAGCTCCTTGCTTCCTGCTCCCTGCTCCCTGTTCCCTGGAGTGTGCGCCTGCGCCTGCACCCACGCCCACGCCCAACCATTGTCTCCTCCAGCCATTTTGACAGGTGTGTGAATCAGAAAAAAAGAAACACTGTCTTCAGCTTTGAATGAATGTGTTTTTCGTGACCATAAATAGGTTGGTTCGGATGCGCCTTTTGACATCGCCGTCACAATCTGCTCGATTCGCTACCAAGTTCACTCTTTTCCTATCATTTCAGCTTCATTTTGAGTCTCTCGATTTTTGGCCCACCAGCGTAGAAGAAACGGATAGAACGCGACAATGACCACAGAACCGCCCACGCTATTCGCCTCTACCATGACATCGAAGCCTCCTGCTATCAATGCAGACTCCCTGCCACCTGCCCAATCTCCAGACCTCAAGCTTGAGAAAGCCTCACCTCTTGAATATGTCCAAACTGCCTACTTGAATGCCGATGAGTGGAAAGGTCCCCTCACCATGGAAGAATACCTTCAGCGCGAAGATGCTCTTCAAGCTGTCGACCTCACCAAAGATGGTCGAATCACAGGATGGATCTTGACTTCTGACTCGGTTCCCAAGAACCCTGATGGCTCGAGGCCCATCTTTGCCAGCTGTGAAAGTATCCCCAAACATGCCTATATGATCCGCGATGGCGTTTTTGAAAATGTCACTGTACATGGTGTCGCATCAGTCTATACTCGTCCTGAATATCGTGGGAAAGGATATGCTGGTCGTATGATGTCTGAGCTGGGCAAAAAGCTGGAATCGTGGCAATCTGTTGACGGGGGTATCAATCCATTCTCAGTCCTCTTTTCCGACATTGGGCAGACATACTATGCAAAATTTGGCTGGAAGCTTTTTGAGTCCACCCACATCCACCTCCCTACTATGGATTCCACAACATATACCTCGAAAAAATCCACATTTGATCCTGTCGAGGAACTATCACTTGAAGACTTGAGACAAATTCCATGTGCCCGATATCAAGAGAACCACTTCAGACAACTTCTCTCGGGGAAGATGGATGGCGGGACAACCCTTGTTAGCATTCGCCCCGACCTGGAGCATTTTCAATGGCACTTCACTCGGGACGAACTTCAAACGAAAATCATCGGGAAAGACTTCCCCAGAGTGAAGGGAGCTATCCACCGAGGTAGCGGCCTGGGTTTGATCTGGTGTCGAGTTTATGCTGCAAAAAAAGAGGAATGGCAGCTACACATTCTTCACACAATCTGCCCACCATCTGTCGGAACCGATGAGTATTCTCGAGACGCCATGTGCGCGCTCCTACTAAGGGCACAGTTGGAAGCTCATGCATGGGAGATGCTTGGCGGAGTAAGTTGTATTTTCTATCAAGGATATGTTGACACTAACATATTACTTAGGTAGAAGTGTGGGATCCTATCACCGTAGCGATGCTGGCGGCTCCAAAACTGAACGACATGCAAGAAGGCAAAGTGGAAATTGTGACTCGCGACAAGGAGCATCTATGCTGCCTTCGCTCGGCTACCGGGAGAGATGACCAAATTGTGTGGATGAATAAAGAAAAATATACGTGGTGTTAAGTATACGACGGCAGCCTAGCCAGAGGCACCGAACGAATACCTGGCACACCGACAGAAAACATCGGCAATGATGTATCCGTGCCATCGTTTGCAATATACTTTCTCTTACAGCTGATCCATGCCCACCTCAGGTCAAGGAATCTAGGTGAGCTAACGTGCGAAGCCGCATTCCAAGTTTGAAGCTGACCATAGCGTACAGTAGCCGAGTGCACCTCGTATCAGAGACGGTACCATCATCAGAAAACGGAGAAATCATCTGCGATACCTCGTTTCTCGTATGTCGTATTCTCGTATCTCTGTCTCCTAACGTTGGGCCAAGGTCTCTCCGAGCGTGAAATGCATATATTTCCCCTTTATCTCACAGTCTCGCGACCTTGGCGATTACTTCCACCTTTGGTATTGCTGTCGCAAGCCGAGGTTGACAGACTGTGAGAAGGCGCATGTGCCCTTCGTCTGATTTGAGCGGTAAGTAGCTATGGAACTTATACTCCCTGCAATCTCCTTCCCTAAGCTTCTGATGAAGGGAAAATTATACACAACCCCAAGAAATCGAAGGTTCTGCATTCTGGGCAAAAAGACACAAAGGTGACAAAGACCCCCATTTCATTCTGGTGAATATCTTAGTTTGCTATCATGTCCGGAAATCCAGCTCTCAAACACCCGTTCTCGGGCCTCGTCAAGCTCGCCGATGGGCAATATTGGCACAGGCCAGTAGGTTTCCAACAAAATAGGGGGCTAGCGTCCACGTCAACGAGGGCTCAACCAGACCTGATCATATTTTGCACCTGGGCTTTCGCAGCTCCCAAGCACGCCATCAAGTATATCGTCCAATACCAACTCCTGTACCCGCAAGCTCACATTCTGATACTCCAAAGTAACCGGCTGGGAGATTTTGCATGGACGGCCAATAAGGTGCAAATCGAGAGACTGGACCCCGCCGTCAAGGCTATTCGCAACCTGCTGGAAACTTTCCCCTGCAACGATCATGAAGAGCTAGGACAAGGAGAAAACAAACCCCACGGTCCCACCATCCTCCTCCATCTTCTATCCAACGGCGGCGCTCTATCCGCCGTCCAACTCGCCCAGGCGTACCGCGAAAACATCGCCATCTTCCCGCCTTCGTCCCAATCCCTGTCGCATGAGCGCCGAATCCCTCCTCCTGAACTCCCCATCTCAGCCATGGTCCTCGACTCCGCACCGGGCAGACCCGACTTCATCGCGGGCGTGCGTGTCGCGGTGTTATCCATCCCGGCCAGCGCACCATACCTGCGCACACTCTTCACGCCCTTAGCATACCTCCTCGTCGCGGGAATCAAAGCCGCCGACATGATTGGGTTCGAGAACTCCGTGGCCAAGCTGTGGCGATGTCTCAATGAGACAACCGGTCCGTTCCTACTCAACAGGACGAGATGGTACGCAGCGGACAAGGAGACTATCAAGGGAGGTGCAAAAGCCGCCGCGACACTGGTCCCAAGGACATACATCTACAGTACGCGCGACGACATGGTCGACTGGGCCTCTGTGCACGACCACGCCGCGACGGCGAAGGAACATCTCGCCGCTGTTGGAGCTGATGTCCTCGGTGGTCTTGCCGACGCCGACCTCGCCGACTTGATCTGCCTCGAGCAGTACAAGAGCAGTGCCCATGTGAATCACATGAGCACTGATCCGACCAAGTACTGGAGCATCGTGAAGGAGACGTTTGAGCGGAGTCTGCAGTGGAGCTAGCTTGCCGGAAACATGCGTGTATGTACTGGTGCTATTAGCTTTTCTCTCTCTTTCGGTCTGGTGTCAGGAGCAGATGATATAAGAAGCTAGTGAAACTTCACTAGCTGGTGGAGGTGCAGGGCCACATATTCGTCTACCTATTTGCCTGTCTATTCCAGTACACATGAAAAAAATCCTCCGAGTTTCTTTATTTCTATTCCTGCTCTCTTGAGAGGAGACCTGTTTCAATACGAGCATTTGCCTTATCCCTCTCGCCTCAATATGCGAAGTTCTCTAAAGTAGTATTACATGGGTTTTTGACCATTTTCTCGCCTTTTGTGCAACTTGAGCCTTTAAGCACAACCATGCCGTATCTCGGTTCTCACCGAGACGGATCTAATGTTGACTATGCACGTACCCACGCTCGGTTGAGCCAGGCGTGCTTCAGCCTTCAAAGGGCCGGGAACGCATTTGAGTGGAGTTGGTCCGAATTGGAGAAGATTGAACAGAATCTTCAGACTTGCGCCTTTTCCTCGTCTTTATTCTGCGAGACGGGGGTGCTGGGGTCGGTCTCGGTCTTCTCAGCAATTACCGGGGTTTCACTCTCGGTCTGGCTCGTCGGAGCAGACAGGGGCGAGGGCTTGGCTTTCATATTTTTCCATTCGACGCCCGTGGCGAGGAAGAATCCGAGGATGGCTGCAGCTAGGGACGCGTAGAAGACATTCGTGATGGCCTTGTTGTACGCCCACAACACCGAACCAAGCTTGTTGGGGAACGATTCCAATGTGACCTTCCTGGCGTCCCCGGATCCAGCATCCAGTATTAGCTGCACTTGTGCCGAATCAAGCCCCGCGCGAGACTTGAGGGACTTGGTGAGTTGGTTCTGGAAGATCGCCAGTGCAATGCTCTGGAACACCGAGGCGCCGAAGTATTGGAAAAACGCGCTACAGGCGAGACCCACGGGGATAAGGCGAGGTCGCGCGGCCAGTGCGGCTTGTACGGCGAGGAGGGGGCTTTGGAACGAGCTGCCGCCAATGCCTTGGAAGACGAGGTAGGTGATCCACTTTGCGTGCCCTGTTGAGGTCGACAGGGTGGTGTACAAACCTGCGGCGATGGCCATGCAGCCAATGCCGATGAAGAACCAGGGGTTGTAGTAGCCCGTGCGGTTTACTGCAGGGTCAATGTGTTAGTTTCTTGATAACATTTCATCTCGTCTGGTGTTTTGATAAATGTGGACTTACCGATCAATCCTGAAATCATTGAGGCCGCGACCTGAGCCCCAACCGCTGGGAGTGTCATCACACCACTGTGAAGAGGACTAGCTCCTTTGATGACCTGAAACCATTCTGGCATGTAGTAGATGTTGATGATGTATGCGCCGAACATGCATGCACTGAACAGGCAGCTGAGTAGGATGGAGCGTTGCAAGACAACGGAGAAAGGAATCATGGCGTCGTCGCCCTTATAGTACTCCCAGGCAAGAAAGATGGCAATTAATACAGCTGCTCCGCAAAACAGTCCTATAACCGTAGCTGATTTCCACGCGTATTGGTGACCTCCCCATTGCAATGCCAAGAGAACCATAACAATCGAGGGTATGAATATGGCGCAGCCAATAATATCAATTTTCTGAATCTTTTCCCATAAGGTCCCTTTGTCGGTATCACGAATTGGGGGCTTGAAGAAGAGAGCCAGTGCAACCAAAGTGAAGGCTCCGACAGGCAGATTGATGTAAAAGCACCATCTCCAAGAAACTTTTGTGGTTAGGGCACCTCCAATGATAGGGCCTGAGATCGTGGCAATTCCGAAGACAGATGTCAATGAAGCGGTGTAGAGAGCTCGTTTTGATAGGGGTGCCACGACTGCAAGGATTGAAAGCGCGCCTGAGAAGATCCCCGAAGCGCCAACTCCAGTAATGGCTCGGGCGACAATGAACATGTTGGAGCTTTGGGAAACAGCACATAGCAGAGATCCTAAAAGAAAGATGCCAACGAAGACGAAATAACTCCACTTGAGAGAGAAGTAGGTGTAGATCTTTCCGGAGAGAGGCTGCAGGGAACAAAGAGCTAGAGGGTAAGCTGCTGCATACCAGCCAATATCGGTCGTTGCATTGAATTGGACAGTGATGGCAGGAATAGCCTGTAAAACCAGTCAGTCTTGTGCTGAAAGCTGCCGTTGAAAACATAACTCACTGTAGATATGACAGAGACATCGAGGGCAAAGAGGTAGATGGTCAAGCCAATTCCAGCCAAGATGAGATACAATTTTGAGCCAGTCAGATAATAGTTGGTCTCTTCTTTGGGGACTTGAGCTACTTCTGGCCTCTCCAAATCCGAATCGTCCTTTTCGGAGCCTCGAGAAGGCATGTCGATGGTAGGCTGGGGTTCTTTATCGTCGAGCATGTTTGGTCAATCAAATATTGCAGAGGAAGGGTATTCACTAGCAGGCACGGCGAGAAGGGAGGAAGAAGCGGCAGCGACAACACATATAAAGGAAATTATACCTCCCTTCAATTTCTGGACAGCATTCAGCGATCATTTGCATTTGTAAACAAGGGACTTCGTAGTAGGGGATCTGAAGCACGGGACAGGCCAATTTTCATGTTTTCAAGCCGCTCCCGTTCAGTGTCCATCAACAGGCAACAATGATTAAGATAACGCATGTTGAGTAATTCTACCGCTTGCCAGTGCTGCTGCGGAATAGTGGGAATTTAAATTGCGACAGTCTCCCACGTATTGACGACGATATGAATACGGGACGGGAGAGAGAAGAGAAAAGGAAGCGGAGAGGAGAGGAACGGAGAAAAAGAAAAAGAAACGTCCGTAGCCGTTCCATTATTTATTTTAGTCTGACGATAGGAAACGGACAGTTTAACTCGCCTAAGCATGGCTTGTCATGCTGCCTACCCCCTGCTACCAGTCCGAATCAATAAATCTTGGAATCGGCCACGGGCTTTTGAAATTCCCGGTCCCACCTTCGCCAGTCTAGTCGTGTAGTCCTGCCCATTGCGAAACTCCTTCTCCGTCCTGCCCTTTTTTTTTCAATCCAAGGATAATGGTAATGAACGTGACTGGAAATGCTCAAACGAAACAGCGGGCGTGCGTTCGTTGCGCTACAGCCAAAGCGCGATGCTCCTTCAGCGGCTCAGACAAATCTTGTGAGCGATGCCGGAGGCTGAAAAGGGAATGCATCCTCGAAGACAAACCGCGACGCAAGAAGGAGAAACAATCGTCCCGTGTCAAAGCTCTAGAAGATAAAGTCGAAACGCTTCTTTCGTTGATAGGTCCGGAAAGGGCCGGCATGGCTATTCCTGCCACAAATACTCGACCTGATGTTCAGACGCCAGCTCCTACAGACGATGACAGTACGACAAGCGTGGCGTCTTCGACATGCGACCAAGGCCTTCATTTCGACGTGATCAGCCATGGTCTTCTCACGATATCAGCCGCGAACGCCATACTAGAAAAGTACAAAAGCTTTCGCACGAAACTCTTTCCATTCGTTGTTGTCGCTCCAGATATCGATGCTTTAACCCTGCGACGAGAATCGCCATTCCTCTTCTTAGCTATCATGACTGCGGGTGTCGAAGGCGATCATATACTCCAGCGCAGGCTCGGAGTTGAGCTAAGAAGGATACTGTTCGAACGAGTCATGATAGGAGCAGAGAAAAACTTTGATCTTTTGCAAGGCTTGCTGGTCCATCTCGGCTGGAACCATTTCCATTTCAACCCAATGAAGAAGCAATTATACATGCTCTTCCTTACCGCCTATGGCCTCGTCATCGATCTTGAGCTTGACAGATGCCCTGCTCATCGCGATCAGAGAGTGGCCAGTGCCATATGCTGTCATGCTCCCATTTACGGTCAACCCAAGACCTTGCCAGCACAGTGTCGAAGAAGTACGGCCGAAATTCGCGCTTTGTTTGGGTGCTTTTATGTAGCATCGTCATTAGCTACAATCCGGAAAGAATTGGCCATGACGCATACCAAATGGATCGACAATTGTTGCAATATCCTTGAAACTGAGCAAGAGTACCCTACAGATGTCGATGCAATCGCTTTCATACGGGCAAAATGCTTGATCAAAACAATCGGCGAAAGATTTTCGTATGGTGATCCTGCTCTGGTTCGATTTCAAAACGACCATGTCTTACAGATGTCTCTGAATGGTTTCAGAAAGGAGCTCATCGACTTGGAATCTAGTCCTGCTCTTACAGCTACGAACCCAAACTGTGAGCCGAGCCACGTCGAACATGAGAGAGAAAGCCGAACTAATTGAAGCTATACAGATGCCCTTATCGCCGAGATGAAAGCCTTGCCAATCACCATCCACGAAATTGCGCTGTATCGCGACTACGGCAACAACTCGGCACCGTCCCAAAGCTCCCATCTGTGGAATCTCTTGACGTCGGCACGTGATTTCTTGCTTCTTGTCCTTGAATGGCCAAACGACATCGTCACAGATCTACCCTCGGCCTTCTTCAACCTTTTTCCATACGCACTGGTTGTTCTATCCATAGTATCTCGATTTCCTTCGACTTCCGGCTGGGATAGCTCAATCGCAAGACAAGAAGCCGATTTCATAAACATCTGCCAACGTGTGCGGGCCAAATTCGGTACCGATATTTCCAAAACCCCGTCTGATGTAGACATGGAGAAGAAAGACGTTTGGCAGTTCTTTTCCCGTGGCCTCGGAGGTCTGTTGGCATGGCACCAAAAGTGTGGAAGCACTCCTGCGGGAGAGGTGGAAGTTGATGTTTCCATTGTATCCCCGTATCTTACCATGAAGTGCGCCATGGCCGACACTATGACAGCATTCGCATCTATGCGAATTCGAAAATCAAGTCAGCCAAACTGCGGCGCTGAAAACGAGACTCAACCTGTGGTCCAGCTGTACGGTGCAGCTAATGCGGAAACGGACATTGCTCCCTCTAGCACGACGATTAGCACCGACGCACAGCTCCCACAACAAGATTTGTCTGGCAGCTTCGGCGGAGATGATATGGTATGGCAGTCAATTATCGATGACTTTTCGATGTTTCCTACCACGACCGGCTTTGCTGCTGTTCCGCCAGGCTTCTACTAACACAAGCAACCTAGGCTCGCCGGGCGAGCCAGCGAACAAAATAATTGGCATAGCAGAGCGGTTAGTCTCCTGAAAGGCGCCGGCGCAAACGCTTTTATTTTTGTGTTAGGACTGTCGGGACACCCCCTTGCCAATTTTGTTGACAATGAAGATAGGGTCGAGATGAGTCTGAGACCCAACATATGTGCCTGTGTGTTGATGCCGGCACCTACCAGAGGACCAACCGCTCTACCAATTACTTTGTCCGTCAGCTCGCCAGGGTTCTGCGTTTCGCTGCGCCTAGAAGCCCCGGGACTTGGCTTTGCTTGGCCAAGAGCCAAATCCGTACGCTGGTGGAAATGAGCCTGAGTGGAATACGAGTTTTCCGTCCGTCGTGAGGATGCACTCGAGAGCCGACACCAATAGTATGGTATTTGGATGGTTCGCGTTCTAGACCGTCGAACCAGAGCCGTTATTCTCAAGATATCATTGCTCTACCTCTCCTTATCGCCTTTTCGATATCCCGGTGGCTGCACCTCCTATTTACCAGTACCAGCCTCAGCCCCGTCAATGACTACTTTTGGAGGAAGGATGGATGAGCCTGCGCTCTCTAAAAGCGATGTCGTCTCTTCTCGGAGCTATTTGCTCTCAGTTTTCGTGCACAGAACTCTCCTACAAAGCCATTTACTCAGAGCGAGAAGAGGCATCAGATCACTGTGCACATGGAGACGCCCAATAACTCCTCTCAAACTACCATCTTGAGGCCGCATGACTCGAGCCCGCCCCAAGAATTCAGCGATGACCAAACCAGTGTCCGGATAATGCCAGAGCCTTCCCAGGCCTTGGACTCTCCGAATGCGAACCAGAAGATGAGCCGACGACGGCCTTCAGCAACGGGATCACGAAAGCTCAATGCACTATTGTTCGCTTTTTGTGTCGTCTTTGGCGTCATGATCGCAGCTCTGATCATCCTGTTGCGCTATTCAGAGACAAATCAAGGATTCAGAGTCAGCAACACCGCAAAGCCCCTAATACTCAAGTATGCGCCAACCGGTGTGTTTGTCATAATCATTGCGCTCTGGCGACAACTCGATTATCAGTGCAAGATCCAGGCACCATGGCTGCAGATGCTCGAAAGGTCCAGTGCCAGCCAGGATTCCGTTCTATTGGATTATGTTTCTCCTATGCTTCCCTCAGCACTACTGGCTGCTCTGAAGAAACGACATTGGGGAGTGAGTGCAAGCATTGCCGCGTTTGTTCTGCTCAAGTTGGCCGTCATCTTCTCAACCGGTCTACTTGTGCTGAAGGAGGTTCTCATTACACGTGACGACGTATCCGTCCTCCTCGACAGAGGGGCAGCGGCGAACCACAACCTATCTACCTCAACCGAGTACAGCGCCCTGTCTTATTACGGGGCGACGCAGAAGGGACTTCTATGGCCTGAGAGAACGACAAGAAACGCCTCGTTTCAGGAACTCGCCTCGGACAACGATTTGCCTTCGGACGCAAAAGTTGTAACGACAGTGCTTGGATTTTTCCCTTGGCTTGCCTGCGATGTTGCGCAGCTCAACTTCACCTCCATGACTGAGAATAGCACCGCTGCCGTTGATGGCGAAGAGGCTGACCACTATAGTTATTCATTCCAGTCTTATGACTGCAGCGGAGACGCACCGAGCACTATATATCCACATTGCTTCACCAGCACCTGCCCGGAGACCCAGTTGGTCGGATTCGCCGACGCTGTGTACTGCGATGTTCAAGACCTTAACGGCGACGGTCTGGTCAATAGCATTCTTCTCACTCTTCTGGAAGTGCGTGTCCAACCGATCGGGGAAGCGCCCCCAAATTCGTCTTTTATCCCCTTCAATCAATCCATCAATTGGGCTGCCTCGGTCGTCTGCGGCGTCAACTATGCGGTCGAGCAGGCCAATCTCACAGTCGACATGAGTAAGCTCAATACACCCTGGGGCAAGAATCTGACCGAGCCGTTGACCAGCACCTACAACTTGCTGCCGGATTACTCTTTCGCCGACTTGACCCACGACGTTATGTATCTCATCAACTCGGTCAATTACTTCGTGCCTGGTCCCGAGGCGCAGGGATCGGACACGTTTTACGATAATCAGGTCGGAAGCTGGTTTAATTTGATGATGCTGGACGGTGGGGTCGATGACTTGGTCGCATTCTCAAATGATCTGAGTCTCATGGCATACGAAGCAGATCAGGTGTTCATGGGTCTGGCTGCGCAAGTTGGAGGCTCCATGCTTTCTTTTCCGGACAGTCTATCTTCTCGGGGAACAGTGACCACGCTCGAAAGAAGGCTCTCTATTGGCAGCACATCATGCTGGGCCATGGTGATCGCGCTGGTGCTTTGTATTGTGTGTGCTGTTCTGACCGTCTGCGTCGGCAAGCAGGGCTCATTGCCATGGCTGTCAAGGAGTCTGTTGGAGGATGCAGATTTACTCGCAGCAAACACCGGCTTGGACAAATCATTTGACGGACTGGGAAATCTCTCGGATGAAGATTTGAGGCATCACCTTTTCGGTACCACATTCAACGCTGATTACAAAGACGCTAACAAACTCGACATTACCTTAAGCCCTGGACCATATATGAGTCCTGGGCCTCAACAAACGTCCGGGAATCCGTCTTCAGACAAAGCTGTCTTCTGGAAACCCATGTCCTGCAGTGTCTGGTTCATCGCGCTGGCACTTCTTCTTCCCATCGCCACCATTGTGACACTGGAAGTTCTGCAGCGAATCTCAGACTCTGACAACGGCATCGCCAATGTTCATCTCTCCGAGACCGCCGCAATCACACTGACAGCGTACATTCCGGCCATCGTGATGTTGATTATTGCGAGTCTATATAGCTCGCTTGATTTCTCATTCAGCGTGCTCGCAACTCATCTCCTTCTAAAGCGAGGCACGGCAACGCTCTTGGATCTAGAGTGCGACAAACTGGCGGAGAACTCTGTAACGGCCGGCTTTGGCTCTCTCAGACGCGGCCAGTACTCGTTGCTGGGAGTCATGGTCTCTGCCATCCTCGGCAGTTTGTTGACCATGATCTCGTCAGGTCTGTACACAGTCGAAGCAATCCCAACACTGCACGACACGTTCGTGCTCACAACGGACCAATTCGATCTCCGATGGGATGAGCAAACCGATCTCAACGCTGCAACCATGTACGCTTTAATCCTCAACCACAATGCGAGCTATCCGACAGGAACGTATGATGAAATTGTCTTTCCAATGTTTGAGCTCGACCATTCAGACCCAGTAGTCAAAGCGATTCTGTTATCTGACAATGCCACTTCCATCGAGGTGCAGATTCCTGTCATCCGGCCGTCGTTGAACTGTTCGGCCGTGCCGCGGGATCAGCTCATCATGGTGGAGGAAACCTTTCCATTGACAGATAATGCTCCCGGCACAGGAACTCAAACGTTCATATCTGCGATTTTGGACTTACCGGAGGAATGCCAACACAGCGTCGGGGCCTGGATCAACTCGACTCAATTCAATGCTTCGGCTCCTAATTATCTCGTCGTGCCAAATGATCGCTCCGCGTACACAGGATGGTTGATAAACCCTACTCCGGCAAATGTCGACGACCTCGACGAGGTTTACGAATGGGACTCGCATAGCTACCCCTACGCACCGGGCTGTCCCAACACAGTCTTTGATTTGGTTCACATTCGCAACGGCCACGTCTCACCAGATGATGTGACTCTTCTCGCATGCGACCAGTACCAGGAGCAAATCTCCGCAACCGCGACTTTTCTCCTCCCCGACCTCGTGCTCGACACGACCCATCCGCCCATACTGCACGAGAAAGATGCCAAAGTCATAAGCCGCACGTCGTACGATTTCTTCGGGCTGTACGGCTGGCGCGCCGAGTATCGGCCGCCAACACATCCAAATTACCAAACGTCCGGCCTCTCATCATTCAGCAACGACCTAGATTTGTTTTTCGACACGCTGATCAACGGGCCTGACGGCATTGCGCCCGAACTCCTCATCGGGCCTGATAATGTGGACTGCCTCATGGATCGCATTCAGCACGTATACCGTCAGTTCATGGTACAGGTACTCAGCGACACCGATGCTGTGCGGCTCACGCAGACGAATGCAACAACGCAAGACGAGCGCGTCGTGCCGATTGCCACGAGGCTGGACGCTACGCTTCTTGACGCCAGAGGTGGAATGCGCGTCGTGCAACATTCGCTCTCTGCGATCCTACTTCAAGCTGTACTGGGGGCCATGGTGCTGTTGTTGCTCGCTGGATTGCCCACTTGGAGGCAACTCGGACAGTTGGTCAGAAACAATCCATGCTGCTTGGCGGGCGGGCTCGGCTTGCTTGCCGGGAGTCGATTCGTGGCAGACGGTCGTGCGGGCGGTGGTTGTGAGGATGTGAAGATGTCTTTCGCGTTGGGATGGTGGGATGAGAATGGCCACTGTGCTCAGGAAAAGAGCAACCGAAAGACTTTGTCGGCAGGTGCTATTCGAGAAGAAGACGAGGAAGGAGTTGAGGCGAGACCAGTGACCGAGAAGAACGCACTGCGTTTTGGGATTGATGTTCTACAATAAAGGCAGTGTGGGCAGTGGTCATCGTGTCTGATAGCTGCCTACCCACTTACCTGCTTAACTTAATGACTGACGTGTAAAACACCGAATGTAAATTGCTTAGGAACCAAGATCCCAATGCATCAAAAGCCCCCTGTCCATTCCATGAACCTTGAGGAACATCCACCTAAGCCCCGCCCACGGATATAGCCAGCCTCGCCCCTGTGATATGTAGCACCTGCCCAATCTCGATTTCGTTTTCTTGACTATATGTAATGTCGAGGGGCATCTTCAGGTCACGTGATACTTTTCCAGTGATGGTTCGGCGCAGCAAAGTGGTGGTACCAGTAGTACAGGTACGTATTCGCTAAATAGCTGCAGTTTCACCTTCGATTTTGCACAATTTCGTTGGACACCCGCTGAGCCGCAAGGAAGATTGCAGTCCTTCGGGGAAGGGTGTTCCTATCAACAAATCAGAGGCCATATGTTTCTTGTACAGGTCGGAATCTTGAGAAGAGAAATTTGCTCCAGCATCTACAGGCCGTACGCTCTGCATATCGGACTCAGTACTAGGTACGATATTGATGCAGCGCTGTTCAAGTGTAAAAGTTGGAGGTTTCAAGGCACTTTCAAAGCAAAGTGAAGCATAGCTACCGAGCTCGCTAGGCGCCTAGACAAGCTCCACGTGCGACCCGCGGAATCCTTCTAGGCGTAGATTGTGGCGCTTCGATCCCTAATCATGTCCACGCTTATGCTTGCCTAAAGCATCGCCTGATGAACCTTGAACGGGTGCGCTCCTCCGCCTCGTTTGCCTCTACGTCTTGCACTTCTTAGGCTTTCCTCGTGTACGGGTATCCTTAGGCGATAACTTTTTCCCTGGATTTTTTTTCTTTATCGGCTGTGCGACGTCAGAGTCAGTTGCCAGCCCACGCCGCGTGACCCCCTGCCATAAGTGAATGGTCATCGGAGTACTCCAGCCGATACCCGTAACACCCTAAAAGAAAGCAATGTCGCGCCTGGAGGTGGTGGTTCCGATATGGTGGACATCTTCTCTTCGTCATCCGCTCCCTCAGTCTCTCAGTCTCGCCAACTCGACACCCTGAGCCCTGAAATTGAGATGGAAGATCATGGCCCGGGCTTCCTGTCCTCGTCGGCGAGGACCTCCTCGAGGCAGACGCTCCTCGACGAGCAGATGAGGCCTCCTCGTTCTCTACGGGGTGTTGGTCGGCTGGCTGGAGTCGCCAAACATACACTGGGCATGGCCCTTCTTCTCTGCGTGGTATTTTTGTGGACAATGGGCAATTTCTTGGGTAGTGTATGTTTCCTACCATCCAGCAACCCTCTCTCCCAGGCATGGGACAAGAATGCGTTGAAATGGCAATCCCGAAACTGACCCCCCTTCTCCGATCTAGAGCATCTTTGCAGATGACACATACGCGAAACCTTTCTTCCTCACTTACCTCAACACCTCGGCGTTCATGCTGGCCATGATCCCTACGCTCGTTCGATCTGCATACAAGAGACAGCGGGACCGCGGAGACCTGTACGATACGATACGTGCCAACCTGTTACGGACCATCCGGAAGGAGGGAGGTTATTATAGACCGGTAGTGTCAAACGATGGAGACGATCACGATGATATGAGAATTGGGCGCGCTGAAGAAGGAGAGGAAGAACAGGATTCCGAATCCGACACATTCATTCACAAGACGGGGCAAGACGGGAGTCTGGGCTCTTCAGCAGAAGAGGGCAAAACCCTAGGTATCATCCCAACGGCACGACTGGCATTGGCGTTCTGTCTGCTGTGGTTCGGCGCAAACTACTTCGCCATGTCTTGTTTACAATATACCACCGTGGCCTCCACCACCATCCTCACGTCGACGTCGAGTTTCTGGACCTTGGTTATCGGCGCCTTTACGCGCACGGAGAAGTTCACGTGGCGGAAACTGTGTGGCGTACTGAGCAGCTTTGTGGGGATCCTGCTGATCAGCAGGGTGGACATGTCTGCGAAGACCGATAACGAGGTGGCGACGACGGCGACGGCGACAGAGAGATTGACCAAACGATTCGACACATTCCCTGAGAAACCGGCGTCGGAACTCCTGCTCGGCGACGCATTGGCCCTGTTCTCAGCGATCCTCTACGGCGTGTATACAATTACGCTGAAACATGCCACCGTGCGGGCGCTCCCTCGCTCGCTCAATATGTCCCTCTTCTTCGGCCTGGTCGGGACATGCAACTTCATCTTCCTCTTCCCGCTGTTCCCCATCCTTCATTACGCGGGCCTGGAGCGATTCGAGCTGCCCCCTTCCCAGCGAGTATGGACGATCTTGCTGATCAACAGCATGGTCAGTCTGTGCTCGGACATCTGTTGGGCCTACGCCATGGTCTTGACGAGCCCCTTGCTTGTGACCGTGGGACTGAGCCTGACAATCCCACTGTCTCTGGTCGGAGAGATGGTCTTGCAGGGCCATTACGAGGGCTGGGTCTACTGGGTCGGCGCGGGGATCGTGGTCGCCAGCTTCCTATTCATCGACCAGGAAGAGAAGAAGGAGGAAGAAGTGGTGGCCACGATCGAGGAAGAGCCGCATCGACATCAGCAGCGGCAGCATTTCTCCGGCGAACCATCAAGATCCGGCATGCATTCACCTTAGACTTTTAGGACCCCGAACGGATTCGACTTTCTCGAGCATTTTATCGATACCCCCCCTTTTGTTGTTTGTTTCGAGCAAAGTGCGTCTCTGTACATGTACATAGTTCGGTCTTGGGATAGACATAGAAAGAATTATCTCGGATTGACTGACACACAAATGACGAAACAAGAATTCATTTTTTTAACACGTTCTCTCCATTGGTTGAGGGCAAATATATGGAAGTATTGAAAGAATACACGACAAAATTTAGAAGCGTCCTCAAAATTGTTTCACCAAAAATTAAATACTAATGAGCTTGGCTTCAATCCATTCACTCGCTCGCCACCCATTGTAGCGCCTCCTCGTCTGCTCGTCCTGTTAATCCAAACAAAAAGGGGGGAAACATGCATATCGTGAAAAGGTCAATAATCATAAAAACACTCATCCCATTTTCGTCTCGTCCAGAACTTCCACCACCTCCCACACAGCCTGAGCCGGCCCGTTAGATCCTCAACGCTCCGAGTACTCCGGCAACTCCTCTAGGTGCTGGAACTCGTCCATCGAGACCTGATAGCCGAGATGGCGCTTCAAGAGCTCGTGGGTGACGAAGCGCTCGGGTGTGTTTCCCTGGGCATCGACGAACGAGACGTGGTGGTTGACGTCGCTGATGCGCTGCAACTCGTTCGCATGGCGATGGTGGTGCGGACAGCCATCGACGCCGATGAGGAAGATGGTGACGTGGGCCCACGACAGGCCCAGCAGGTCGAGCTCGAACTCGTCCATGTCGGTGGCCTCGCCGTCCAGCAGGAGCAGCAGACGCAGCATAGGCGTCTCGGGCCCGGCCTGCCAGCCGTACACCGGGTGGTGCGTGGCCGAGGCCGAGTGCTTTTGGAAATGCAGCTCTTTGACCTTCTGCCACCCGGTCATGACGCGCGTGCCGCCGCCGAAGCGCACCGCCCGCGCCCACTGCTCGTCTAGGTTGGCGTGGTTGATCACCCCGACGTAGCGCGCCGAGCTGGAGAAGGTCGTTAGATCGTAGCCTCCGAATTGGTGGTCGTGGTTCTGCATGGCGTCGGTGAAGCGCCGGATCACGGCTTTGGCGACGTCTAACGAAGTTCAAGAAGTAATCGTTAGTAAGTGGACAATATTTGAAGGGCGGGTAATAGGGATAAGGAGCAAGTATGGAGACTCACCTTTATTTTTGGGCTGTGTCGAGCGCACATATTTCGTGATCAAGTACTCATTGTACAGTGGCCGCACGGGCTCGAAGTCCATGGACCCGGAGACGTCGAGGAGGATCATGGTGTCGTCCGTGGGCAGCGCCGGGCGGTCGTAGCTTACAAACGGCGCGGGCATGACCTGCTTAGAGTAGCCGTCGGATGTGTGCTGGACGTGGCAGATATCTGTGTCCGAATAGTACTCCGGCGGCGGCTCGACCGCAGTGGCCATCCTCGCGCGCGCCATGTTCATCTCGGAGATGAAGTCCGGCTTCATTCGCATCCCGACGCTGCCTTCGCGGTGGTTCAGCACCCAGTACAGTCGCTCCTCGGCCGTGTCTTCGTACCCTCGCCAGGCGGGGGTGATTCCTCTCCATCCTGCGGCCGACTCGATGCTGAATTTCAGCGGGTTAGCTGCTTGATTCGCCCACGCCACAGGAATGGGTTCAAAATATCCCGCGCGCAGCAAATGTAGATACTGGATGGGATGGTTGGTGCGAAGGTGGGCGATCTTGCCAGTCATTCCCACTTTCTCCTGGTACACGGCTACAATGTTTCTCCATTGCTCGTCGGGCCACCTCCCTGCTTCCTCGGCGAGGATGGCGTCACGTAGCCCTTGACCACGGTCCACCATCTTTTCTGTCTTTGCCACCTGTCTCTCCGTCGACGATTTGATGCCCATGGATTTCCGGAAGCTGGAAAATCGCGACGGCTTGTCGGGTCTGGTCGTGGCAGTTTCGGCTCCGTCCTGTGGCGGATTTTTCTCATCTGAGGGTTTTAGCGAACCCTTCTCGGACTTGTTCGTTTTACTGAGCTGTAGGTTGGACAAGGCCGTTTCCAAAGCATTGTCGTTCCAGATGTTGACTTTGGGCTCCTTGGCGTCAATTTGGGTCTGCGCTTCGGCATTAAGACGGTTGTTGAGGCTGATAGTCTGGTGGATTGACTGAGCGTGCCATTTCGGTGTAGGCCTTTGGACTCCCCAGACTGACCGATTGAATCCATAAGGTGACACCACACGGAGTCGGTACGGGTTGCTGCTGAACAGTCCAGGAGTGATGTTGTTGTCGTTGTACGCCTTTTCTCCAGGATACATGACCGCTTTAGACCACAAGTCTTGCACGCCATATCGATTCCACTTCATCCTTTGGTACTGGTGGATGGGGCAGTTGCAGTAATACTCCGTGTCGTGTTCAGGTTCAATTTCTGGGTTGTAAATTCCATATTGCAGCTGAAGGCTCTGGAGATGATTCTGCATTTGTTGCTGATGGCTGTCAGAGACGGGGGTCAATTATTCACTGGAAGAGGGGAAGGGATACCTCATCTCGAGCACGTATTTTCGCAGCCTCAATTACTTGATTCGTATGATGACGCACAACTGATGTCGACGTCGAGGTACTTGTGCGATTTCGTAACGGTGGTGGGTGTGAAGGCGGCGCATACTGAGGAGGCTCACTCGGATCTGGTGTTTTCAGGGTATCGCCACCAGCTTTCCCAAGGCTGGGTTGTCGAGCATCGGTCGCAGGAGGTGGTGCGACAGGTCCATCTTGTTCCTGAGCTTGTAGGTCCTGGGCGAAGTGCCAATCTTGATGTTCTTCAATGGAACTGGATGGGACTGATTTATTGCAGCGATCACAGGTGAAGGTCAGATCTGGATCTGGGGGCGCCGAGACCTGGGCGTCCGGGGCATCTGGGGCGTCGCCTTTAAGCGGAGTCGCAGGCCCCTTGGCATCAAGCTTGGTATCGACTGGAACATTGGCATCGATCTTGGACTCCATGACTTGCGATATCAGGCGAGTTCTTGCGTTTTCTACTTGATCAAAATATGCATTTGCGATCATATATCATGTTGGAAAGGACACAAAATGCGTATCGACGTACTGACGGCATTTGTCCTCGGCTTGGCACGTTTTTCGCAGCTTCGCCTCCTTCGCCTCGTCAGCCGCTTCTCACCTTCAAATTTGCCTCCCAGTTGAAGATACATTTCACTCACTTCGTATATGTTACCAGATTGTGCGTGATATATCATCCATAATTGGGTGAAAGTCAAATGGACCAAATCCACGACCAAGCACAACTCTCGCATTGCATCGAGAGTTTTGTTCGCTCCATCGATCAACCAGGAGAACGAGAGTAAGCGGCGAATCAGAGCCATCTTCAAATATCCCTCAAGTATTTGTTTCGCGCCATCTATGCAGAATCCCAAAATGCCCTGTTGACACCTTCCCAACCTGGGTTTTCCTGGCTGGCTTGCAGCATGAATCCCGCCCATGAAACCTTGGGCGCCTTGCTCGGTTTTGCCAAAGCTTGACGCACTATCGCTTGTCCCAGATCCTTCTCAATATCGAGTCTTGGAAGGGCACTGCTAATAACACTTCGATCTTGCTCATAGAGGCGTGCTGAGGGGACTTCGAGTGCCCCAAACTCAGCCATGATCGCCTGTTTCAATGCTTTGATGATGCCCGGGAGGCGTTCCGCAACGCCTGGAGTCGAATGCAACGCTATGGCAAGCCATGCTTCACGAATCGAAGCTTCATCCACTAAATACGTCCGAAGTAGACGAGCGGCCTCGTCAGCACTGGCGACCTCAAAGCGCTCGGGAGTCGAGTCGTATTTCTCGATGACAGATATATCGTGGAGCATGCAAGCTGTGAAAAGCACGTGCAGTCTCAGCGGCCCAGTCTCGACCGGACTGGTGGGTAAGGTGATCTCTCCGTCAATCGGCGCCGCCAGGAATGCTTTTGCGTACAGGTAGATGCGGAAGCTGTGGTTGAAGATGGATGCTGGAAGAGAAGACAACGCAAGTGTAAGGGCTGCACGAGCAGCAGGATGATTAGGCACCAAACTATGAGCCGCTGTGCTAAGTCGAGCCTCAGCCTCTACCTGCTCAGAACCACTGGTGTGGTAGCACATTTGTAATCCGTGGGAATTTCTCTTGTCTTTCGAATGATGGATCACCTACATTGTAAGAGGCTTCAGAGGCTGGGGAAATAAGGGGAATTTGTACTTGAGAACGGTACTGTCTGTTAGCTGAATTGGAGCTCTTCATTCTGAGGCAACTCTTATGAATTGCCAAATATTCTCCTTTCTCTCAATGAGGATCAAAGGTTTATTCATTTTGAGCAGCTCCACGCTTTCAGGAGGCTTGGGTTCATTGCTCCGCCGCGAGGAGACCCAGTTGGTTATTAATACAAGAATCGATGCGGCATGTCCAAGAGAAAGTTGTGGGTAGACGACCAAGTTCAAGTCCCGCGACTTCCGGGTCTGAATCAATCTGTCTCTGGAAGTTTTGTTTGAAAACAGAATTAGGAAAGAAGTTGTTTACCTTTTCGAGTAAATGATAAACTTATGCAAAGGGTTGTACTATGGCGACCACGGCACTTTAAGAAGCAGTCGCGGCTTCTATCAAGCAGCTGTGCCTCCCAATTTGAGGCCTGAGTCATGCATTTTTGAGATGCCTTCCTCATCATGCTTTTCAATCTGGACTTGTCGGTGTGCAAAACGGGCAGAGAATATATAGCATCGACAGGTGCCATCCCTTCCTTTAAAATGTACTCCTCTTGATACCTGTCAAAGCGATGGCTCGCTCTGATGAAACAGAATGGTGGATCAACGCCGTCTACGCTGCCATTCAACAGATTCCTCCAGGTCGAGTAACCACGTATAAGCACATTGCAACGCTTCTAGGAACACGTACATATTGCCCTGGCGTGCCACTCCCCCACTGCTAGAGATGATAAATGCCTGATTCTCTCGCACAGCTCAAAGAGCTCGTCAAGTAGGCGTTTGCTTGTCAAGTCTCCCTCGAGGTGCCGCCGCCGCAACCAACCACGACTCTGAAAACGACGATGCAACCACGAATCAACAGCTCGAGCACTATCATCTGGACAGTGTTCCCTGGCAACGGGTCATTAATTCCAAAGGCATGATATCACACCGGTAAGACACGAGTTCTTTGTGTCCTACATGACCTCAGAGGAGTAAACCTGCGACTGATACTGTCCACATCGTAGGGCACCTGGATGGGCTGCTGTCCAGGCGGAACTTCTCAGGCGAGAAGGCGTGGAAGTCGAAGACGATAGCATGGGGGAGTTCTATATTGACCTCGCCACGTATGGATGGTTTCCTCACAAATTGCCAAATGAGGACGAGGACGGTGAAGAAGAGGATGCTTAAAATGATCGAGAAGCGAGTGAAGCGCTGGAGGAAACCTTATGTAGGGAGGCATCCCGGCGCAGTGCCCCCTCCGGAATCCCTGCGCGTGCCTACTGAAGCCTAAGTGGCCCCTAGAGCCCCAAGCTAGCCAGGTACATGTTAGGCTTACATCTTATTCTTTTCTCTTCATTACCACCCGAGCTTGAGATTTCTTCCGTTGGTGGCAGTAAATTCTTGTGAGTCACCATGCTGCTCCCGACAAGCTCGTCGATATCGATTCCATTCGGTCATGCATGACAGCGTCGTTCAGATAGCTGACATGGACGCCTGCCTGCCAAGACCCGGGAGGTTGATATCTTCAAGTTGAGGCTCAAGTCCAGCCTAACACCTTGATTACCTCCATATCATCTCGCAGACCTCAACGTTAAACTTATTGACCCAACCAGTGTGAAACGAGACGGTATCTGTGGCATAGCATATCGGCATAATGGCTCAAACAGCAACGACCGACCACCCAATCTTTGACTTCACCATCCATCCCTCACTTTCGCCATTCACCATCAGTCCCCCAGCGTACCTGGCCGCGCATCCAAATGAAGGCTACAAATACCTAGCGACAGGCACGGTCGTGTTCGACAGCACCAGCGATCCAAAGACACCTCGCGTGCTGCTGCTCCAGCGCTCTGCTGGCGACAGCATGCCCAACCGTTGGGAATGTCCCGGCGGTGGGTGCGACGATGAGGACGAGAGCGTATTGTACGCCGCGGCGCGCGAGCTCTGGGAGGAGGCCGGGCTCCGGGCCACGCGCTTCTGCGGCCTCGCCGGCCCCGCGCCGCAGTTGTTCCTGAGCAGCTCGAGAAAGGAGATTGGAAAGTTCAATTTCGTCGTCGAGGCGGAGATGAGCAGGTCGAGGGAGGATGGAGACGAGGACGACAATCGCCATTTCGAGGTGAAGCTCGATCCGAAGGAGCATCAGCGGTATGTGTGGGCCAGTGAAGCCGAGGTGAGAGCGAAGAAGGTTGCTCGTCGTTGCGGAGGCGGCGATATTGTGCTCGAGTTCACGAAAAAGGTCGTCGAGGATACCATACTCCAAGCATTCGAGCAGTCAAGGGAGAAATGAGAGGTTGGAAAGCCTACAGAATTCGGGAGCTGGGGAGAAAGACTTTGGAGATTGGAGTTTTCACGTCCTTGTGAAATTATGATATACATTGCTTTTGACCTCCCTTTTTTTCCCCTCTTCCTTGCACGCCGCTTAGGTGGACTTGGAAGATTCCTATGCTTCGCGGTATGGTATCTCGAAATTTTGTCCATTTGCTCCTGTTTTGCTTCGTGGCAATATTACCGCGCAGCCAGTATCATCCCTCATTATCTTTTCGTCAGTCATTTCAGAGCATTATACATACATCAGGGTGCGCACACGCTGAGGAGGACGCACAAGATTACAAACGTCCGAATGTGAGATTCGTCGGATAGCACATGTCATCGAGGTTGTCGAAGCGGTATTCGCTCATCATGAGTACCATCAGCCATATATCCCACAATTCAGGCTTTCTCTTCGCGTAGTCGCTCGGCGTCTGCCCATACTTGTCCCGTGAATTGGGGTCACACCCTCGCTGCAGTAGAATCAGGAGAGTCTGCTCCAGGCCAGACGGGTTGTTGCGAGGGCACTCTCTCCATGAGTGAATGTAGTGACAATCGTGGGGAACGGGGCCGGCAGGACATTCGCACTGGTGAGGGGCCTCGTGTCTCGAATTTCCACAGTCGTCCGGGCAGATCAAATAGCTTCGCATATACAAGGCGGAATGAAGTGCTCCGCGGCCCTGATCATCCACCGCGTGGACGTTGGCGTTCAGGTTGATGAGCGTCGTCAACGTGAGGACGCTGTTTATCGTGCAGGCACACAGGAGTGGCGTCCTTCCACTGGGACCGGTATGCTCGACTCTGAAGGCTCCTACGATGAAGTTAATTGTCGGTTGAGTAGATGAAGAATCCAGTCTCTGGGCTTTGTTGAGAACAGAAAGGCCGCCGAGAATCATCGGTATTTCAGACACAGAGCTGTCATTCTCGAGCGCCATGCGTGTCATTGTCACGCAATCTTTGGTTTCTTGCAATAGATCTCCGTCGGGATCTCTGAGGACATAGTAGCCCCATATGGCAGTGACAACATCCAGGCCACTACTCATCGTTAACAGATGTAATATCCCACCCTCTCAGGAAGGACCTACCTGTCTACGTCTTCACGCGAGGAGCCATTCTCCAATAGCATCCGATAGATGTCCAGGCGACGATGCTCAATTGCATACTAGACAGGTTCAGTCCCGGAGTTCTTCTCGACATGAAAATGACGACTTACTGCGAGTAACGATCGACCTTCTGAATCTAGGTCTGACGGAGCTGCTTGCCGCGCACTGAATAGTCTTTGCACCCCAGCGATGTTGTTATCTCGGATATGCTTTATTACCTCAGAATCACACGGGATCACGTTGAAAGTCGCCAGAGTTCTCGAAAGTCGAGGTTGCAAAGTCGCGTCGAGCACTTTCTGAACAATGAACTTGATGGCCAATTGTCTTGTCCGAGCAGAAGGAATGGACAGTAGAGTAAGTGTTGTGCTTGCGTCTTGTTCGAAACCGGTGCTCAGCGTCTGTGTCAGCTTTCGTAGCTGTAGCTTAATCATATCTTTATGCTCGCTTTCTCGAGCCGCGAGTGTGACGGCGTTCAGTCGCGTTTCCGTGACAGAGGGTTGTTCTGTTTGACGACCATGTCTTGAACCATCTTGTGGAGGGTCGAGAGTGCTTTCTGTTGAGTAGCGGCGATGAGGTTGTGAACTTTGTTTCTTGGCTGGACCTTCTTCGCGTTTAGTCGGTCTTTTACAAGCGCTGAAGCAATCGGATAGGATGTCCTCTAGGGCTGTTTGCACCCACTCACTGTCCAAGACATCTCTAAGTAAAGGGAAAGATGATTCATTACTAACGACGCCTCTCGGGGTAAACCACCGAGCACCATGTTTTTGAAATTCGGAAGAGAGTATATTCAGGCCGAGAGACAGATGAGCAATGGCCTTCGCGTCCACGCTCCCTGGCGGAAGATCCACCTCATCCAGCGAAGTAACAACCTTGAGGTCCGGCGACGAGGAAATCGATGATTTCTGAAAGGCGAGTAACTTGTCCCCGGGAGAGCTTAGCCGCTGTCGTGATTGTGGATGTTCTGACGATTTCACGGCGTCTGGTATCAAGGGCTGTGTTTGTACAGACAAAGAGGGTTTGGAAAATTGATGGGTGTTAGCGAAGCCGACTGCTTGACATGCAGGAAGAGGAGCATAGTAGAGGGGAGAGAACGAGAAATGAAAGTCGTCTAGCTGGAACTCAGGTAACGCTTCAAAGGTATGACTAGACGCTCCAATGAACTCTGAAGGACTCAGAAATGACCCTGGAGACACGGAAGGACCTCCTGTTTGAAAGGGATACTCGGTTTTGACTGCTTCATCCTTCGACTTTGTGTAACGATGGCAGAATGTGGACCGGGGTTGCGTCTCCGAAAACGGCAATGGGTTCTGGTGCTCGTCGTAATATGGACCGTTTCGAACGTCTTGACAGGCTCTCTGGGCGACGCCATGTGCTTTGGTATTCGTAATTGGGAGCTCATGTGATGGAGGACAAGCGGGCGTATAAGGACCAACTACGCAGCATGATAAGTACGGTCGATGATTTCAGCTCTACTGACAAGCAAAGTGGATTTACCTTGGGCGCCAGATGGATCTAGTTGCGTCCCCAGACCGGCTTGAAATGGTCCAGTTCGTTTCTCATCAGGATTGCGTGGATTTTGCTTGCTCCATTGGCTGGTGTCGATGTCGGTGCTGGGAAGGTCTGTCTGGTCACTGAGAATCCGAGTTTCGGCTACTGGAGCACGCTTTATGTTCTTTCGGGCACTCCATTTCTGGAGGCGGTGTTTGAGTTGTTTAAAGCTGGGCACGTCAGCTATCTACCTGTATCGCAGAAGGAGATTGAATGCTTCCGGAGTGGCGCACCTTAGGCGGAGACCATCTTCGTCCGCAAGAATCTCAATTATTTCTTCTCGGGACTTTTTCTGTTTCAGATAAAGGTCCAAAATTCGAGGACGATAGGTCTCGTATTCATTATCCGAAATGCGCCTCGACCGGCGTCGTCGTCCTTGGTTTGTCTCAGCCTCGTCACTTCGTATCGACATCTTGGTCGACCAAGACTTTGCTGATGGTCGTTAAGCAATTTCTTAACATGCTGACTGCTTGATTGCTAAAAGGCAGAGAGGAGGCGTCAGCCGTTATGCCCGGGGCTTGATCTGGGCTGGCCTAATCTAACCTGATTGATTCTAGCAGATCAGATGGAACATATGCGGGCGTGCAGACCATGAACGGTACATATCTGCAGCCCACTCTACCAACAAGGGAGAAAAGGATACGATCTTTATCCGCTCCTTCTCTGATAGCACCCGTGATCTCTACGTGAGAAGTGAAACTTGTACATCTCTAGCAATGGCTGAGAAGGATTGGTGGACAGTTTTGAAATCCGAAAGTTTTAGCCGTAGAAGAAAGTCAGACTGGCGACCAGGACTCGGAGTGAGCCACCCATCAGTCGATCATCAGAATAGCGGTAGCAAGAAACTTGAAAAGAAGATGTACAGGGGTTACTAGCACAAAGGCAGCGTCCTTGGGTCACGGAGGTTCTTCCTTTTCCAACAGCATACAGAGCACAGTCGTATTAATGATATAAAAACTCTGTCGCAGCCCTGTTCCTTTTTATCCGTGTGTTAATCATAGCTGTGCCGAGATTACCGCGTTTCAAGCATTCGTTTCGTCACAATGCGTGTCGTTAATATTTGCGTCAAGACAGCCAAACTGCCCGAATGTGCCTGAAAATTTGCCGTCGTCACATTACTCGATCATTCGAGTCCCAGCTCCTGCATCGTCGGTATTCCATCTTTCCACGGCCTCGATTCACCAATGCCAGGCATTTCGAATCCATTAGGAAGCCGCACTTTTGGGAAGCCGTCCCTTTTCCACACGGGTATCTCTTTGGGCCCTGTGCTCTCCCATGCGCCTGGCACTGGGGAGATGTCGTTGTCCGCCTGTCTCTCGACAAACCACTTGTCTCGGACTTCCTCAACTTTGTCCTCATCGACCAACACCAAAGCACCACTGTGCCAACCCGCAGCTGCGATGGCGATGGGAAAGTATGACCCGAGGTTTGCATAGTCTCCTGAACCTTCTGTCTTGGTTGCTTTCGCTTTCGGATGCGATGAAGCGGCATCTGCAGGACCATCTTCCCAATGTCTGCCTTCTTGCTCCACCCATTCGCTGAAAGCAGCCTGTTTCACAGCATCTATGTCCCAAATATGTTTAGCTGGTTGGCCATTTGTGTTGAGGTATGGTTCAACAAGCTCTCCCTCCATCCACTGCAGCCAATCTTTTTTTTCTCTTTCGAACCAGACCTCCCGACCTCGAATGTTCGCGATGGGTAGCAGGTACGCGTCGCTGCGAGGTCCACCACGGTCTCGACGAAGACCACGGAAACGTCCCCCATGGATTGGTCCGGACAGACCCAACATTCCAGAACTCTGGGAATCGGTACCATAGGAAGTCATCCTACCGTCAGCATGAAGGGCATGGTAGTGGTAATCTCCGTATGCGAGTGCGATAACTCCTGTATGCTGTAAAGCGGGAATATTTTCAGGTTTGGAAGCGACCAAGGTTGTAAGGGCCGACCAATCACCTGAAGATACTGCCTCTGGGTTTTCTCGAGCAGCTTCGGCGCAGCGCCTGACATAGTCGATATCTCCTGACAGGACCTCACCAGCGGCCGTGAAAACACCAAATTTCCGGAATTGCCCCTGAATATCCTTCAATTCGCGGCCGGGCGCACCAAAACCAGGGACCTCGAACGGGGGCTGAGATGGTTCTAGCTGGTCCACCCTGTCTGTGCGCATACAACACCCATAGACTTTTGATTCGTTGGTTATATAGACGATGAAATCCTCCAGAACTATATGCTTGAGGACTTCGACATGTCCGGCTTCGGTGCTTCGATGGGCAGTGCCCGGGATTATCTTTTCCGGCACGGGCTTTCCATCCAGCATTTCATCCGTCTGGTCGTTTTGAATGGGACCCCAATAGATGATGCCTATTTCAGGTATGTATGCAGAGCTTTCTCCCCAGCCTGCAGCGACCCTGGTCGGTCTACCGGCAAAAGGTGTGCCGTTTCTCGTGTAGATCATTAACCCTTTTGCATTGATCCTGTCCCAAGAAAGTATTTGCCCGTGATCAGTGAGCGCGAGAATATGCGCACGGCCTGAAGAAAAGTGTCGGATAGCAGAGGTGCTCTCGGTCAAGTACTTGAGTCGAGTAAAGCGGTCAGCAGCTTCGCCTACCCTTCTCATGTCCCTTGAATCGATCGAGCCGGCAGTATAAAGTCTGCCGGCCGAGGAGAGAATTGTGGTCGACCACCCTCCACATTGCAGATCGGCAATGACGCCAACTTCGTCTGGGACATCAACTTCGGTTGGCCAACTTGAACCGGCTCGAGCATAGGTTAAAGCGCCTTGATAATGACTTGAAGTTGGCTGTGGGCGAGTAGGCACACGGGGAAGGACCCTGCCTGGAATGTGAGCTGGTGGATGTCGCGGTGGGTGGCGTGGACCAAAATTAACTCTCCCAGGGCCTAGGTTCCCTTGGATTCCTTGACCCCATGTGAACAGTCGAGTCTGGGTCATCAAGCGTTTGTACAGCCAGTACCAGCGAGGCCCATCTGCAGCAAGAAGGGGGCTGATGGGCAGTCGAAAAGTATCTGAGGTTTCATTTCTCCAGTAGATGGGATCCTGTCGATATTTGACATACACTGTTTTGGACACGCAGACGAAGTTCAGGTAGTCCTGAGGAGGTAAGTAGGCGAGGATAATCGGTAGGACGTCATCAGGGAGGTCTAGAAACTGCATGTTGGGAGAGAAAATGCAACTGATTTCGTGTGAAGAAGCAGAAAGACAAGAGCATGCCTCCACGGGAGCCTGATCGAAGCAAGGAGAGGGTTGAGGCTGGGGATGGAGGTCGACATATGAAATATGCGGTACCAGATCGGTGGCAGTAGCTGAGAATCCCATGTTACAGAGTGATATCATAGCAGGGGGTGAAGGCTTGGCGGGCCATTCCTTGGTCGCTTTAGTGGGATGTCAACCTTGTGCCTGATTGTGACAAACATTTTGTTTCCACTTACTCGTACGCAGTCACGCCGTTCAACCACCTTGTCGTTGACCGCACGTTTGCCCATCTTCATTCCGTCCAGGCCTACCCTCATCTTTACCCACCATGGCGGACGCAAGTGAAACCAAACCCGCCACTCAGGACACCCCCGCAACCGAAACCGCAGACGCTCCATCGACCACCTACACTGAAGCCGCTACCAATGCCGCCACTAGTGCAGCCACTACTGCTACCGCAGCCGCTTCCAATGTGAAAGACTCTGTGTTTTCCATGTTCGGAGGAGGGGCCAAGAAAGAGCGCAAGGCCGACGAAGACGATGATGCCAAAGATGAGCCCAGCGGCAGTTCCAAGGCCCAGAAGAAAGACGACGATGACGAGGTGAGATATACGAAACGCTGGAGCCTATTGAACTGAGCTGACGTGTGTCGCGATTCCAGGACAAAGCCGAAGAAGAGGAAGCCGACGTGGAGTTCGAGCCTGTGGTCCGACTGACTGAAAAAGTCGACACCAAGACCAATGAGGAGTCGGAGGAACAAGTCTTCAAGATGCGAGCCAAACTCTTCAAATTCGATCGAGATTCAAGAGAATGGAAGGAGAGGGGCACCGGCGACGTCCGGCTGCTCAAGCACAAGGAGAATGGCAAGACTAGATTGGTCATGCGACGTGACAAGACTCTCAAAGTCTGTGCCAACCATTACGGTATGTCGCAGTCTACATGGAGTATAGCAATGGGCGTGTCTTAACAACGATGCAGTCACTCTTGATATGAAGCTTTCTCCCAACGTGGGCAGTGATCGCAGCTGGGTGTGGAATGTTGCTGCTGATGTCAGTGAGGGTGAACCTGAGGCCCAGACATTGGCAATTCGATTTGGAAATAGCGAGAGTATGAAGCCACTCCTCGCCGGGTATTGTTCTTGCACTAATTTTGCCACAGATGCCAATCTCTTCAAGGAAGCTTTCATCAAGGCGCAGCAGGAAAATGAGGCATTGTTCGTTAAGCAAGCGTGAGGCGTGATGATATTTACCCTACCACCCAGACCAAAAGACTTCAAGAACACAGCAAGCAAGCAAGCAAGCCGGGGCGTGATGAATCAGAACAAGGCAAACATTGGTGTTGGACTTTAGCCATACCGCATGAGAGGCCTAGGACTATTCTAGGTAGATAGAAACTGGTGTCGATCAAAGACATTCATGACTGCTTCAAGAAGAGTGAAGATACCATTGATGGCTCACTGGCAAGTCACTTGTCGCTTGTCGCTCGTCACCTCACTTCCGAGTCCTTCAGTGTGCCTGGCTAAAACCAAAGAAAAAGTCGAACACGAACTTAGATCAGCAACGCTAACTAATGCCGGCTAAGTTGCCCTTTTGTGACCCACAGTCGCAGCCTTGCACAGGCTCGACGGCACTGCGCAGACGTGGCTGTCTAGTTGAGGATCGTGAGGATCAGTTTCCGTGCGAAACCACCACTCGCTCTCCTTGAACCTTGAACGCGCAGCGCATCTAAATACATCCGCTCCACGATCTTTGACCATGAACCCTGAACTGAACTTCTATCGCATTTAGATTATTCCTGATATACCACTCTTCTCGCTTTCTCATTACCTGCAATATTTCCTCACCGACCTGCCACATCTGATCTCCGCATCCAACCCTCTCTCAACACCCCACCACCAACCCCATCCTCTCGCGCACAGGCAAATCCAGCCGCGCTCAAGATGCCGGACGTAAGTTCTAGAACCAAGTATTCAGTTTTCGCACCATGGCTAAACTATCTCTCAGGTCAAGCGAACTGTCAAGATTGTTACTGAGCAGAAGGTCATGTAAGTTCGATCTGACCCCAACTACGCGCTCGCGCACGGCCGTCGTTTGGTCCAGACCTTGAGTTATCTCCTTTCGAAGATCGCGTTTTTCCTATTCTACTCGATCCCTCCACTTCTACGCGCTTTCGCTGACTAGATCTCTGCAGCCCTGGCGCAGATAGCGGCGTCGCAGGTTTCCCCCTCCGACACTGGTCTATGCAGATTGTCATCCTCCACGCGGATACCAAACAAGAGGTGGACGCCGATGTTTTCGAAACGGTCACGTACTTTCTGCACGAGTCGTTCGGTGAGAAAGCCAAACAAGGTGAGTCAATAGTTGATTACTTGCGCTCGATTACTCCAACCGCAGAGGACTATGCGGCTAAGAGACTCTTAATATAGTGTTCAAGAAACCCCCCTTCCGTGTCGCCGAAGACGGCTGGGGTGAGTTTGAACTGCAAGTCGAACTGAAAGACCTGTCCGGCAAAGCTCACACGATACTCCACGATCTCAACTTCGCCACCCCGCGGTATGAAACGAAACAAATCATTGCGTTCAAAAATCCCAAAGGCGCATTGCTCGATGCTCTCCGCGGCTCAGGTCCTATCCCTGGCGAATCTGCGGCAGCCAATGGTGCAGACACTCCCGCAGCAGGCAAGAAGCGGACCAGCGAAATCGGTGGTGGCGCGACCCAGAAGAAGAAAAAAGGAGACAGCAAGGCAATTGATATGGACAAATTGGCCGAAGGGCTGCAGAAGTTAGGTGAAGATGATCTCTTGCAGGTCGTTCAGATGGTCCATGACAACAAGAGTGAAGACTCATGGATGAGGAATGATGCTGAACGTACGTCTTTCCCTCCAATGCACAGCGTAAGAAGCTTGAAGGGCTAACTTCAGAAAAACAGAGGGCGAATTCCATGTCGATCTGTACACTCTGCCTGAGAATCTTATTAAGATGCTCTGGGACTTCACCACAGAGAAGAACGCCATCTCGGCGTCTGCATAGTATGGAGACTCCATACCCACTATGCCGAGTTTCTACGCAGCGTCTTCTTCGAGCCCTTCGCCACCTCCCATGCTCTACCCGGGTGTGCAGACCCGGCGCAGCACGGGATACATGTACAGGACTATGGACCTTTATTCTTGAAGGAGGCAGGGGCCGTCACTCGTGCCGCGGCCTCTCCCTTCCAAAGACCTCGTCACTCACCGACTGCTGTACCTTGCCTTTATCCCCGAGTTTTTAGTGCAACCGATTCTGAAAGTGCTTTCATCTTGCATCGAGAAAGCGCGCGAGAGACCTTACTCTACCCCAAAAGTTGGATCACTTGCTAGTACTGTACCATAACAACAATTGTTTCTTCTCCTTACTATGGGAAGAAATCGAGCTGCTTTTTCAACCACCTCGTGTCTTTACCTACCACTCATTCAGTCGAACGAATCATACAGCATTCGCAACAACCCACACGCGTTTCATCAGATGCAAACGGAGAGGAGAGGATGGGAGGCGAGAAAGGACACGGTAGAGAAAAGGGATGGAAACAATCGACGTGGAGCTAATGGGGGAATTCATTGCAATCACTGGGGAACTTTTGTCTTGCAATGGGAGGAGTTTTCACGCGGCCAAGGATGGGTAGGTGTCATGAGTATGAACCGAATTGAAATTGCACTTGCGCTTGCACACACAGACAACAGGAGCCACCCTTACGGCACATGAGGTATTTCATGATCTCCTGGCCGGCCGGCTAGCTGGTCAGCAGCGCAAGTGCCAATGGATAAAAAAGTCAAAAAAAACATACCCAACGTTCAACTTGCGTTCGTACTATACACCCCTTTGCCAGTGCGTGTTGCAAGCAACTTGAACCTTTCCCGTGCAAAATAGAGTCTAGGCTTAGAATCGCTCCTGCGCCTGTCTTAAGGAACTCAGGATACTCACAGATAGCGAGCACGAGAGAGGAGCTACGAAATAAGAAAACGAAAGGAAAAAGAAAACCCGGGGACCGAAAAAAAAAAAAAGGAAGAATCGTTTTGTGCCTTGTGAACGCGAGTTCAATTCGATCTCAGCTCAATATCCCTCCCAAATAGGCACTTCCAGTCTACCCTTATGTATGGGGATAGAGACATCCGAGAGCAAAACAAAAAGTATACGTAAGGTTCCAAAAATGTGGCTTTCACAGCCTTGTGTGGCCGGCCTGGCCACTGTACCGCCGGTACATAACATTAATAACATAGTTCCCCTCCATCCCCAACGAAGACGAGATCCAACAATGCTCGTAGCAAGGGAACCTGTCCCTCTTGGATCTTTTTGCCGGCGTTTTCATGTGCTTTATTCCCCGTTTCTTGTTCATGGCGTGGTTGCTGACTCAGATCGAAATGTCATATCGGAGATGTGTGTGGATGTACATGGATGAGGAAGGGAGACGGGGATGGGCGTGAATAGGACCTCTACATTGAATGCCTCCCCCCCCCCTTTCGGCGGCCCCCGGTTTCGTTGTGTGTGAAATATCCAACGTGTTCACCGAAGTCAGTTCGAAGCTGGAAGGAACGCTCTGCATGGTTGCGGTAAACTAGGCAATGTCTGCGTGTGTGGTTCAAAGAGATCGTGATCAAATGGGAGGTGGGTTTGGATATCTCAACGTAGTCGCGGTGGCGGGATACATGTGCAGGCATAGCGACCGTTCTAAGTCACGAGAGGACGGTGATGCACATATGGAAGTGGGGGAAGACGGCTTTCCTTAAGCATTTGTCTCTTGGTTCCGGGTGTGGTCGCAATGGTGTGAGTATTGTATGGATATTGGATGGTAGTAAGGTGTTCGGGGGGGAGATGGCAGGACTGTAAGGCGGAACGGGACGTCATTTTTTTTTTGTTTCAGAAAGGAAATTCGTCAGGTATTTGATTTTTGTAGTCATACAAACAGGGCCCATATTGTAGGGAATTTGATGGCAAGGATTGTTTTCCGTCCAAAGCTGAGGTTTTTTTTTCATCTTTGTTAGAAAACACGGTTCCTAGGAGTTCCAAGATCAGCGTCAAGTTCCCGCGTGTGACTTGGGGAGGGTCAACTTACTGCAGAAGTACGCCTTCGAGCCCCTCGGCTTTGGCGTTTGATATGGTAGCGAAGACATCACCAGCCTTGTAGGCGAGAACGGCGGGGATCTCGACCGACTCCATCTCGGCAATCTCGTGATGTAATTTCACAAAGCGGATAGTGTTGTGGCTGTAGGCCAGCATGCCCAGCTCATCTTCAACCTCGACACTCTGCGGTGACGACGGGTCGTGGATCATCACCACCACCACTGTGTCGTCCGAGACCTTTTCGATGGCGTCAAGATAGCCCGTGGCGTCAACCTCTTGGAGCGAGCCCCACGACCGTTGGCTGGGTTTTTTGTGATATGAGGATGGTGTCTGGGAGGAAAGCTCCTGCAGTCTATTGGCGCGCCACGTCTGCATGAATTCCAAGTCGGCATCATCGTCTGAGATCGGGATGTTATCCGAATTCGAAGAGGTGGTTGACTTTGGGGACGTGCCGAAGAGGGATTTTCGGTGATTCTTCTTTTCCGACGATGACGCGGCTGCGGATGACTTGTTATTCGCAGTCAAGTCCTTAGCAAAGGTCGTCAGTCTCTGCCTGAAGGTGGTTTGTTTGGCACGCTGGTAGTTTTGAGCATCGGCAATAACACCTTTAGGCCCTGTATTGGCGTAGTGCGTCTGGGTGGGCAGGTGATATGTGGTCCTGGTGGTTGTCATGGTCGCCATCTTGCCTGCTGTGTTATCGTCGTCTGTGCCGGGATCTGAGATGTTCTCGTAGTCGAGGTCGGCCTGATCGTCAGAGAGATGTATTGAGTCCTGATCGCGATCTTCCGGGTGAGAATTAGAGTGATCACGGTGGGAGAAGTATCGTTCGGCTTCTTCGCGAGCGAGATCAGCCATGATGTAGTTTATATCAGCGCTGGAGCTTCCTGCTCGGGTGACTAGCGATAGAATGGCATAAGGAAATGGGTCCCAGGAGGAATACCGGTCCTTGTAGTCTTGTGAACGCTTCTGACGTTACAAGGATGCGGGCGGTCCGACAAGATCCCCGCTGGTCTGTCACAAGAGTCACCGACAGAGAGGCAGACGCGTTGTCAAGGTTTTGAGAGAGCTCCAAGCTGGCACCGACTGCAGGGGTTGCGGAGTGTCGGTAGGGGTATGTGACTTGGGGTTGCTTGTTTGAGATTGAGGCCGCTTCGAAAAAGACTGCTCTGCGAGTTTGAAAGATTTGAGATTTGGATTCGTATTGGCCGGGGAGGACAAGAGCCGTCAGCGGAGAGAACCGCCAGGACGACGAGGGAATAGCCTGAAACACAATGGCCTAGCAGGGCCGAATGGCGCCCCCCGACTAAAGCCTGATGCTCCCAAAGTAGGCGACGTTAGGCTTCGGGTTTAGGCTAACGAGGCACCAATAACAGGCGTGAATCTGCCCGCCTCAGTGGCCGAGTTAGGTACCCGTGGCTTGCCGTGGACCACTATGACGGCGCAGCAGGACGTGGAAAAGGAAGTGGAAATTTGTTAATATCGAGATCCGCCACTGCATGGAAATGATGAGTTGAGGAGTACTCGTATTCTTATTTGCGCAAAGCGTGATTGCCAGGAAGAAAGAAATAGGTGCAAGCAGGTCCAAAATTCAAAAGAAGAGTTCAGCTAACAAGCAGATGGCGGTTTGGAGCACATGAAACTCGAACTTCACCCCCTGTCTCTCACCTTTGAAAAGCTCGGCGGTGGTGACCGGGCTACGAGAGACATTTCATGTGATGACTGGTAATGCACCCGCAAATCGGTGCTAGTGCTGGTGATCTGATTGAAATTTACTTGTTTGATGCTAGCCAAAGGCGATGGTCAACTGCCTCGACTGCCCTTCTCAGTGTCAGTGGCTTGGTGCTTTGCTCAAATACTGGAACTGGCGCACTGGAAGGCCGCCGATCCCGGACTTTGTGTGCAGCCTTGCTGGGAAGTACCCTAGCCGTCCGAGTCCGTGCCAAATAGCTTCCAAGGATATCAGGCGTGACATCTGCCATACATATCACTGTGACAACCTGGTCTTTGACACGTCAAACATGTCCTGCGAGTCACTGACACTTGGACATCATGTAGTGGTCCTGATACCATATGCTACCAGTACAACGACCCTCCTGCCTCCGCCGTGCTCGCATCTCCTGACAGCCACGAGCTCTGAGCTCCATCTCATGGAACAACTATCCCAGCTTCTGTGGAGTCCGAAAGCTTTCTAGCGCGTCCGATTCCGAGTCGTTGTCGATCACTGTGGAGCGCATCAATTCCACATCCGACTTCTTGGGATCAGCTTTCAGCTTCCTTCTGGAATCGTGAGACACTCGCTCCGTCGATCATCTCAGGTACTTTGACCGGATCGTTTCGAATGCTGCTGGCCAAGATCCCGACTGGTATCCAGTGTCGGATAATTCCGCATGACATGGCGATTCTTTTCTAAAGTGCTACGAGAGGTCCAAGTTCCGCAGTATGGTACTGACGTGACTGATCACGTCGGCTTTCCTCTCCACCAACCGATATTTATCTAACATGTATTCCGTATTATCCAGCCACCAGCATGAACACTATTTCAAAATCCCTGTACACGTTGGCCAGGAGGGCTTCGTCTGTGCCGCGTCCGTTTTCCCGCGCCCCATTTGGCTTCTGCGACAGCGAGGATGTCGTCGTCTCGAATCTTCAGGCTTGTGGTTTTCACTTTGTTCATCTCAGATATCGAGTCATCTTGGTCTTGGTCCTCACTCTCCCCTTCATCCTTCTTGCGTCCTTTCTTCCGTGACGCTGCCAGCTTCTTGCGTAACAGGATACTTTCTTCAGGATCCTCGTAACCCAACTGTGTCATGGGTGGTGCAGTCTCCTGTCGCGGGTCGAAGCCTGATGTGTTGGTCAAGTCACGCTCTTCCAAGCCATGAGACGGGACTTTCAAGCCGGCCAAAGGCACCTTAGCTCGTCCAGTAAAGCCGAAGATGCTCTTCTGCACCGCTGTTTTGGCTTCACCATCCTGATCCTCGGCTGATCTGCTGATAATCTCACTGCCAATCCCATCTGTGTTAATACTATCAATGGAACTGGCTCTCGACTGTCGAATATGAGACGTTGATGACGAATTAGACAAATTGCTCAAGGCCCGGCCAACGAGTTTCCCCTTTGTCTTGCCTTCGACGGCAGCTTTCGTTCTCGACCGTTCACTGAGGATATCCCGTATTGCTCCGTTAATTGCTGCAATGTCCGTGGCTTTTGATCCGTTCTCTGTTGCCGTTTTGGCCTGTATACTTTCTTTCTTCAGGCTTTCTATGCTCAAAGCACCATCCAAAGATCCAATTGTGGCTTTGTGATTGTTGAATGTTTGGTAATTTCGGCGGGCGGAGGTTGGGGAGAGCTCTCGAAGCGCGGGTATTTCTTGGAAGTAGGACCCTTCCTGAGTCTGACTGCCTTCCTCTTGGTCTCGATATTCCAATTTCACGGGCTGCTTCGCTTCATCTTCATAGATAACGCGAGAGGTCTCGTGTTGGACGTTCAGTGGTGCTGCCGACCTTGCAGAAATTTCCGGCCTAGTGTCGGGCTTGACAAGTCTATATACTGCCGTTGCTTCTCGATTCTCAGGCTCAAAATCTGGTTCTCGCTTGAGGGACTTGTTGCTGACTTGCTTGGAGACTTTTGAGGCGAGCTGTCTCTCTGTGACTGCGTTGGTGTTATCTGCAAGAGAGCGGATAGGTTGTAAAAGATATGCAACAGCGGTCAGCCCAGCTGGGTCCTTCATCGCAGCCCACAGCCAATCCTCAGACACCACAGGAATGCCCAAGTGCTGTGCCATCTCAAGCTTATCCTTTTTAGCATTCCCACGTTTGCAGATGAGCACCGAGACTGTTGGAGTAAATATCTTTGCGTACGTTCCCCCAAGCAACGAGACAAGTTTGATGATATGTACATTTTCAATGCCGTCGAAACCGCTAGCATTAATCGTCATACTTTTTAGACAAGTTGAAGATTCTCTCAGAACCTGGCCGAGGGGATAGTTCTCAGGCGATATGAATGACCTTGTGAGCATGCATTTCTCAAGCCACAGCTCAGATACAACATGAACTCGCTCGGGAATAACAATGTTGGCAAAGGCTGTTTTGTTCTTGCCAAGGTCGTGCGGCAAGATGACAAAGTATTTATTTGTCTCGGAACGAAGGTTGATTTCTCCTCGATCGATAATCGTAGCATTGAGTCCGACAAGTATGTTTCGCAGGTGACTCTCCTGCGGATTGGTAAGCCAAGACGAAGGGAGTAGAATGGCAAAATGCACCTTACCTTCTTCTGATCGAAGTACTGCACTATGAACAGACAGCCAGTCAAGAGACCTCCATTGACACGAGGAGCGCCAACATCAGAGTCGTCTTCGGCTTGCTTAACTCGCGTGCTTGGATCTTGGGCTACTGAGATGCTTGCTCTCCGTAAAGCCGGCATAGACACAGATGGTTTTAAAGACGGGTGCTCGTCGACTTTGGACTCGAACCCAGCTCCACCAACAATATCCGACCACATGTCTTGGTTCTGACTCCCCAGTCTGGCACTTACAGTTCTTCGGAGCTTCCGAGAAGGCTCGGATCCAGCAGTTTCTTCGCGTGTTCGTTTACCAAGTTGCGGGGAAGTTCGAGGCTTGCGATTCCATGCATCAGTACCTTGTTCAGCGACAGGCACAGTAGGATGATAACGACTCTCATCAAGACGCATGCCACGCTCAAGGGTATCCTTGTACCATTTGAGACTGACGACCTTCTTCTGCCACTGCATTCCATATTCGTACTTTTTCCCTTCCGGTTTGGCGGCGATTAGGTGTGTGACATCCTTGGTGAGATCTCCAAAATACTGTCCGCCGTTGTCTTTGACATTTTTCTGCAACTGAGCACGAAAAGACAGGTCGTCGAAGCCAGTAATGCAGATTTTCAAACCAGCCAAGGTGGGCATGCGATACTGCAGGGTGAGGGCATCCAAGTCCAGAGGCAGGTCGTTGATCCAGTGATCTCGCACAGCATCTATCCACTCAATCCGAAGGACTTTCATGTCTTCTCTTTCCCTGGCAACATAATTATACTTCTTCGTATCGGTGTCGCCAACGATAAGGTGGGTTGTGTCTGAAGTCAGGTCGAGTTTGTGCTCAGCTCCCATTTCTTTTGCAATATCTGCATATTGGTCCTGGAGGCTTCGTCAGTAGGAAACGCGAGAGCAATGAGTTTCCAGTCACTGACCCGCAGATGTTGGTTGATCGCAGTAAAGCATACCCTCACACCCTGGAGTGGTCGGTCGGCCGATCCTGTGTACAGTCAAGTTAGTGGTGTGTGTATAGGGCAAATTGGTTTCAGAAGACTTACCAGCAGGCTCCTGTTGCGGCATCTTGCATTATGACAAAGTAGGTAAGTCTATATCATACAGCTGTATTTTTCCATAGCACACTGCAGTAGAATATCTGAGATTTGACCGCCACGCCTAATTTTGGACGCGTCCTGGTTCGCGTATTTCGACACCGCGTACGGAGAGTTGTGATTGGTGACCACAGCCAAAATGGGTCACTTATTCTTGGCAGTGCCAGTGCGGGGATCAGCATCCGAACTTGCTCTGTGCCAATGTGAGGGAGACCTGCACCCCGCGTTCGGATTAGGGTGATGCCGCAGGACCGCTGCACGTTTCGAGTCGAAATAACTACTACCGTACTACGAATCGGCGGAAGATATATTGACACACTCTCTCTCCCTCTTTCTCTCTCGCTGTTTTTGTAGTTTTCCATTCTTTTATCGAGGCTTCTTGACGCGACCTCTCATCCCCTCATAGGTCCCACTTAAACGTCTCGATAACTCGACCATCCAGAGTAATGACTTCCCTCTTCTTTACAAATCCTGTCCATCAAACAAGGACGGACCCTACTTACTCTCTACCTTCGAACTATACGCTGGCCTCCTTAAGCGCTCGAGCTGGCTTACGACCACCCTCCTACCGCGAAATGGCCCTCTCGCCTGAGGCCTCGACTAGGCTACACCTCTTTCTGTGAAAGCAGACTAGTGATAGTGTTGACACTCTCCTTTTCGGAGACGGCACCTGCTATCTATTCGGTAGGATTATACATGTAAGATTAATAAGAGTAAAGTGAGAAGCCAGCCTGTCAACCAATAGCGGAAATAACTTACGGACAGGCTCAGAAGCATCCAGGACGGTGGGATGGCGCGGTTGCGCGAACTTTGAAGAACGGACTTCAGCAAAGATCAACACTATTGGTGGCAGAATCGTTGTCGAGCTGGAATTCTGCCTGCCTGGAACTCAAAGTGTGGAATCGGGTTGGAATTCGCCCGCGTCGCGACTAGGACAGTGGCTGGGTCAAGGGGGAGAGAAGAAAGGGGCCGCGCAGAGGCCCCCTTTTCCTACGACAATTCTACCAACTCCACCGCTACAAACCTCTATGGCACCTTCCGAGAAAGGTTGACGTCAGACGCCATGCCACCGCCGGCTTCGGAAACCGCAGATTTATTCGAAATACCAGAAACACCGTCCGCCAGCGAGCAGCTGCTGTGCCCTGCCAACCCTTCAGTCGTGAGGGTCTTAGGGAAAAGGCTTAACACCAGCCGCACCGGCTACCTTACTTTCTGCTGGGTGTATCCTGCTTGCTCAATGGCAGAATGATCTCGAGCAGGGCTATTCACTTTTTGTGAGGCAGTAGCCCCAGGTGTACTCTCTCTCCGCTTCGTATGGACGACGTTTCTCGCCATTATCGAGAAGAGAGAGTGCGGCTTGACGCTATATTGAATCTGGCGGAAATCTTGCTGGACTCCTCAAAGCGGTACTGACGGTAAGGGTTGGCTTGGCTCTGAGAGCGAATAAGGATCGCTTCGGTCTACGCAGAACGCGACTTCAAAGAGAAATGTTACCATGAGAAGGCGATGATGGTCAAGAATACAGATTGAATTTGTTAAGGAACAATATTCATACAACGTATTGAAGGCGGCAATAGCGGAATCAGGTAACTTGCAATAATTTTCGTGTCGCTCGCGGCTGTAATTCCTAGGTTCGAAAGCGAATCTAGTCTTCGGTAGCCCCAACCTAACCACCTTCGAGATTGATCTCTTCGAAAGGTACCGCACGCTCTCGCCGACCTAAGGCAGTTTTCAGTAGTGCTACCTTGTTACCGCTAGAACTACGTCTAGGCACCCGGAATCTAAAACCTTTAGCGGTCTATAATGCGTAGACAGCTACTAGCGGTCCTATCGCTGCTAGTACCGTGCCTATAAAGATATCCGCTAGTTTAACCCGCACATTATTAATCTTAGTATCTCGATACTCGAACGAATGCAGAACTTAGTTGAAGAATCCTGTCTTATTATGATAGATACGATTGGTCATGGATTCCTCTCTCCGGATAATTCTCGGTCTGAACCGTGCAAGTGAAGTTAGCTGGTCAGGGAGAGTTGCTATACGGGGATGCTAACTGCGGCGGCGTGGTAACAAGCGGATAGGACGTTGGGCGGATTCGCCGCGCCTGCCTTGATGACTATTGTCATGAGGTGCCGGTGCTCCATTGTTAGAGGACTTGTGGCTCATTTTGGGATGCAGGTTCGCCGTATCACCAGAATCCGTAGGGTGATGAGAGTCATGCACTGCTGATGGATCCGGGGTCGCCCTGATTGATAAGGTATGGCCTCCAGAATATTTAAGGTTGTGTCGCGGATTATTGTACGGAGGGTATGCCTTGAGATCTGAGAACAATTCTCTTCCTCTCTCATTCTTCCATGCACCCGAATCATCCACGATACCATCATCGATCTCTTTCTGTATAGGGCTGTCACCTTATCAGTTAACTAGGTCTCCCATTGTGATGGCAGCTTCACTGACCTGCGCCAGCCAGCGACATGCTTTCTGGGCCGAAGAGTTCGAGGGTAATATTAGGGATCGGGTTGAAGTACAATCGCGACAGGTTCATGAGCGATTAACGCACGCGCATTCCAGGTTGATACACTGTACTGGCGCCAGAAGTACTTCATTCTCGTGAAGCTAACTTCTCGTGCTTCTTCGGAAAGATTGGACATGTATCCTCGGAGAAGATTGACGTGGTTTTGTCGCGGCCATGGTGGACCACTGAGAATAACTCTTTCATTCTGGCAGTAGAAGTCGCCTGCAGCTCGGCTGATATTCCTGAGGAGGAAAGAGTTTGGAGGAATTTATCCATGCTGGGGAAAGCTCCGAGCCTTCAAAAGTTATATTCGAATTCAGGCGGAACGGTGTCAACGGAACTAGGTTGGTCGAGAGGAGTTTAGACTGAGAACAGGTTTTAGACTTTTCAAGCCGGAACTCGTGTCTTGGAGTACTACATGTTACAAGAGGTCGCATTTAAAGCAAATCACAGCCTCCTCAGCCTGGTTCGTGTTACATTTCGCTCCACCTAGGGTGTCACAACACGTAGGGTTTCCTGACAAGTGGGAAGTATAGGAGGCGAGTTCACTGAGAGCGTAGTACTTGAGCTAGTACAAGAGCGAAGTGATCACAACCAAAACGTATGGGTATGATCGTGAACGAAGTTGACTACGTAGTAAACCAATAAAATGGCCGTGTATATATAGGTAGTTCGTTGTGCTCAGTGTTGCTCAGTGTTGGTCAGCCTGATCACTGAGACCACAGCTGATCACTGAGACCACTCGGCTGACCTGCCATTCGAACTCATCAATCCCCTTTCCTCTGGGCCATGATAAAAGAAGCCATCGCTTTGTTGAAGTGTCGAATTCTCGAGCAAAGGGTTGCAAAGACTCCTTCCCGTCGGATCGTCCTCGTTAGGGACTACGCTCGGGGCTGCGGTCCTGAGCCGCCACGCTCTGTATGCTGGTGACGAGTGTGTGGACGACAGACTTTATAGATCTAATACTCGGCAAAGTCGAGAGAAGGGACTCGATGACAGCGTGAGCACGCTTGAGGGAACTAAGCGCATGTGAAACCTCAGAGTTTAGTGGGTTTGCGTAGACATAGGCCACGATTGTCAGTGTTGCGTTCCATAGGGGCTGCAGGACCTCTGACCATCCATAGAAGATTTCAGAGGTGGAACACACGGTGAAGACGATGTCAACGACCGTGTTTGCATGGTGCAGAGCACCGTTGGCGTGGATTTCCGCCTGCGGCTGCCGAAAGTCCAATCCTGGCGCACTACTTATAGCGGTGGGGTCGACGGAGGGAGTGCAGCGAAGTCGGATGAAAGAACGCTGAATCAGGATATAAGCGTTTCGATAGTGCAGCTCCAAGAGCACCTTTTGTCTTTGAAGCCAAATAGGGTGGGATAGGCTGCTATCAAAGTCAAGCGCCTCAGCATTGTCGGAGCCGTTCCTAACCCGACTCAGTCGCAGAAATGAAGGCAGCTGATTGTGCCAAGCATCGAGGTCTCGAAGTGAGGACGAGAGTTTGAAGGCGTGATGTTCAAGAGTGTTCTGGTTGTTGCTGTCGTCTTCATCCAAGTGCGCGGACGAGAAGCAAGCTGTGAGGTCGGCCACAACGACCATGAGTCTGAACAGCCACATTGTGTACATGTAAGGACTCGTGGGCTCTTCATGATGGCCGGAGGAAGAGACATAGCTCACGAGGTCATGCTCTGTCGGTATTGGACATTTTGCCACAGCCTTCTCGCTGGCGCCGGGCATGTCAAGCTGTATTGAGCACTGGAGATCTAGAGAAAGGATCGTCCACCACAGTTGCATGCGAGCGGTCTTTTCAAACTCGGGGAGATGACGCGGGGGCAATTGGTGGATCTTGGCAATGTAGGCCTTGCGGATAGCAACACCCAGCAAAATATAAGCATCCCGGAAGGCATTGCCCTTCATGAGGTATATGACCATCAACGCATGGCATCGTAGGGATTCCAAGGTCACATTCGTGTCGGTATTCATGCACTCACGACAACGATTGAAATATTCAAAGCCAGGCCAGGTAGATTCGGGTGAGGGCGCTGCGTCGTCCGACAGTGGAGAAGGTGGCTGCTGGAGTCCTAATATGCGCCCGGCAAGGCCAGTGGGGTGGCTTTGCTGTATCCCAAGGGCGAGTATGATATCCACCAAGGCGTTCCTCGTCGGATATCCATCAGAGATACTAATGTGTGACGGTAGGGCATCGAGCTCTGCAAATTCAGTCTCGCTCATTATCTGTAGAAGAGGGTGACAGGTGTCCCAGAAACGCCTGAGATAGTAACTCCGTTGTGTCTTCGGCAACGCATTCAGCACAAGAGGCCGCTCCGGTGGAGGAACGGCGGGATGTGGGATTTGAGGGAAGACACAGCGTGCGGAGGAGGCAGAGGAACGTGAAAACGCGGAATCTCCGCCAGCGAAAAATCCACGGATGTGAGCAAGATCAAACATCTCGTTTGGGACCCTGTTTGGCGAGCTGTTGTTGGCGGCAGAGCTGCCGGGGCTGGCATTTTCACGGCGGTCAGAGCCCGCACGCCGGCCATCACCGGTACTCGTCTGGGGCGGGCTGGGGGCCCCGTAAGAAGCAATGCACTTGGCCTTGCTACTCACGCACCTTCCGCAAGGCTTCTGCTCGCTACACTTGATCCGGTGCAGCCGGCAGCGCTCACACGCTCTGATGGAATTTTTGCGTTTGGCCAAAGAGAGGACTTTATGAGCAGGACTGGCAGGATTCTTCTCCTGATTCTTCTGAATGGCAGCTTTGGTCTGGCGACGTGTCTTTCCAGGCGTTGCGGAGAATCGGTGAAACATGGAGGCTGTTGTATGGGAGATTCGTAGCGAGTCCCTCGCCGTGTCTAGAATAATCTCGAAGCGAACCCATGAATTAGCCTGCACGCCATGGACTGAGGGTGATGGGAGGATAAATTGCCAACACCTTAGGTATTGACGTGATTGCGGTCGCTGATAAATGCGACATTTGTCCCCCTTATCGTAGCTTTATCTAAGCCGGTGGGGCCGCGACCCTTACCTCTAGCTCGAGGCAGCCGAGACAGGATCCACTTAGCTTATAAATGATCATCACAATTTAGAGAAAATGATTGCCTTCATGGTATATATTTCTCCGCTATAGGGTTTATTAGAAATTTTCTACACGTGCATAGTGCACCGCGACGAGATCCGTGTTGCCGGCTCATTCATGTGCGAGCCAAATTACGTGTTAGATGAGTCTTTGCATTCTTTGTCAAGCCACTGCTCGTGGCACTTGCTCGGTTTTATTTTATTTGTCTCCATAGTTTCTAGATGATATCGTCTCATGAAGTCTGCCAGTTCCTCAATCGGTTCACTCGCTCGTATTCACACCGGGCTCTGTCCGCCGGTCCCTGCTCATTCTAGGAGACTCGTTATTCGCAGCCTTCTCCTCGTCGATAGGCGGGTGTCGTGTCTCATCTCCCGATGCAAACTTGGATCGGGCCCGAATCGCGGCACCATACCTATAAAAGACGAAGGGTATGGGCATTAGCAGCACAGCTATACCCCCTATGAGTGACCCAGCACCGCCCACGCCGAGTGCATCGAACATGTACTGCGTGAAGAGCGGCGAGACTGCGGCACAGGCCGACCGCAGGACGGTATTCGCTGCGATTGCAGATGCGGCGTACGTCAGATACGAGTCCATGATGTAGTTGATGAAAACGATAAAGATGAGCACGATGGACGTTGCGAGGAATGCGCCTGCCACCGTCGGGAGAGCCCAGTGAACTGAATTGTATTCGGCTGTCCAAGCGAACCAGAATATAGTCACTGCGAACATGACCCCACCGACCATCGCCCCTGGAAGGCGGTCCTCTGGAGCCGGCTTGCGAGCTCGGGGTTTGCTGACCTGGATCTGGCCATGGATGAACAGTGCGAGGCCGCCAACACACGCTCCGATGACGGTCCCGATCAATGGCAATTCACCAACGCCAGTGTTCCAGCCTCGCTTCTGCTGGAAAACAATTGGGTATATGCTGAACAGCATATACAGAAGCGTATATACTATAGCATAGTATATAGCGACGAAGAAACTGATTGGATCAAAAAGCAGTCTCCAAGGCCTGGTCAATGCGACTTTGAAAATCCCTCCCAGTGTACGATCGGAAAGTTCAACCGGTGCTAGGACGCCTTCTTTGCCGGATGTTCTGCGTATACGGCGAGCCTTGTTACGCAAGACTATCATCGGGAGGGTCTCAGGGAGACTAACAAGAATGATCTCGGTGGCCCCCGCCATCCAGAGGAGAACGTAAAAGGTCCAACGCCATGTCTCTTTTAGTTGAAGAAACCCACTGACGACGGGTCCTAAAGCAGGCCCAACAAATGTCGCTGTAGCAAATAGAATCATAACGTTTCCACGCTTTTCAGGTCCCCAGATATCTGCAATGACGCCAGGTGCATTTGTCAAGGCAGCACTGGCGGCAGTACCAGTCAAGAAGCGACCGATCAAGAGCCCAGCGAAATTGGGTGTAAAGGCGCAGAGAAATCCAAAGGCAAGATAAAGGGTGAAAGAGATGTAAAAGATCCAGCGGCGGCCGTAGAATTCAGACAGCGGCGCCCAAAAGAGTGGACCGGCGCAGTAGCCCAGGAGGAAGAGGGTGGTAACGAGGCCGGCGGCTTCGATAGAGACGTGGAGATCATCACTGACTCCTTCGAGGGAGCCGGTAGGCGCAGAAGAAGAGAAAGTAGCGTTCATCACCAAGGATATGGCAACAGCGGTGATGTAGCATTTGCGTCCGAATGCGTAATTCATTGGGTTTTCGGGGTCGTCTGGTCCGAACTGAAGATGACCATTCTCGTCGAAGAAAAGCTGCTCATTCTGTCTTTCGCGAGATGCAGAATTTGGCGCATTGAAAGTACGCTTCACGAAATCCATTGCTCCTTCGCGCTCGTCGTCGAACAGTTTTGAACGTCGAATGTGTTTGTAGCAGATAAGTTCAGTTGCTCATATGCATGCCTGTGCCGTTTTATATATTCATATTGAGGGTGACAATAGATTTTTTCATGCACGCGATTACATGATCCGTGGGTTCGAAATCGAGTCTTGTAACCAATTCCGATCCTACGTGCATGTGCATACAATCAGACTTCCGCTTTGAGTATTCCGAGAGCAAATTAACCGAAAGGGGTAATTCTAGTATCAGTCATTTGTCAGGTGGGTCTATATTCACAACTAGAGCATTCGTTGATATCATTCTAAAATAACCGACATGACTGCACTCAGGCCATGTAGCTATGTGCTGATGAATGCCGTGTATTGTCTCCCAGGTGCAGAGTCACCTCAGGCTAGCAAGTCCGATATCAATGTCGAGGATGTATTTGTCACACTCTGACTCCACTGATGCTACGGAGGATGCTAATATATGCGAAAGATCTCCTGCCAGCTCATCTATTTTATGGTTTTTTTTTCTCGATTGATTTCATTCCATTCTTGTTGGAAAGATTCGCGGCGTCAAACTCGTTCAACTCATCAAGAACCTGCTTTTCCAACGGCTTGAAAATGACAACTCCAACCCCTTGCCGAATCAGCTCAGTTTCGAGTTCGACATTTCTCGATGCGATAAAGTATCGTCGTACTATATATGGCGTTACCGACGACGTTTCGGTCTCCGATGATCGCATCATCGAGATTGTCAACGAAGTCATTCAAACGATTCCTTCGTCATGGAATATGCAGAGTACCCGCATTGTTGTTACTCTCGGGGAGGCGCACAAGAAGTTCTGGGATGCTGTTATCAATGCTGCGAGGCCGTTTGTTCTCGAAACCAAAGGCGAAAGTGATTGGAAGCGTAACGAGGATCGTTTCAACTCATTTAAAGCTGCCTACGGTACAGTACGTGCATTCCTACCTGTACCAGGAGCGGCAAATGCCGGATGTATCTTGCTCTGGCCTCTCTCAGCATGCAACGCTAATTCTATCTGATAGGTCTCCCTCTTCGAAGACCATACATCTATCGAGAACCTCCATGAGAAGTTCTCGCAATACCCTATAACGGTCTTTGAGAACTTCGCCGAGCATTCGAATGCTATGCATCAAATTGCTCTTTGGACTGCCCTTGAACTCGAAGGCCTAGGTGCTAGCCTGCAGCACTCACATTTTGTGCCTGGGATGGAAGACGGAATCAGATCAGCATTCGATATTCCGCCCACATGGTCGGTCAAGGCAGAAATCGTATTTGGCGACCTCGCAGGCGATAGGCCTACCAAACCTGAGAAGAAGCCCGTCTCCACTACTGTCAAGGTCTTCCATTGACACTGTTAAGTAGAAGCTCGACGGTGCCTGCGATGCGCTTCGACTAGATCGGCTGCAGCTTGAGGGCAATGTTCGACGGATACCCTTGAAAGAAACACGGCGCCGAATGGGAGATCTGCATCTAGGTATCATACGACGCGATAGAGACTGATTAGCGAGTATCAATAGTATGCCAAGTACTGTGTACAAACCTTTCTCCAATATCATTCCAAGTTGATACACCGTACTGGCGCCAGAAGTACTTCATTCTCGTGAAGCTAACTTCTCGTGCTTCTTCGGAAAGATTGGACATCTATCCTCGGAGAAGATTGACGTGATGTTGCCGCGGCCAACACGCTTATCTTGTCTGGGTGGAGCGTCCGCGACAGTTCCTTAAGTCGTTTCTCATAGATTTCCCACGTCAAGTGCGCTGTTGGGGGCGAGTCCAAGGAGGTCGAAGGGATCAAATTTGATGGCATTCATCCACAAGTCATCCTCCGCCAACTGTATCAAGTCGTCATCCTCTTCCATATTAGAGTGTACGAACGGTCGTCCTCAGGAGTCGGCTCGATGCCGTTGAGGTCAGGTGCCGTGTTGTGACTGCGAGTGTGACACAGATAGGAAGACAAGAGGTGGGAGGAGCGGTGAGAGGTCTTTTGAGTAATCGTAAAGGAGGGGTGTTCGAATTGAGTCGGATAACTAGATGCGAAATTGGAACCGCAGCGGAAGTCATTGTACAACCAAACCGTCACGCACAAGGTGCACATGGGTAGCAATAGTACGGAATCTTTATTCGTGACTGATCAACACTCGAGTCAGAAGATCGCACAACTTAGCCCAGGTTCTTGATTGAAATCTCCACGACCTTTGATCCACGAGTCGAGAGGTCGTCAACTCTGATGTGTTTGTCGAAGGAGTGACCTGGATTTCAAGAACTTCTTTCGCTGGCGCAGGATTGCCAAGCGTTCACCCCACGAGATACCTCGAGATCTTAATCCGGACTTCGGTAGGCAAGTCGAGCAGCGAGAGGACGCTCGACGGGGGCTCAAAGTAGTGCTTGAGGTTGGTGCACCTCATCGAATATGAGGCTTTTCGTGATGAAGGTTGCAGTATGGCCAAATGCGGACGCCTATCTCGACTTGAGCCGGCTGTTTTCTCGCTTCGAGGTCTGAGGTTCATTTCATTAAAAGGAATTTCTTTACCTCGAAGACTTTTTTCAAAGGCAGGCAAGAAAAGGAAAACGAGCCAGTCGTTTGTCGCGTTGGCTTTTTGATAAAATGCGACTTTCCGGAAATGCTGGATTAGAATGCTCATGCGATTACTATGACTGCACAGGAGACCGAGGACGATTCATATGTCGACTCTGCCAATGACGTCGATGTCTCGCCGAGTAGAAATGGTGTAGCAAACTTCAAGTTCGACATTGCTACGAATGGCAGCCCGTCACCCAAACAGCTGATTGAAACAGTACATCGTCATGGCTGTTCATTTCGCAAGAACATTCCCTGTACTACGAAGTCTCACTATTCAATTTGTCTGTGCATGGATGCTAGATGGCCGTCGTCAATGGGATGCTACTCCTCAAAATATCCATTTCATTGTTAGAATGACGACAGGAATGTATCTAGCGTGGCAAAACCCCATGCCTGAGGCATTCCATGTTTGCCATGGCGTTGTCAGCCATGTGGGTACAGTCCTTTCTCATGGCTCGAGCTCATCCCGACCTGTTTTCAGCGAACATGGTTTCGACGCATTCCACATCCTCCACCCCTACAGAAAGGCCGCAGACTTTGGAGGCAGCGAGTCCTTCAGCTTCTCTTTGTTCTTCTCCATGTATTCCTCAAATCTCGTTACTTTGATCCCATACTTAGTTTCCAACGCCTTAACATCAGTCTTTTTCGGCCGAGCATTTGAGACACGCTCGAATCCCTGGAAGAAGGCCGTGCCGAGGGACTCTTCCACCTCCTTCGGGGTGCGTTTGTGCAATTTGATGTCCACGCCACTAACTCGGGCCAGAATGTCACGCACTTCTGGAGCAGTCAGGTTGTCGCTTGCGAGATCGATTTCATGGCCACTGAACGTCGCAGGATCGAGCAACACTGCAGCCCCAAATTTGCCGACGTCGTCAGGATCGAGCACAGGCATGGTCACACCGTCGTCAAGAGAGGTAACTAACTTTCCACTTCGTGGGAGGTCCGCGAATGTATGTGTCCCGGCCGAGGTCGGCAGCAGATAATCATGGGCCAAGACTGGAGGGCAAAGGATCGTGTAGTGCTGGATGCCACTCTCCCGGACCGCGGCCTCGACTTCTGCCTTTGCAGCATAATACATCCCCAAGAATGGATGTGCTGCGGTCGCAACGTCAAGATGACCACTCATCTCCGCGACGCGGCTAGTGGACGACAGGACTATGCTAGTAAGAGTTGATCCAGCCCCGGCTTTGCACGCCCGGATGATCCCTTCGGCCTGTTTTTTGGCTTCGCCAGGTTGGAAGACGGATGGGTTGAGAAAAATGCCTGTGCAACCTGCCGCTGCGGCACGAAATGGAGTGTCTGGCTCTTCGTGGGTGCCCTTGAAAAGAACCACGCCCTTGTCGGCGAGTGCGGTGGCTTTGGGGGACGACGGATCGCGGACGACGGCATGGACGGTCGCTCCAGCAGCTAGCAGGTAGTCGACAACAGCACCGCCTTGGTGGCCTGTTGCGCCTGTGACAAGGTAGGTCGGCATCTTGAATTTACCGGGCTAAATGCGAAATATGTTTTGACCATTCAAGGTTCGATGAGGCATAACGGCACCATTTTATATTCAGCGGTTTCTGCCAGCACACACTTGAGTTGTCCCGTCTCCGTGGACAATTAATAATGACCTACCTCAAATCAATACCGGACTTAGGACCAGACGTGTTTCTACCACCCTGAACCTGATATTTTGACTTTCCATTTGAGGCTGAAGGCCCCACTTTTTCGTTTACCAGATTTGGAAGAGACGAGGTTTTGAATCATGACCCGATCCCGGCACGGGACTCTCTGGAATGCTGCTCAATTTTATGCAAACTTTGGAAAAAAACGAGGTCGTATTTCCGACAGGGATACCTACAGTTACGAGTCTCCATTGGAGTTGACAAGAAGGACAGCCTGGCCGCGGCATGCTTTCTCTAGACCGAAACGCCAAATCCTGCTCTGGGGGACTTCTGAAGCCTATCCTTGGCCATGCTCCTGTGAAATGCATCTCAAACGGCAGTCACATGGAGTCGTACTTAAGTATCTTGTGCTTTTCTGAACCAATCAACCACATGCACTCCAGATGGCGCAGTACCCAAATACGAATACCCGCACGCCCGGGCCGGAAAGTCCATGTACCTCCACAGCAACTCGTCCCCATGTTTCTCAAGGTGTTCACAGATTGCCCGGCAGTCGAGGTTGGCACGAAAGCGCGACCACCAACAGTCTTTGACGCAGAGTAGGGCCAACCAATACGACAAAAGCATGAGAGCCCTCGTGTCAAGCGCATTGAGAAGGCCAACGAATTGTGGAGACATTCCTTCCACGAATTGCGTGTAGCTGAAGAATGCCAGGTCACTCTCGGGGTCGATGTATAGGAGGCGGCACAGTCTACGGAGAGCTGTCAAATATGGATGGCTATCGCATGATGAGCCTTCCACAACGCCGAAGACTGTCGTAAATTCTTCGGGGATGCCGTCCGTCCCAGACCTGCAGTCTTCTAGTGGTTGAAGTGCTTCGGAATTTTCTTCAAACACTCTCAGCCACATGCTCTGCGCGCCATCATTGGAACGAAACATGGAGACAAGTGACCTAGCCCCAAGTTGACTGCCAAGCCAGTAGAACGGCAGGGGCCGACTTTTGAGTGGAATTTGGAAGTCATCCGTCGCGTTCGCGAATGATAAAGATCCTAAAATTATGGAAGTGGTCATGGCGGCATCAATGTTGGCGACCGACAGCGTACTGAGGGAGTGTCTCAATTTTGAGGCGGCTTGGGCCGAATGGAACATTTCACCTGGACAACGCTGTCGAGGTGATTTGAGATGATAGCGGTAATGGGATGCCGCCACAGCGAGGACGGCATGCATGGAATGTGTCTCCTGCCAAATAGTCAGTCTTGCTGCAGACTCGGACAGGGCGGCAAGAACTTGCATTGATGGCATGTGCAACAACGTTTTGGCATGCCGCTGCGCAGCTCAATGACGGCGTCAGAGTCTTCACGACCACTGCGAAGAAGTACGCGAACAGTCTTGAATCCATATCTGGGTACCATCCAGTCCGAATTTTGGTCCGGAGACCTTGAGGAGCTCCGAGAGAGAGCGCGGTAGTGTAGCTGCACTGGCTGCCATATTTAATGCATTTCTGGCATGCAGGTCGCTGCTCGTCACACTTCACGCGCCTTCGTCGACATACCTCGCAACCTGTTTGTGACTTGCGATGCGAAGTCCGAGGCTTGTAATCTTGAACCCGTCCGCCGGTGCTGTGGTTCTCTTTGAATGAGAGAATGTGGAAGCCTCCTTGGTTATCGCTGGACATGGCACCTCGTGGGTTGTAAACGACCAACTAACGAAGAAGTCTCGATTTGCACAAAGAGACAGCTAGGTAACATCAGTCCTGAAGAGGAAAACGAATGTAGGAAGCCTGAACGGATGAATGAATGGTCCAAAAGTCCAAGACTGCGGAAACCAAGGCCTCGGACGGAACGGGGCATGCACGTGATAGGCCGCGGAGCATGAAGTGCTCTTGTCACGTGCACTCGCCTTGACAGATTCGCCCATGGACATATCACGTGTAGTCACACGACTCGCCACGGTTGCGGCAAGGGGTTTTTGAGGTTGTCGAGTGCCTCACGCAGTTGCAGTACTCGCTGTACTCCAGTCAGAAAGGCACTGGGCCTGAGCCTACAGACTGTCTCTGGCCGGGACAGCATGTCAATGATTGAGAGCTGGACAGTACCATGACCATGTTCAGCAGATGGAAAGCATAGCTGCGCCGTCCCTACTTACCTAGTGTTGTTGACCTTGCATCGAGGGAAAGTATTTTGCTTACGAATATCCAACTATCGGTTTAAGCATCGCGCTTGAAAGTCCTGCATGCTGCAGGGCAATAGCATAATCAAGCCGAGGACCTCGAGAAGCCCACCCCAAGGCTGAAGCTCCGAAGCTGCGAATATCACGTGCGATACCAGGCGTCAAGAGTCGGAAGAACGGTGTCTTCTTCGTCCCCGTACCATACTACCAAGAGAAGTTCCGCATGGCAGCGAGGCCGAGGCCATGGCGAATGCACTCGTGAATGCGTGATGCGAGATTTGCAACAGTCAGATTTTTGCATTGCACGCGCACAAGGGCACTAAGCTAGCCGAAGAGGCCGCTGACCCTGCAGACCAGCAGGAGTGGACCTGACACTCGCCCTGCACCCATGATCCTTTTTGTCATCATTGATAGTATTCATTGGCGAATGTATGGCCGGAATGGCGACGAAAGCGAGAGGTAATATGCATCTGGGAAAGAATCAGTATACTCGGACACATGCCAGAATGATAAAAACCCGGAATCTCACCACCCAGAGTTAGTACATATAGCCTGGCTGATGATATGTCTGCTCAGCCTCACCTAGACACGCAATGCCCCGCCGGATCTGGGTTTTTCAAAACGTCGAGTATAGGGATCGGTTACTAGCCAAGGCTGCAAGGCCATACTACAAAATCGGTCGTCTATGGTGAGATGGGTAGCGGTCGTGGCTAGAAGGATAAGCCAGATAGATGCGTGAGCAGGGATACGTTGTAGGTTTTGTTACAAAGAATGGGGCACATGTGAGTCACGGATCATTTTGAGATTCAGTGGGATGTTCCGCTTATCCATGCCAGGTCCAGGGTGTCGATTGTTGAGTCAACAGGAGAATACGCAGATCGGATTTGCATTTTGTTCCATTCCCGAAAATTAGGCGACTTGACAAGGTCGAGCAAGCAGAAGGAACATTGGATGGCGGCCTGAAAGAAACCAAGAAGCTCCGGGCATGACGAGTGGGTTCAAATTGAAGCCTAAGAAGAGCGATTCTTGCGAAGCCTCAGCATTGCCGACTTGAACTGAAAGCACTATGCATATTTTCGCGCTGGTGGTGGAGGGGTGAGAAAAGATTTCCACCTGTCCATCCAGCTGCGTTCCTCAAAAAGTCACATGGGTTTGCGTAGTTTTACCACAAAGTTGCTAGGTGAAGGGCAATACATTCTTACGGCAAGCGAATGGCCACTGGCAGAGCGGAAAAGCGGAAGAGTCGGCTGCTACGTACTGTTTCCAGCTGAACAACACGTATGATGCCCGTGCTCTCAGAATTTCTCGCTGCTAGACTTTCATAACAAAGCCGAGGTCGACCATGGTCAGAGACTGTGTATCTTAGTAGTCGGACCATGCCCCTCAGCATAAGTCCATGGGCGTACGTGTGTGCCAGGACATAATACCATAGCACCATAGTCACTCAGGCACACGACATGAGTAAGACAATAAGCTCTCGACTCGAAAAGCTAGCCTAGCAAGGAGAACAAGGATGGAAAATCTGGAGTTTTCTGGTCTTACGGGACGCCGGCTTCTCAGATCTGGCGAGCTGGGTTCAAAGTTTGGGGGCCCACGCACTTCGCATTAAATCATCAACTGACGTCTGACAAGCTCGACACTGCCGAAATGGGCGCTTTGTTAGCCACCGAAGGCACTGGGCCTAGCTTGTTTCGTGGGGGGTTCCAGGCAATGTGCCTGGGTTTCCCGGGCCGGCCGTCCCATTCTGCTACGAGTACGTGGTCCCCCTCGCATCATCGCTCGGTGTCTGAGCCTTGAATAGAAGGCTCAATTTCTCACCGTGAGGTCTCTTGGTGTCGTTCGATCTCACTCTGGTCAGTGAGTAAGAAGAAAAAAACCCACAAGTCTTTTCTCGACGGGTTGTTTCCTCATTCATTCCTTTATGAGTTCCAGGATGATTCCTTTGAAGCGAGGCACACTCTGAGACCCAGCCAAGTCGTCCCTACCTCACGCTGCAGGCCGCCAACGTTTGCCGCCGCTGCCACATTAGGTGCGTTTACTCTGGCCAAGCAGATTCCACTGGTGCTGGGAGGGCCCCAAACTGCAAAGTTCGAAAGAAACTGCGGAGTTGGTAGTTGGAGTGTATCCTCCACCAGCACGACCAAGTTGGGCACGACCTGATCAAATTCCCCTCTCGCGTCCAAAACCTGCTGGACTGTGACATTCCCATGATCGTCTTCCGCTGCCACGAAACTCTCTCATCTGACAAAACTCTATTGCAGTACTCCTCAACACCACCAACACGACGAATCTCTCTATCATCATCGAATCCTTCCCTTTCTACTGCCAACTCCTCGAATACTCGCACGAGCGCTCTCGCCCCCACAGTCAGACAAGATTTCCCAAGTTACCCATATTCTAACCGCTCGCGAACCTGGCTTTCTCACGAGAACAAGCAAAGCGGTTCCTTAGAATCAGCCTTCCTCCCGTCGCCTCCTCCCAGCACCTTACTGTTCACCCGGTACCTGATCGCGTTCGGCGAAGAAGTTCCGCGGGGACGGAGGAAATGGTGTTTTCCGACGTGGGCAGACGTTCGCCGGAACGAAGGGGAAGGAGTCCGAGTGTAGTCAGTGGTGTGAGCCATCGATCAAGGCACAACAGCAATGCCCCTCCTCCTGCTCAACCCCCTTCGCCCGAGGCACAACCTGTGGCTCCAAATGTGACGTTGTTGGCGGACGAGAAGCCCGTTGCAAGTGGAAATGGCGTCTCGGTTTCCATCGCCCTGACAGAGCCTGTCTTGTTCCTGCAAGGATATGATGCCAACGACCCGTCTACCCACAATACCACGATGCTTCGCGGGAGTCTCTTGTTGAAGGTCCAGAAGCAGGCAAAATTGAAGTCGATATCTCTGAATTTCCGTGGGAAATCGGAAACGGAATGGCCGGAAGGAATTCCTCCCAAGCGCGTCGAATTTCGAGATACAACCACAATTATGAATCATACCTGGTCGTTTTTCAATGCCCAGTTCCCTCAAGCTGAATACAGCTACGGTGCAGACTTGGTCCAACTGTCAAAAGGACCATCTGTAGAGTCCAAGGAGCTCGGCGTCACCGCGTCATCTTTTGATCTCTTCCAGCGCAGTGCTTCTCCTGCGAAAGGCCAACCTACTTCCCGCGACTTGAAAAGACTATCCCTTCAGACCAATCACTCTCGGAGCTTTGGTAAGGGCGACTCGATGAACGGAGGGCCTACGGTGGCTCAGAAAGGCTTCAAAGTTTTCCATCCAGGCGACTATGTCTACAACTTCGAATTACCTTTGGACTCGAGACTGCCAGAATCGATCAACGTTGATCTGGGTCATGTCAAATATGAGCTAGAAGCGCTCGTCGAGCGTTCCGGAGCGTTCCGTGCCAATCTGGTGGGCACGAAAGAGCTGACCTTGATCCGTGCCCCGGCCGAGGGCTCGTTAGAACAGGTTGAGCCCATTGCCATCTCTCGAAATTGGGAGGACCAATTGCACTATGACATTGTCATTTCTGGGAAATCGTTCCCTCTGGGCTCGACAGTACCAATTGCTTTCAAGCTTACGCCCTTGGCCAAGGTCCAATGCCACAGGATCAAAGTCTTCGTAACGGAGAACATTCAATACTTCACCAACAACAAGAAAGTACATAGGCTGGAACCCACCAGGAAAGTACAACTATTCGAGAAGCGAGCCGACGGGCACAGTGTAACTTCTTACCCTGGTAGCTCCATGCGGATATTAGCGGGTGGTGGTGTCCCTTATGATTATCGTCAACAAGCCGCTGCAGGCGATGAAGACATCCCGCGAGATCAGACGAATTTGCTCGGCAATCTCGATAACGACGCGGGAAGTATTGGCCCAACGGAGATGGAGTTCAATGTTCAACTTCCTAGTTGTCATCAAATGAAGGATAAATTGAGAAGCGAGCGACTCCACTTCGACACGACATATTCCAACATTCAGGTCAACCATTGGATTAAGGTATGTCTTTACTGCATCTTCTGGTTCTCAAAAGCTGATCAATCCGCCAGATCGTGATGCGACTGTCTCGGCCAGATGAAAACGACTCTGCCAAGCGGCGCCATTTCGAAATATCGATCGACTCCCCATTCAACATACTTTCCTGCCGAGCAACACAGGCCAACATCTCTCTACCTGCCTATGATGCTGGCAATGGACTCCCATCATCCGCAGACGAATTTGAGTGCGGATGCCCAGGAGCGGCACTACGACGTCGTAACACTCCACCTGCCAATGCCGCTCATAGTCGAATCCAAAATGTGACCAATTCGACAGATGACCCGGTTCCGGGGGTGAGCAGGAGCTGGACGAACGACACGGGAGGACTGGCAATGCCTACGCAGGCACACGTGCACAATGACCCCAATTTCGGCCAGTCAAGGCCAATGCATTTGTTGCGCAGTCCTTCTTTCAACCCACCCGCCTTCGACGACGATGAACCACCCCCACCGTTGGTCACGCCGCCTCCCTTGTACGATAATATTGTCCCCGGCGATTCGACTAGTGCGTTGGCAGATTACTTCGCTCGCCTAGCGGATGAAACATCCGATGAGGACGATCGTCTGGACCGATCACGTATAGATATCCCTCTTACTCCGGGCGGCCGCGTCAACAGATCTATGGATATACCAAGGAACTGGGTGCCCCTTGGTGCAGGAGCAAACTCAACTCCCGCCCCATCAAGTCTGGCAACCTCGACTTCAGTAGCTAATTAATCGAGCTAAGACTATGTATATGTGATTGGAAACCCAAAAATGACATGAATGACGAAATGGAGGAAATTGCATTACTTTGGCTCAATGCATTTTATGTTAGCGGGATCTTGATGATTAGGTTATTCGCATGCTGGAGTCGCAAACGGAAGCTTGAAGGTGCCCCTTCAGCAATTGGGCGAAATGACGAAGACATCAGATTGGGACTTTTCTGGAAAGGCGGGAAAAGATATTTGCCATATAGCCGCGGTATCGGCAGTTGGTACGGGTTCCTTTTGTGGTTTACCGTGGTTGACATGCTCATATCATCAAATTGACGCATTATTTCCTCTGTCGAAGAGCTTGTAAATTGAAAACTGCCAACTGGTGTTCACGGAGACGAGATTAAATGGACGAGGCTGTAGAGAACAAACATGCCAAGAGAAAAGTAGTTTGGAACTTTCTGTCGCGTGAAGCTCCCGTCGATTTTCTAGACTGTGCTGCAGTTGGCAGCAGTTTTGTCGCCGAGCCTTTTGTCCATTGCATTTCAGGCCGAGTGGCCCGGTTCCAATCTAGTGCGACAAAATTCAGCATGAACTGCTAATTGCACGATAAAATTGGTCAATTACTGTAAGAGCAGCTGGACTCTACAACGTCCCCGTCATGGCCACCATGGCGGCCACGGCAGCCAGTTCAATGGCTCACCAAATACCGCCGATGCCTCGAATAAGACCCCCACGAATGCTCAAAGGGGATCCGCACCCGAATAATGCTCCTGCGCCCCATGAGCCCCATCACTCCGGGAGAAAGACGATCTGGGTTCAAGGCAAACACCGCTCCCCAGGATCGAGGGCTGTCAGAAATAGACAAGCGACACAAGATATCCAAATTGCCAAAGCGCTTCGTCACCAGTCCCGTGGATTGGACATATACGCATATCGTCACATTCGAACAAACCAAGTTGTCTATAGTCTAACTAGGACGCTTCAGGTATTCCTTCACAGCTCCGATACACCATTACCTCTACTGACGAGACTTTTTTGAACTAGGAGAACAAGATCCTCAAGCAGCTGCTATATCATGGCAAGAAAACTGTACCCGCGACGGTTCGCAGTGACATGTGGACTCCTTATTTCTCAATACACTTCCCTGCCACACCTGCTGGAGCATTAGAAGGTCTCTTTGCGTTCCAGAAACTGCGCGAGCTCTCTATGCAAAGGCAACTATCCCCAACCGATGATCTAATAAGAGTGACGCAAGAAGACATCGACGTGATCAAGTCCAAGATCGGGTCACCGACAACGCTCCAAGAAATGGCAGTACGCGAGGAGCTCCAGGGCAAGATACCCAAGTTGAATGAGATCTTACCGAAGAAACTGCGCGGCCGAAAATTGATGGACCACAAAGCCACCAGTGTCGCTGATGCTGCATTTGTTCTCGACTGGATATTATCCGGCCCAAGCCCTTGGGAACGAGTCACAAAGGTCGCCACCAGCCGCGCAGTCGGGGCAGCAGAAATGACCTTTCGGTCAACGCGAAGGCTACAGAAGGTTCGCCAAGGGATCGAGGAAAAGGCTCTGGAAATCCGTAAACGTGCTGCGCATGCGGTTCAAGACCTTCACCACGATGACCAAGCAAACATTCGGCTTACTCTGAAGACCATTCAGAAGCTTAGTCTGGAGCACCACAGACTCATTACAGGAAACGGACACTCACTTTCCGAGGCCGATAAACGGCGCGACATCGATCTACAGCACCTGGAAGCTTACGAAGACAAGACAGTAAGACAGGTCAAAGAGTCAGGTCGCGAAGCTGCCATCGAAGGGAGAGAGGCAAGGAAAGCTTTCAAAGAGCATCAAAAGACTCTGAAAGAAGCGGAGCGTGAAGCTATTGATTCATGGTTTGAGCTGCATGATTCTCCAACCGCCGAAAGTGGTTCGGTTTGGAGAGAAGTCTCGGCGGCAAGGGAAAACGCAGTAGCAACTCCGCAGCCAGGCGAATCCTCTGCAAAATCCGCACGGTCAGCATCCTCATCAAGCACCGGTGTGGACAGTATCCAGTCTCAACTCAACACTCTGAAACCAGACTGGGCGACTGAGCCCCGCCAGGTCAAGGTCTACTGGGCCGATATCAACGACGGCCTCTTCGCTTCGTCGTGGCCGAAATCCGTTGTCCACGGGTCTCTAGAACCATTCGGTGTCGCCAAAGGCCAGATAGACGACAGACTTAAGCAACTCAGACTACTTGGGAAAGATGAACTGTTTAAGATGAAGTCTGTTCACGTCATCGGCGGTGGGCAGGCCGATGGCTGGATGCCCAAGGAGTTATCGAGTGGCATCAGTCAACCTCGCGTGTGGGAGGAAAGACCTGATATGCCGGTAGAGGAGATGGTTGCTGAGGACCAACACGACGGAACGAATTCGCGCCCTGCCATTCAAACTTCAGCTCACGATAGCGAGCCCTTCGACGATAATATCGTTCTTGAGGAGAAACCCAAGGGCGTCTGGGGACGGATCAAAGGCATGTTTGGTCGGTAGAGAAAATATCAATTTTTCACACCCAGGCAGTTGGATGACTCCACCGGAACAATCTTGGACAGACGACGAGAACGTTGAGCCCGTGAGTACTTCAAACTTGGGTTGGGATGTACGTTGTGAGAAGACGGGGCTAGAGAGGCCCTTTCCAACCACTATCGTCCTGAAGCGAGAACAAAACTCCGTTGTTTCCTGCAGCACGCGGGACCTCTTCGACGACGCTTTGACCAATCAAGTCAGGACCAGCCTTGTTTCTGGACCTGACCGGCAGTGGGATGTTTCCAAATAACATGTATACCATTTTATGTTTCCACATGAAACGAGGTCGGTCTGGATGCGCAGGTATTTTCTGCCTTTCTGTCTCTCCCCGTCCGAAGGATCTATACTAGTATATATATATATTCTCTGTACAAAACTTCAAGCATGCAGGAAGAAAGATAAAGATAGACACAAATTCGACCGGAATCTCAGAATTTCACCTCCCAAAACGTGGATTTTGGAAAACTTGGCTGGACCATGAAACCTGTGCTGAATCTTCCCTTGAGATGTTGACTATGAGCAGTGTATCTACGGTCTACGCACATGATCTTTCCGCTGCTAGTAGCGCTCGAGGAGTCGGAAGTCAAGCTGCTTTCTTCATCTGTACAGTGCAAAATCCAATCGGATTAACTATGTATAATATCTAGTTACATGCTACTTATGTCCAGCTACCTCAGAAGAAAACACACTGTCTCTCCTGACTGACCACTCTGTACATCTGGTTTTCGAGCATGTGTCCACCCAACAGCGTTCCCTGGTCATTATTCAGATAAATTCTGTCATCAAGGATAAAAGGTAGCAAGGATATTGGGTATATATATCGAAACCCTGTCCAGCGCTGCAAAAATCAAACCAACCATGCAGCCCCAAGAGCAGCCCGTAGCTTGCTCACCCTCTCAAGAGCCAATTTGTACTTTTGTTTCCGTTCCGAATCCAACCGGTCGTGAAAACGGTACTGGACCGTGGTAGAGGGGTATATGCAAAAATTCCCACCATATGCAACATCAATCGTCGTCAAGTCGTTAGAGCCAGGACACTATCCAAGATGTGTCCCAGCCCATTGCCAATCATTATTTTTCGCCATACTTGTTGCATTTCAGCTCAGACAGCTTGCAGTTGCGACGTGGGTCTCAAGATCGGGGAAGTGGCCGGCTCCAAAATCGCTTTTCCCTTCCCTTTCTCCTTGGTAGATTCCTTCTCTCTCACTTTCGCTGCGAGAGCTTTTTCTGCTTCATTCCTCTTGCTAAGGACACTCTTCAAAGCGCCAAGCCATTTATCCAGATCCTCCTCGTCCGGCGCACAGAATCGATAGGTTTTATCGTCCGTAATGATCTGAAAGCAGAAATTTTTAGACTTGCTGATTGGATCAATTTCAGCCGCAGTCACAATGGTGTGCATGGGTAAGATCTTGACGGCTGCGTATTCTGCTCCATTCTTGTAGAACGCAAGACTTCGAGAGCGAAGGACTACCCATATAGTTTTCCAACCCTTGACTCCGGTTTTGTGGGATTTGAGGATCTGGACATTACCCTGGCGGACGACACGCTCAGAATCCGAACCTGCATCGGTAGAGGGTGGAGGGTAAGATGGATTGCCACTCCCCTTGGTAGTGGCGTTGTCGGTCAATTGACCTGAAGAAGCGATTGGTGTTAAAGCTGGTTGTTTGGGAAGTGATGTGGACGATTGCTTCGGTAACGAGCTACTCAAAGCATCTGAGAAGTCTGAGTGTGAGGTTGTATATTGTTCATTTCCAGAATAGTCTTGCAAAGTGGAATGGCGTCTCTGATGGCTGGCCAGCAAAGACCCTGCTCTTGTTCGCTTCTTTGTTGCTTCTGGAGAAGGCGGGCCACGGTGAAACTCGTCAGCCGACATATCGGTAGATTCGTACGTGTTGGAAAGGTCGCCGGCTTTGGTCGAGTACTGATGAGCGGTCAGATCCAGGGCGTCATCGTCATCTGTTCTTGATTCCAGGCGAATGTGCGTGATCCAGTCCTCGGTATCGGCTTCAGAAACGCATTGGAAGTGGTAGTTTTTAGAGGGCGAAAAGACTCCAAACACATGTTCAGTGCGAGCTTTCCGAACCTTTGCAACTGCGGTGACTTCAGACAAGGTGATGGATGCTTTTAGATCAGTCTCGTCAGGATTCTGGTAGACGGAGAGAAGATTCGGACGGAGGACTAGGTATGCAAGTTTCCATGAGGGCTTCCAGGCGCCTCTATTCCTGACCCGTCTATGCACTTTCCCACTTTTGATGACACGGTCGAAACAGAAGCTTCCGTTCTGGTCAACAGGAGAAAAGACGTCAAGACCTCGATGACCTGATTTGTAGGACGACTGGGCAGGGAATGCTGGAGGGATTCGACTTGGAGATAGCTGAGGCACATGAAAGGCTGGGTGGACGGGCGTCGATGGTCGTAAAGGAGAAGTTGCAGCCATGTTGGAGCAAAATCAAGAATGACAAGCTTAAGCGACCGAGACGCTCCAAGAGTTGCAATTATAACATTTCCACAAAGTTGCTGTATCGCTCGCTGCTGGAGGTGAAACGTAGGCCACCGAGCCACGTTGGTCGCGGAGGGCGTGGGGAGATTCAACCGTTTCACATACAATCGCAGTGCGCTCGACCGGTTGGTGGACGGCGTGCGGGTGGCCAGATCACCAGTCTGAGGCTGTGAAGAAGGTCACAACTGATGCTGTGAGAAGGGAAGTCGTTGGTGAGCAAGTTAGGAACTGACTCTGGCGTATTGTACATGTAATATTTGATCAAGCGAAGGAGGGCGCAGTTGCAGTGTCAACGTCAACAATGCAGCAGGGCAACAAGATACGCAATTACGCTAAGCGTTTAGGCGTGTAGGCGTGGTCGACATCCCCTACTACTTTCACGAGGGGAATTTCTCCGCGCGTGAGAGTGTTGGTTTAGGTGCCATTGGCGAGTATATTTGGGGTATTGCGAATTGGCCACCGAAGGCCAAAAAAAAGTCCAAGAAGGCGAGTTGGACTGTTTAGCCGTTGCAGGGACTCGGACTGGGTGACTGGGTAACTGGTGAGCTGGATAAGTTAGTAAGAAGCCAAGTCGCCTACCAAGCACCCAAAGTCCCTAAGTGCCTGTGAGGTAAATCTTTTACCTTCCGGTCCTGGACCGAAGCATCTCAATTGAAAGATCATTTAGGTACACACGCACCTGATCAATGGTCCTGGACCAGAGGAACGTCAGGGGAAGCTGTGTTGAAGAGAGCATCCATCATTAGTAATAATCATGTGCTCCGTAGTTGTACGTATGCTACGCTTGGCGGGATGGTGTCAGTTGTTTCTAATCCCCTGAGTGCCACAGTGCCTGAGCTGGGAGTACCACTGGCACCGTAGGGCGACACGGATACAGGTATTGCAGCTGTGGATCAATTGGAACTGCCTGCGCCTGCAATCCAAAAGTTCAACTCCCTCTCTCCAAACAACCACTAGGAGCCATATCTGTCCTCTGACTACTTTCTTCACTCCATCGCCCTGTGAGCTCAACATGTTGCTTTCGTATCTCTTCACTTAATTCTATTGCGCCAATCCCACTATATCGAGATTCTCCTCAACCCCCTGCGCGTTCATCCCTATCAGCTCCGTTCCACAATCCTACACGTCCGCACAGCATTCTCGCACTTGGAGCAACGGAGTCAAGTAATACTTGGATTTGTCCCTGTCACCACCCTCATAAATTCGCTTTCTGCCCGACTTTCGATGACGATTGTATGGGAGCAAAGTAAACGTTCGGAATCTGCGCAAAGAGCCCTGCTGCGCCCGGGCTAGAAATCTTTCAAGATGGGTTTTGTACAGCGGTTATACAAACGTCTACCCTCCGTCTCGACCACACCTCCGGCGGAAGAGTGGAAGAATGAAAAGCCAAAGACTCTCTCAAGATTATCTTTTTTTCGCAGGCGCATCAGGCTAAAAGGAAACTCGTCCATATCAATTCCGCTGGGTTTCCTCCTCCTTTTCCCTAGCTTGGTGGTCTTAATCATTCTCATTCTCGTTATAAAACATCCCAACTCTCCGGGACGAATATTGGTCCCCGCCGGCACACCTCCATCGATACGGTATGTCTTGATATTTCCTCTCGACTCTCGGCCATTACTAATAAAAATGCAGAAAAATCAGTGAGAAACACGATCGAGTATTTGCAACTGGGTGTCGGAAACCCGAAGAGGCCGCGGATCAACCGCGTGCCAATGCAGCATTTGTGGTCCTTGCACGGAATAAAGAGCTCGAGGGAGTCATTCAGTCAATCAAGAGCATCGAACGACATTTCAATCGATGGTTCCATTACCCTTACGTGTTCCTCAACGACGGAGAATTCGAGCAGGACTTCAAGGACACCGTCACAAACTACACGAGTTCTCCAGTCGAGTTCGGCAAGATCGATCCCTCTATGTGGGGATATCCAGATTGGGTAGATCATGAGGTTGCAAGAGAAGGAATCCGCAAACAAGGAGACGCTGCAATCATGTATGGAGGAATGGAGAGTTATCATCACATGTGCCGCTTCTACTCTGGCTTCTTCTACAAGCACGAGTTGCTTGACAAATTTGAATGGTACTGGCGTCTGGAACCCGAGATCAAATATTTCTGCGACATCACATACGACCCATTTGTGGAGATGGCTCGAGCGAACAAAACCTATGGCTTTACCATTGCAGTTAAAGAGCTGAAGGAGACGGTCCCCAACATCTTTCGCTATGCTTCCGCCTACAAGCGTAAGAACAATCTCAAATCGCAAGGCCTCTGGGAGATGTTCGTCGAGCCAGAACCCGAGAAACAGACCACGACCGACGACAAGAGAGCGAAGACGTTACCAAACGAGATCCTCCAGACCGAGCCTGGTCACCAAAATATCGAAGATATTGACCCGGAGGCCATGGAAGGGGAGAAATACAATATGTGCCATTTTTGGAGCAATTTCGAAATTGCTCGCCTAGACTGGTTCAGAAGCAGAGAGTACAACGAGTTCTTTGAAATGATGGACCGCAGTGGGGGCTTCTGGATGGAAAGAGTGAGTTTACCTTGCTTCTTCTGCGTGGTATGATACTGATATGATTCTAGTGGGGAGACGCTCCAATCCATTCACTCGCCGCCGGTGCTTTACTAGCTCCCCGTGACATACATTACTTCCGGGACATTGGCTACCGACATACCACCATCCAACATTGCCCTGCAAATGCACCCACCCGGCAGCTGCCCCGCATTCCGTGGCTAGAGATGACAACAGAAGATGAAAAAGAAAGAAAGGAGGAAGACGAATACTGGGCGACGCCAGACCCGCCCAAAGAAAACGGAGTCGGGTGTCGGTGCCGATGTGACACTGACATTCGAGACGTCGAGGGGAAGGAGGGAAGCTGTTTTGCTGAGTGGGTAGAAGTAGCTGGTGGCTGGGCTTCACCATGACGAGGCAGGCTTGTTACAATTCAAGCGCAGAAAAGCAATGGTAGGATAGCGGGTTTGACTATTGCATGGCAGTCTGGCGTTGGCGTCAGGAATACTTTGATGTACACACAGATGCACATCGGTCTTGACTTGAGATTACGATGGACATGGACTGGAGTCATACAATTGTGCTGCCGAGGAGATTGGATTCTACAATGCACATATCCTTTGGACCAATTCTGAAGATTGTGGTAGATGGTACCCGTCGTCACGGTGATCCGAACCGCAATGTCGAGAAGAGTTTGGGGATGATACATGTATAAGCAAAAAAACCACTGCTTTGGGAAAAGTTGAATCGCTCTTGATGGTTCCGACGCCGAGCATGTGAGTGGCCTCTCGGGGGCGATGCTGACGGAGCTGAAGGGATACCACGGGTCTTCTAGTCTGTCGGGGGTTAGAGAGGGATTCTATAATTGGGATAGGGCGAAGAGGGATGGCCATCGATATACACCAGTCGATGAGTGTATGAGTTGGCGCTGTATGTATACAAGATATTTATCTCGCAGTACTCCGTACTTGGCCGACAAGGCTAGACTACAGCCTTGTGCAGATGTGCAGGCCCAGGCTGCGATGCATGAAGGTGGGGGTCCGACGATCTGAGCCTGAGCGCGTCGTTGTCGTTGCGGGGTTGTTCAAGTTGAAGTCGAAGTTGCCTGTCACTTGCCAGTGCCACTTGTCTGAGACTTGACTGCAGCACTTCTTTGAGCTTGTCCCTTGGAACCTGAACTGCTGCCTTCATATTCCCGTTCACTTCTCTATCCTTTCTTAATTGATACTTTCCTTGCCGCGGTCTTGACAACCCAATTTGTCTTAATCGTTCCGTGATCTGCGGCATTCCAGGCAACACTACCTCTTATTCCATGGTCCCGCGTTCTATTTGCTGAATCAACAGCGTGCAAAGTGAATCAAGGCGATCAGCCGTTAGAAAGTCCCACTCTTCATTCTGTTGGGCAGCTGCGGCCTTCAAGTTGTTCTTGGTAGGTCTTCTCACTTCACTCTCGTACTATCTTCCACGGCCTCAGACTGCAACGTTGGAGCGGCTGTGACGTGCCCGTTTCTTCCTCACATCATGGCTGACTTCACTGGCCAAGACACCAGACAGGCTGCTGAGGACAACCCGAGATATCCTGGACCACCTCAAAGCCCCAGTCCTCGTTCAGTCGACCTCGAATATCCAGAGTTGCCACTTCATCTTTCACTTGACTCCCTGCTCGCCTATTCCTCCTCGTCCTCGGGTTCCTCCTCTCGAAGGGCCACGATGCCTCCGCCTGAGGTAGATACAGGTAACTTGGATGACAGCTGGGCCTCCCTGAACGACGACGAATTCTCCAACGAAGATGATCTGCAGTCAGAGAACACCGACGTAGGGTCTCTCCTCGATGTTCACAGCTCGGACGATATACACAGCGTTACTGATGGGATACATCTTGAAGAAACCGACCTAACGGATGAGGAAGACCTGGGTGATACTTTAAGAGAAGAGTCAGGTAGTGAACATATCCCAGGAGCAGACTGTAGAAGGGAGTCGTCTCCATGTCCTCCCTTTCCCATTCCCCAGAGGGACGATTTGAAGGAGAGCGTCGAAGAAATCACGACGAATGCTCTAAGCACCTATCGAAGTGGCAGAGAACTCACTGAAGCTGAACTTCAGGGGCTGCCACATTTACGGCCGACTGATGATGGGTCCACGAAATACTTCAGCGTTATTCAGATGCCGGTCATCAAAGACAGTTTGGACTTGAATGCTCATAGCCATTTCAAGGTCCTTTTGCTTGGCCGACAAGTCGAACAATTCAGACCTGAGATCCAGAGAAAGCTTGGAGATATTTTGGTATCGCAGACTGCATCGTCTAGTTCTTCCAGCCAAACGTCTATCACCAGATTCCACCTCGTCCCAAATACCTTCGGCCCAGGAGCAAAACCCGAATTCGCGGATCTTGTTGCTATCGACAAACAGATTGAATTCGATTCTTACGACCGAGTCACATCAAATCCTGAATCTGCTCACCCGGCTACGTTGTCGCTTCGGAATAGTCTCACAGGGTCACAAATTGTCTCAAAATGGAACGGCTCCTCTACCAGTCCTCTATTCGCGGTTGATAATGCACGCTGGACAATTCCAGACCTTGCCATCATCTGTGTTCATCTCGACGAAGATGATACGATGGACGCCGAGGGTCATCAGATGATCACGTTCACCTATAGACACGGCATACCCCGTGTGCTTATCCGCATGGATAGAGGCTGGCATGGATCTTATCTTGGCGCTTTGAATTCTGACTCTCTCCACGAAAGTATCGAGCCTCAGCATAAGCAATCTCGGCAAAGACCCTCACCGATTTTCCCTGTTGACATGGCAGCCTTTTTGAACTTGGATTCGGGCCTTCTCAACAGACATGTTGCCTACGCAGTCTCTATCGCAGAGCAAGATCGTTTCTATGCAGAGGAGGAATTCACATTTTCAAATAACGCCGAGGCTAAATTGCCATCTGATCTCGATCTTCTCAAACCGTCGACTTCCACTGCTCTGAAGCACGGCTTAATGATACTTTGGGTCCTGTGCATCTACCTCTTTCTTGGTCGTCAGGTATGGCCGATATTTTCAGATCCAGCTTCGGGTGCAGATAGCGGCGACATCATATCCCCCATTGGCGTGCAACAGCAATTTCCGATATCACATTCTTCTTCCAAAGTACCGTCGGTAACTCCGACTAGCTCGGTAACTCTGAGCCCACCACCTTACCAGGTTCTCGATGTAGCATCTATCAGTGTGGCTCCAGCACCATCTGACGATGCACTTCATTTTCAAGTGGGCATTTCCGGCGATAGTCAACTGCTGATCAAGCTGCCGAAGATTGCACTGAGCCGCAGAAAGCGATCCACACTGATGGTCGACGTGAGGCGCAAGAACCACGCAATTCCAGCTGCAGTGCAAGAGCTCTTCGACGGAGTCTTCAGTGTTCAGCTCCTGCCTCATGACGCTCGTGGGGATGTCGAGCTCAGCTTATCGATGAGCAAGCCTCAGCTGAATGAGACGCTTACAGTCTCCTTCGGCGACCGACATGACTTGGAGCTGACAGATTTGAGAGGGCTATTAAGCAAAATACAGAATCACTTCCAGGGCACAGTTGCGAATATGTCCATGTCTTTGAACAAAGTTCAACGCACAGTCTCTGACAGCTGTCATGCTCTCGCAAATCAAGCTCAGAATCGGCTGAACGGACACAAACCGTACAACCAAGTCCACGTGGGCGCGGTTCTTCGTGATCTTGTATCATGGAAACCATATTCTAGCAAGATTCAAGCTGCGCATGACGGCATTGTACAACGCCAGCAAGATTTCTTGAGGCAATGGAAGATGTTCGCCGCAGCGCTATCGGACGGGTATTCTGATGTTCGGTTGCGCCTCTTCGATTCGGTCCCTTGCTCCTTGTCGCAAGTTGGACCGAGCCTGAGCATGGGAATCACCGAGAAATTGAAGAACGCGCAAGGAGGAGCACAATATATCTTGTCCAATGCAGCAAAGCTTTTGGGGGCTTGAACTTAGGTGCATGGACCAGTCAAGGCATGAGGAAGGAGTTGGCAGGGATGCATTGGTGTTCTCAACGGGGCAATGGGATGGGCGTATACGAATGAGGGACGGAGCACCATCCACTTGCACAGCAACAGGCGTAGGGTAGGCTGATAGCGATGTCGGTTGACTCGCGAGTTTATGAGCATCATGACATAGGTGAACAATGATGTACTAGCTGTGAAGAACGATGATACCCCAAGGGAATAGCAGTTATGTACAAGGATAAACGACCTCCAGAAGCTCAATGAACAACGTACTGGTACCTTACAGATGACGTTGCCCGAGTGCTTGTACTGGTACGGAGTACATGTACCCTTGTTCGGCGTGTGGCGTGCAAGTTACTATTTCAGGCCGACCACAATAGGCATGGCGCGGTTGGCGGTTTCCCTGTCACCGGGGAGGGAAACTTGCAAGGAAGGGTAAGACTTGTTTCAAGACACTTCGCCCACCAGGTCAATCAGGTCACCACCACTCACTTGGAAGTTTTGCTTCGTTCCCTCGACATTCGTTTACTCGTAACACCATCCACTATCGTTCAGCAACCATCCAGTCGTTCCTCTGACACCCCGCGTTCTCTTCGAAGCCTACCCATCACCCCCTTGCCACATTTTCCCTACAACCTCTAGCCTGCGAACAACCTGCGCAACGCTCACTCTCCGCAAGACAAGTACGTCTGACAATCGTTGTACAACCTAGGACTACAATATCATAACCTAAAGTTCAAGTCGACTTGTCCTTCGACGGGCATATTGCCCACGATGGGTTTCGGCTCCTTCGACTCGATATGCAAACAATCTGCTCTACCGTTATGTTTCCTTTTGGGCCCTCCCGCCGAGTTCACCTCGATCAAAAACCCCGTTTTGTTGACAGCATGTTCGGCGAGGTCCCTCGAGTTGGGCAACACCATCATCTTCGAGGCCGCGTCTGACTTCGCCCACATTGCCGCCCTCTTCATGACCGCAATCATGATCTTCCATGTCCGATCCAAGTTTACCGCAGTCGGCCGGAAAGAGATCTTGACGTTTTTCTACATATACTCGCTGTTGACCATCATCAGCTTGGTTCTGGACGCGGGAGTGATTCAAGCGACGACTTCGAGCGCGTATCCCTGGTTTGTGGCAGTGCAGAGTGGTCTGGCCAGTGCGTTATGCACGAGTTTGTTGATCAACGGGTTCGTTGGATTTCAATTATATGAAGACGGGACCACACTTTCAATTTGGCTGTTGAGACTGGGCAGTTTGATCATGTTTGTGATCAGCTTTGCTGTCAGTCTGCTTACCTTCAAGGGTTGGGCAGGTCTCTCGCCTACGAACACCACAGGTCTTTTTGTCGTCTTGTACATCATCAATGCTATCTGTCTGGCGGTATACTTTGTGATGCAAGTTATCTTGGTTGCCAACACCCTCCAGGACCGATGGCCTCTGGGTGACCTTGCATTTGGTGCCTTTTTCTTCATTATCGGCCAAGTCATTCTTTACGTGTTTGGCAAGCAGATCTGTGAGGGAGTTTCCCATTATCTCGATGGTCTCTTCTTTGCTACCATTTGTAATCTGTTGGGAGTTATGATGGTCTATAAGGTTAGTAGCTCTTTCACACACCACCCTTTCAATATGGGCATTCTGCTAACGCTCCTACAGTACTGGGACTCGATTACCAAAGAAGATCTCGAATTCAGCGTTGGCACAAAACAAGGCAACTGGGATGTCAAGGAAGCCCTCCTTGAGCCATCCTCGGCTGCTGAAGACTATCGTGGCAGTCTCTATGGTGCGCCCACCGGAAGAGACTCTGTATATGACGCCAGCAGCATGAACCAGGATTATCCATCCCAACTACCGGCTCATTTCCATCAACATCCAGCAATGCCGCAGCAGCAACAACAACAACATCAACAACATCAACATCATCATGCTCATCAACTCTCATACAACCAAAGTCATCAGTACTCGTCAAGCCGAGACCGACTTTCGGGCTACGGGCAGCTGACTGAAGGACGTCAGAGCTATGGCGATATCCGACGGCAATTGCCAAGTTACGACGATTATTCGGATGCTCAGACTCCACGCTCCGGATTGAGGAGTCGAGATGGTCTCGGCCAGCGAGAACGAGAGCGGGAATATGCCTACTAGATGGAGGATATCCCCGTCTGACATTTCAGCACGGCCTATGTATTATCAACACCCTCATGCAATTCATGCTTTGCCACCCCCCTTTCCGTCGAGGATGGAAACGCTTTTTGGGATGAATGCGGTATTTGTGAGGCGAGAAAACAAATTTCTGTTGCCGTGGAAGCAATTGTGACGACAATATTGAGCTGATTGTAAGACTCATACACGAAATCAAAAAAATTCATATGGAGAAAAGGCGAAGAGAAAGTGTTCGAATGGAATTCAAGGCGGTAAAATTTTGGGAGGATATATTTCTCTGGTCTGGGGTAATACAGGGAATGGAATTGAGCCATGGCGAAATTAGATACCTGGTCTCATGGGCAGGCATAGCATAGCACAGCGTAGCGAACTTTGACATGACCATACGATGAGTAGCATAATGTGAATCATTAAAATGAACTTTAGACATCCGTGTGTATCTGGACTTTCTTTCATTCCCTAGGAAGACAAATCTATTTTCTGGGAATATGACGGGTTTTAAGAGAGATTCGTGCTTAAGCATCGATTTTGAGATTTACTTTTAGTAATCGTGTATCAATTTTTTTTTTTGGACGATCGTGCTTGCGGCGTCATTCTTTGCGCGATGGGAACGGGATTCAACTTTCTACCTGCGTGTGCAACGGGGCCCTCTTTTTTGCTTTCCTCTGCGTCTTCTGGAAACGAGCAAGGGAGAACAGTGGTCCCATTCAAGGGCTCGGATACCGGCGTGATCCGCCTTTCGTCACTCACTCCTCTCTCCCTGCCATACGAGAAGAAGATTCTGATGATGATGAGAAGGAGGAGGAGGAGGAGGGCAAAATCGGGTTGCGTGATCTCGGTGAATCTATGGGAGATTTTCTGGACGAAAGGATAGGAGGACGGGGAGGGAGGGAGGCAAGTGTAGGATGACATGTGTAGCTGGATGTAGGTGGCATGCAGGATGGTTAGAATTATCTTCGAGTTTGACATAATAGTATGATTGAGTTTGGAGTCAAAGGTGGATTCGAGTTTGCAAATGGTTTGATGTCAGGAAGGTAACAGAAGAGAGCCACATCAACCAAAGGAAGACTCGTCATTGGGTCGATATTGGTCCAGGGAAATCTTTCTGCTCTTGTCGTTAGGTTTACGGTGTCTCCAATATATTGCAGCGTACGTTGTAGCAATCGATACCGGAAGCCGAGCGAGGAAAACTTGAAGGATAACATCAAAGACAGTGAATCTTCAAAGGGACCTAGCTGTTCACCGTGAGTTTTCAGCCCAGATGATATCCACTCACCTCGAGTACGTGGACGAATTGAGCAGGCGAGGCAAAACGGCATATCGAAGGTTCCATCTCTCATGCTTCTCCACGCCCGAGAGCATTGGAGCCGTCCAAACAATCGTAAACACAAGTATCCATAAGGGGCGGTTGGCGAATTTGCAAAATGCGTAGACCTCATAAGCCCTGGAACACGACAGCAGAAACAATCTGCCGTGAACAGCTGGCAGATCCTGCTTCCGAGTATTGTGGCTGGCCATCGTCGATCGCAAACGAGAACTCGCAATGTCGCCACCGGTCTCGAACCGTCCTCGCAAGCTATTCAATGGGTTGGTTGAAGTCGACCCTCGACCAGTCGAACAGCGTGAGCACCATTTTGGAGTTCGTTTGTAGTGTCCAATGAAATGTTCGCACTTTGAGGGCATTTTCTCAAACTCCGAAAGAGCCCCTAGAGGTCGACCGGGCTGGGGGGATTTAGGCAGCCTCAAAGTTCGAGTCGATTACTATGCCGAATAATTCGCTAGAACAAAGCACGTCGAGAACTTGCAGATAAGCAAGCAGAGCGACCGAGCGCCGACATAGTATACGAATCGACACATGCAGTACGGCCAGCAGCTGGTGGCGAATTCGTAGACTGCACTGGGGTGGATGCCGAGAGTTAGTGGCACGTTCTCTTTTTTGCGCACATTTCAGACTGGGCATGCAAGCGCAAAATGGTTTGATGAAACTGAACATCGAACAACTCGTATCAAAATCTGGTGGATAGAAAACTTGACTGGAAAGAAAATCCTAGGCACTATTGGGAATCGATCAGCTGCTAGTGACGCAGGGATCACACAATGAATGACCGAGGGTTTTGCCTTGAGCAACGGACCTCCCAAGGCAGTCGAGCAGATCCGGGCAAATTGATGAGATAGCAATTCGCTTGCGGCCGACAGTTGAGACGAGGTTCATGACTTTTCAGTGGCCGCAAAGGTTGATACGATAATCACGTGTTAGCCAATAGCCACGGAAGCGAGCAGTGAAGTTACAGCTTTGCAATAAACGGATGGTCGGGACCTGGTGAGCTATTCAAGTTGCATACAACAGGTAGCCATACTCAATCTGGCTCCCATCTCGGTAAGCGTGCCCTTGTACGCGGAGGACCAGTGTTTGCAGACGGCCCCGCGCGGAGAAGTCGTCGTCGAAAATTGTGTGGCTACTGTGCCACCTCAAAGTTAGGAAGAATCCGAGGTCGGTCAGTCGCTTCGATGCCCTGGGTGCCTTGCCGGATGTGGACAAAGATGGCCACGTTTGATTGAAGCTTCTTCCAAAATCAAGTCCGTAGATCGGTTGTGTAGTGAACGCGACATCAACATGTACAAAGCAATAGATCCATGACGGAAGCACCGGGAGCCATCTGGTGCATTTGAAACCTTGGACTAGTGTGCTCACTGATAGTGAATACTCCTTGCACGGACATATCAAGTTATCGGGAACCGCGTCACCAAGAACGCGGTAAATGCCCGAGGCAACAATCTTGAAAGTGAGTAACCAAGAAGAATACGGGTGGTCCAGAGCAGCACCCTAAAGGGGCAATGACAGGCGTCTGTTTCCTAAGACTCGAATCGAAATACAATTGGCGAAAGGAGTGAGTTGCACAAGAAAAAGATGGTGGCTCTTTTGCAGGATCTCGTGACTGCGTCATCAGCAATGGTGCTGCACAGAGCAGGCCTGACAGTGTGTTCCGAAACACCTCGTACCCGTTCTCCTGCAGCAACGCCTAGTGCCAAGTGGAAAAGAGTGTTGGTGGTGTCGTGAGATAGGAGCGAAGGCTTTGCAAGGTGCAAGGAGCAAGGATTTCCGGCATAACTAGAGCAAGGAAAATGTAACGACTCGGGAACCGGAGAATGATCAGAATCAGAATCGGTGGCCACGCGAGAGAAACGCGAACGTGTCGTGACAAGGGACTCGGAGGGGGTGCAAGGCAGGCAAGGACCAATTGGAGGATGGTTGTGCTGTGGAGGTACCCTAGTAGATGGATGAAGCGAAGTGTCGGTTGGACGGGTCTGAATGAATCTGAGATCAGAAGGTGCCAGCATAAGCACAAACACAGACTGACTGCAGTGGAAGTGGAAGAGAAAGTGGAGGGAACAGTCCTGGTCCGTCAGCCATTGCAAAACTGAAAAGGGCGTTATCAATTGAACCTTTTCATTAGTGATACGTCCCACCTGCTACCTCCGTCCCACTGCCAGGGACATATCCTACTGAAGGATACAGTCGAGCTGAGGGAAATGAATGCATTCTTAGTTTCGTGTGGCGTGTACCAAGATGTGAACAGTCCGCAGAGACCGGTGAAGGCAAAGTGAGGGAAGGGCAGGCGACAGGCTTTGTCATTACAAGTGGTCACTTAGAGTTCGATGCACCGATATGGCTGCAAATCTACGGTATGACAGGTAATGAAACAATGTAGTACCTTCAGTTTGTACTCGCCTGGCACACAGGCAATGGCACGGCACTGATAGTAGCGAGTACCACTTCACTGCCTTTCCGACGGCTTCCCGTCGTGCTTGTGCCCGAGCCTGCGCCTGCCTGCGATTACGAAGACGTGTCTCCAGTGTGAAGGGGGCAGAAGTCGAGCCAATGGGTCCCTGCACTGCACTGGCATGGCGTTCAAAAATGTTTCTCGGACACGGAGACCCCCTAGGCAAAGAGTAATGCCTAGAAGGTTACTGGTCATTTGCGTGCGCCTCGGTGCTACCGGTCAGATCTTCTACCAGACTCTGATTAATGCTTACAGTGTAGCAAAATGGCAAATACCAAGCCTCAAGCATTCCTACCTTCATATCAGACGCCTTGCAAAAGTTTATGCAACCATCCAACCCCCTTGAGCGATCCACCAGCTTGCTCAAGTTGAGGTACCTTGTGAATCCTGAATCCTGATGATAAGTCCAAATCACACCGAGACATGTTCTGCAGAGGCGAAGTTTCTTATGCTTTTCCTGGCATCTCCACCACGCCAGAGTTTCCATCTCCGAGTGACCGAATCTGACTCGAATGAGCGCCTCTGAGTCGTCATTGATCAGCCTGCTGTGGCAGAATCAAGGCAAGGCTATTAGGCACGGCGTACGCTTCTCCGTACTAAAGCCCGGGAACCACCTCCCTAGTAGTGTCGGTCAGGCATACCAAGGTAATTTTGTGCCCTGTAGTCTGCGGCCTGTAGCCTGTCTTTTGTCGCCCACCGCGCATGTTCCGTGCAAAGCTTGCAGCGTCAAAACACACTAAGGAGTGATGCCTGCTTGGGCTGCCGAAAAATCATAATCAAAATCAACTGACTGCGTGTCGGTCGCTACTCTGGTGATTGCACCACCCAACGAAAGCTGCTGGGTGTCACCTCCGCCCATGCGAGCTTCCTTGATGGGTTATTGAGCAGCAGCCAGCGCTCAGGCCGCGTTATTTGCCCGCCCACCCATTGCGACAGCGCGCGGCAAGAAACTAGCAAACCAAAACTTTGCACCAGACAGACTCTGTTTCTCGGGAGTCTCGTGTTCTGTCTTTTTTTCGACGCTAGGCGCATCTCTTTGCCTTTCCATCTACAAGACTTGAGGTCAACACCTGCAGCCGAGGGATACGCACACGCACTGGCACAAGCAACAGGGCGTGAGCACAGGGCCCCCGAAACTCGCATTTGTCACTCTTACAGGCTCCAAAACTCAGCTGAGGCCAGTTCAAGTTGCGATCACCATGCTGTCTCCATGCGGTGTTCAGACCTCTCAAGTCGCCGTCGTTCTCTTAGCGCTGTTCTTCATGTCCGTTTCCTCAATTTCTCCTTATGAAGCAAGCGCTGTCGGACCCAGCGGCCTTTTCAACATGGTGTTGCCAGGCACTTTCTTTGCTTTTTGTTGCAGTTCCTTTTTTACCCGCATGCCCTGCAGTGCTCCGGAAAACTACTCGCCAAAATTTGCCCCTTCCCGGAATGCCTGCCTGCCTGGCAACTCACTTGACTCCATCTGCGTAAAACAAAGACTGCACCCGGTGTCTATCATTTGGGCTTGTCGACTAGTCCGATTACATCGACTTCCGGAGGCAAAGAGAGCGGTGGTGCACAGGAGCATACTATCCAGGACCAAGGTGTCCATGGCCCATCGACCGTGGCCCCCAAGCTCCACTCATCATCCGCCATCCCCTGGTCTCGCTTCTTCTGTCCATTCCAAGGCGTTGAGAGACAGTGAACCGAATGATTCTTGCTCTCGTAATAGCAGCCAGTGCGGTGCGCACTGCCCAAAAAGCAAAAAGGCTAAAATTTGTTCGCTGATACGATGATTGCCGAGCTAGCCAGCTAGTGGCTCTAAGTGGGTGACTTCAAAGTTCTCTACAGCCTCCCGTGTACCGCCTACAGCCTACTCGTAAAGACCGGCAGGCCCCAGGCCCTTTAACTAGCACCTAGTTCGGAGGGCCCAGGGCCCAGGCAGTCCTGGGTCAACTTCGCACTGGACCACTGGCAAGCTGGGATGGGCATAGCGCGCCGCCTTCAGCCAAAGCCATGTCATGCCTGCGCTTCAGGCTCAGGCTTCACACGGACGGATTCATCGTCGCGCTCATCACCGTGACGGCGTGCATGACCATGGTTCATGACTGTCAAACAGGACCCCAGTTTGCCCTTCTCCTGTTGGCTTTTTGCGGTGCTTCCACCCCATCCAACATCATCCTAGCAATAATTGATCCTTCTCTTTTCCAAAACATCCCATCACTTTCGTTCCCCTCCCAGCCCGTCTTAGTCCACTCTCGCAACCATCTGCGCCAGCGTTTCCTCTCGCTCCATCTTTCTGCTCCCTGTGCTCGCCCCCTGATTGGCCCCGGCCGCGTGTACCCAGCCCGCAGTCGTAGCTCCCTTCCACTTCTGCGGCTTGCCTGTCCTTCTGACTACGTATTGCTTGCCTCTGGTATTATTATTTTTTACACTTGCGTCTGTCTCGTCTCCATTCCGTTCCTCGTCTCCCTGCTGCACCTACTTGCGGCCAACCGGGCTCGTCACTTGCGATGTGGAAAGGGGACCCTGACACCTTTCTCCAGCCGAGCCTCGAACCGCCTCCCAAGACAGGGCCATCAACCTTGTAAATTGTGTGTGTGGGAGCGAGAGCACGGCGCAACCGTACTCCGTACTTGCTGCCGACTTTTCTTGATGGATGATATACTCCCGTGCAAGATCATCCATTCCTACATCGGTCCAATTGCCTGGTTACCGCCACAAACTCTCCCTGCCGGACCTACGACGTTGTTCGGCTGACTGCTTCGCTTTCATTGATTCACTCATTAATCACGCCGCTTGTCATTTTCGGATTGCTCCAACTGTATCATCATTTCTCCTTCTGATTGCATTTTATGCTATGGTGGCTCGGACATTGACTGTCTGAGGTCCCGTTGTTGGGTCAAGGTTCTCAGACCTCAATCCTCACCACCTGTGCCAAACTTCCAGGCCCACTCTTTCATACCTTACCTTCATTCCAGTCCCAGATTCAGTCAAAAGACTTCAAAACATCCAACATGCTCCTTACTTGAATTATTCCCGTCTCTTGCACTGCAATGTCCTTCATCATCAACAAACATTACAGTCTTGTTCCCCTTCACTTTCCAAGAGTCACCTTCGACTTGACTCCGGAGACGTCACTTACTACAGTCGAACTCTCGATGCTCCAACCGCCACCTTCACATCACGCCTCTTAACGCCCTCACCTCTTCCTCCCACTCACCGACAAAGACTCACCTCATGTCATCCATGTCTACTGCTTACCATCCTGTTGGGCCTAGGGACTGGGCATTATCGACTCACAAACTACCCAACAAAGACCCGCCTGTATATGAGTACAAGAGCTGGGAAAACTCCAACATTTCTTTCAATAGTGGACTGCCTACGCCTCCTGGTTCAAAGGCCATGCCCGGTGTAGTGGTAGGGAACAGCTATGCGGGCTATCCCGCCCCAGCTTTCCAGCATGCCCGTGCCAGCCTTCCAGAACCGACGGCCATGTCTCAGCAGTTTCGAAACCCTCCACCCATCTCTACGAACAACCCATACGCCTTGGTTCCTCCCACGAATGGACTGAGCGTATACAGCCATCGACAAAACGATGAGAAAGACTCAAATGCTATTGCACCGCACCTTCAGATACCGGAGTCGGTGAACAAGAGCAAAGGAAGCCTGGCCGAGTTTGCGGCAGAAATCACCTGTTTATTCTGGTTCGAGACGGCAAATGCCCTGCAGTACGTCGAAGATCTCCCGGAAGACGCCCCAGTCGACAGAGGTCTGCTACCAGATGCCATCCCCTCGATCGGTTTTCGAAAATGGGTGACTACGATTATCAGCACCACACAAGTTGGAAAAAATGTCATTCTACTGGCTCTGCTCTTCATCTACAGACTCAAAAAACTGAATCCTACGGTCAGCGGGAAACGAGGGAGTGAGTTCCGACTCCTGACGGTTGCCCTGATGCTGGGAAATAAATTCCTAGATGACAACACCTACACGAACAAGACATGGGCTGAAGTTTCGGGCATTTCTGTGACAGAAATCCACATTATGGAAGTCGAGTTTCTCAGCAACATGAGATATGCACTCCATGCCTCGGCTGAAAAGTGGGCCGAGTGGAAGGCCATGTTAGGCAAGTTTGGCGCGTACTACCAAAAGGCCTCGCAGCTCCCCTTGGTGGATGAGAGCAGAGCAAACGGTGCCACACCAGTCACGCCTACTTCTCAGCACTTCTCTCAGAAACTTCCATCCCCTCCATCGACACACCACAGTGTCACTCCCTACGGCACGGTGTCGGCTCTGAATAGTCAGTATCCGGTGCTACCACATCCAACATATTCGGTACCACCTCTCCCCAATTCGCCTTTGCGTCAAGAGGTTGGATTGAGAGAATATCGACAGGAACGGAAACGCAGTGCCGATTACTCCTCCGAGCTTCCTCCTGCTAAGAGGCAGCTATTTCCAGGCCAGTTATCCCTGCAAACAAGCAGCGGACAACACAATATCCTGAATTACCCGCTCTCTTACCCTTCGACCAATATTAGACAATCGCCGACTCGTGGCTCGGGCATCGTGGACGCCCGAACGTCTCCTGCCTCACTCACTATTCCACGATTAGACGTCCGACTCCCTACCTCCGTCCCTCCTCCCATTACTCATCTTACTCCTTCTGCTCAACCTAATCGAGCACTCTCGACGGTGTACCCCGCTACGACTACCAGCTACTCTCACCCGGTGACTCCTATCTCTGCAGTCCCACAGACCCTATTCCAAAATTCGATCCCTAGCCTGGGAGAAAGCCACCGATCAATCTCAAATTATCCATCGGCACACACTTCACCCTCCAATGGTTACAGCACTACCACTCCAACTCTTCCTGGTCTTTCACCTTCATACTTCCTCACTCACCGCACCTCTCCATACCGACCAGTTCGTCACGTCAATACACTACTCATTCCACCACCTGCAGCAGCTTTGCAGGCTCCGGTGAGAAATGTCTCTTCCGAACAGATTCATTACCAGCCCCTGAGCAAGGCCATCACTGAAAGACGAACTGGACTGCTTCCCTTTTTCCAGCCAGAGGGTTGGCAAAATAGCAACGTTTCCACGCCGAGTGCCCAGCAGTACCATCATTTTTAAGCTGAGCGTGGGCGTGTACAACCGTTTTCATTTATTGGGCTGGAGCAAATATCAACTTTTCTGCATGCATAGCGGGGTGGGAATAATTGTGCTCTTTTTTTTGTAGTGAAAGCATGCATATTAGCGGCAAAGCATAAAAACGGCGCTGGGAAATAAAGGGCAATATGGCAACATATGGGAAGTTGAGCCTGGGTCAAGCGAGGCGCTGGGCAAAAAGAACTGTACAGAATTAGATAGTTGAGCATAGACAGCACGAGAGCTACCCTGGCCTACCATCAGGGAGACACACAATTCCAAGCAATACGAACTTGTCCATTCGGTCATGGCATCTGATCTCTGCACCTGAGCTAGCCTCTCGCCTGACTTGCCACATGCAAGGTGAAATGTCCAACTTTGGGGTTTCAGTGCCCGCAACTTGGTTGAGAACAAAAATCATTCTGGACTCATTGCCTGTCGACTGCGATGAAGGCAATGACACTTGGAGGTTATTATATTTGACCACAAAGGATGCAGTATTCGTGCAAGCGACCTGTCCGTAAGGATGCGCAAGACATTACTTCTCGTTTTTATCCATGGGTTCAAGGTGAGTTCCACCGCCAGTGGGAGGGGCGCAGTTAGGGTCAACTAGACTGCTGAATCATGTAACCTGCTCCGTCGCCTGGTGTCAACGTCTCCTTGGTGATCATACTGACTCTGAACATGTCAGGGCGGCGATGATACATTTGCGACCTTTCCAGAACATCTCCGGGCGTTGGTCAGCCATGCTCTTCCGTCCCTCGACGTGGTCACGACCACGTACCCTAGGTTTGAGACCAAAGGTGAATTGAGAGATTGCGTGGCTCGTTTTCGAGACTGGTAGGTAGCCGTTGGAGAGATTCAGTCCACCGTGTCAGGATGGCATCGCTAAGACAAAGCTGTGACAGGCTTCAAACCAAAGTTGTCGATCTAGAGGTCGCTCGCGGGACTCGGTCTCCCATGATCAATCCTTCTGTCCACGTCATATTGATTGGACACTCGATGGGTGGAATAGTTGCGGCAGAGACATACCTGCTTCTGGCGAGTGAACAGCCCATCCCGGCACCGTCCTCGGCGCAAAATCCCGAGCGACCCAATTTCCCTTCCAACACCACCTTGGGTTCGAGCACGTCCACCTCGCATCCCGCTCCATCCCAAGGAAATGCCAAATCCGAAGGACGTGCTTTCATGTTCCCTCACATTCAAGGAATCTTGGCTTTCGACACACCCTACCTCGGACTGGCGCCTGGTTTGGTTGCGCATGGTCTGGAAGGAGGACACAAGGTTGTGGCAAATGCCTACAACACCTACAACGAAATGACCTCCATGTTTAGCTGGGGCACAAAGTCCGAGCCTAACGTCGGGACAGCGGCGGCAGCCAAAAAGCCGATGGCTGCTCTACCTGCCCCGGTCTCTGCGTCGACCGAGGACGCTGCAGCGGCGCCCAAATGGCAGGCCTGGGGCAAATACGCCATGTTTGCCGGCGCCGCTGGGGCGATGGTTGCAGGTGGAGCCGCCGCATTGTACTCGCAGCGTGAAAAGCTCAGCGCCGGCTGGAAGTGGGCCAGTGACCACTTATTGTTCGTCAGCGAACTGTTCAAGCCCGAGAACCTGCGCAAGCGCGTCGAGAACGTCGAGAAAGAGTTTCAAGGACGAGGTGGCGGTTGCGCGAACCTGTACACGAACCTGGGCAAAGGAGCCAGTGGAGGTTATGGCATCACCGAGTCCCTGGCCGGTAAGGAGAGGACATTCTGCAATCTGCCCGTCCAGGTCAATCGAGAACGCCAGGCAGTAGCGACGAAACAGCAATCACAGCAAGGCGCGACAGGCGAATCTGCTCAGAAATCACAGCCAGACGGGTCGTTCAAGTGGATCAAGACGGTTAACGAGAAGGCCACAGACGAAACCACGGCCCACGTGACAATGTTCGCCCCGCGTGAGAACCCGGGCTTCTACGGCATGGGAGAGAGGGCGAAAGAATGCATCGCGCATTGGATCGACAAAGAGTGGTACCGCACAAGCACCGGGCCCAGCTTTCTCAAGAACTACGCTAACCACGGCAATACTCTCGGTCTAGGCGAATCCCCTGACGGAGGCTGGGTCCGCCCGGACGTAGACGAGATCCGAGCCCGCGAACGTGCGCGAGACCGCTACGGCAAGTCCTTCGCGGAGCCATCGTTGGACATCGACGGGCGGAGCAGCAGCAATAACAATAACCTGGCTAAGGACTGGGACTCCGTCGACGAGAACGGTATCGACGATCTGTTGGACGACGAGGACGTCCGCATGCGCGACGGCGATGACAAGGATGAAGAAGATCTCGAGGATAATGTCATTGTGGAAAGGAGGGCTGCTCAGGGAAGCGTGCCCCTCCCGAGGACCTCGAGTTCGGGACTCTGAGGGGGCTAAGATAAAACAACAAAGAGGGCAATTCTTGCTTCTCTCCCCCCCGCCTCTTCTCCAAGATGTCGGAGTACTATTTCTTCAGAAAGAAAGAGAGCAAAGTGGACTTTGGCTGGGCTGGGGTTCCAGAGCGGAGTTGAAAATGAACGCCCCCGGAAAACGAGAAAAAAGGACATTCCGACTACTAGCACCGAACGAAACACGAGATCCATGATATGATACCCCCTGACATGGCATGGTAGGTATGGCACGGTCATGACGAGCTTCCGGCAAGCAAGAAAGATGGACAAGACGAAATAAGATCAAATGGCATGACAGTTTATCTTTCACCCACACTTTCACTCACATAGAGCGAGAGGTGCACAATACACACGACGATTGAAAATAGCGCGCCTTTTCCAACAAGCATCTGGACTACGCAAGCATGAGTTCTCCTGCGTCCGCACCATTGAGGGTCCTATGATTCTGCTACATCTGTTGGTTCGTTTCTCCATTTCCAAAAGAAAGCGTGTGGTTTGAAGGAATCAGTGCTCTCCGAGGCAAGTCGTATGCATTTCTCTGTCATTGTATTCTTTGCTTTTCAAGCCCTTCCAGGTCATGTACTCGGTCTTTCAAGTTCCTCTCGACGTCCGACATGTCCTCGACCCCCCCTGCCCTCCTCATCTCTATCTCGCCTTGCCATTCTCTCCCCTTTCCGTCTAATATATTTCATTCAGCCTGTCCCACTCTGTTCCTCCACGCCCACCTTCTTCTCCTGCGGCTGCGGCATGCGCTGGGCGCCTTCTTCGACCATGCCCTCACAGCCCGTGACCTTCCCCGCCGCGGACTCCAGATTGCCCAGGATCGACGACTGCGTGGGCTGCTGGGTAGATGATGATGACGATGATGCGTCTTTCGCGTCCTTCATCTCCTGTACCGCTGAGGCTTTTGTCTCAGCGCCGGTTTCATAACCCAACGCGGACGAGACGGCCCCTTGTACGTACTGTTATAGTGGTGGAATCGTTAGCTATGATGGGAAGTAATGGGAAGGATGGGAGCTTGAACGTGACAGAGGGAAACATAACTTGCCTTGACGTGGCCACTGAGCATGGAGGGCTGGGAGTCTTTGGACGAGTCGTTTGCGGACATATTGAATTTGACTTCGCTGGACTGTAGACGGTTTCAGGGGTTTCTTCTTCTTTGAGTGAGCTATGTGCTTGCTTGTAAAATTTTCAGATGTTTTTGGTGTGCGTGGTGTCCGAGTCTGTTGAAGCCTCTATTTCTGCTAGGGCAAGCAGTGTCACCTTTGGTCGATGACGCTCGTCGTTCTGCATTCGAAGAAAGTGATGTCACATACCCTGCGATAAGCGTTATCAGCACGTGCTCTGTCGAATTCATTCCCGCCGAGCCGCTTGCTTTGCACGCAACGAGCGCCAAGTCGAATGCGGCAATAACCGAGGTTCAACACCCCCAGGGACATGGTCGCTTTTCGCAAGGTAAGCTTAACTGGTTTCCAATACTGGCTAAGTTTCATAAAGAGCGCTGAGAAGACCCTTTCTACAAGACCCAAGATGACCGAGAAGGTCAGCTGTTGGCAATGAGGACCTTTCAGAACTTGAATTGTTATAATTGGGTGTAGCTACCTTTGGTGGTTGCGACAGTGCCTCGCGCACACCATGGGTACCAAGTTTGAGGTGCCGATCATCAGCGGCGAGAAGCCAATCTCATTCAGACAACTGATGGCTCTCAAACGGCGCGCTGGAGAGAGTGTTGACGCCTTCGAGTCGCTGACGCCTGCGTGGCCTCCTGCTCCGTTCAAGCGAGCTTTTGGCGGGCACGTTTATGCTCAAGCCGTGTATGCGGCAAGCAAGACTGTCGATAAAGGACAGGTTGTTCATGTGTGTGTTCCCTTCTATCTTCTGTCAAGGCTCTGCTTTTTAGGCGAGAGAGAGGAGGTGTACGTGCGACAATGTTCAAATTATAGAAATTGAATCCAGCTGACCTCAGGCGCGATGCACCATGTGTGTCGGAACTTTAGCAAGTCACCGGTTACTTTATCCTGCCAGGTGCCATTGACATCCCGTATGTCTACCGCGTACGGAGAATCCGAGACGGTGGCATGTATTGCCTAAGAGGTGTAGACGTCTATCAGGACTCTGAGGCGGCCGCGCAGGGGACAACGCCTTGCTTCGTCGCAACCGTCTCTTTCAAGCGGTCAGAACAAAGTGCGAAGAAGTGGGTCGGATATGAGTATCAAAACGTCGCTGAAGATCATATCAAGAAGGAATATGAAACTGTCTTGAAAGGATTAAAGCCGTCAGATCATCCTCTAGCACCTGGAGCCGACGCGTCATGGTGGGAACAAGAGGAACAAGAGCTGTGGTTGCAAAGTGCTGCAGCATTCCCCGGGGTGGAAACGAGAAAGGTCAATATGAGTAAACTCAATGGAAGCGTAGAACTTGGAGGTGGAGATGGCCAGGGAACGACGCGGTATCGACAGCTGCTCTTATATCGCTTGGTTCAGGACGATGACCCCTCGGAAAAGGAAGACGCCGCATCAGATTTCAATCTTCACGCTGCTGCTCACCTCTACGCATCCGACAGGAATTCTCTTTTCCTCATTCAGCGTGCTCTTGGGTATGGGAACATTCGCACGACGATGGCTTCACTGTCACACACAGTCATATTCCATGGCTCAGCAGACCGTTTGGGCATGATTGATGGAAATGGAGGATCGAAGTGGTTCGTTCAAGAATCGTGGACCAGCCACGGAGGGGATAATCGAGGCTGTCACAATAGTCTTCTGTGGGATTATGATACTGGGGCGGTCATTGCGACGACTATCCAAGATGGGATGCTGAGATTTCCGGTTGACCTCGTTGATAAGGCTCGAAGACATGAAGATGGAAACAAGACTGATGTGAAGAATGAAAGCAAGCTGTGAGGGAAGCGGCAGTTCTTGCACGCAGGCGCAGTCGCGGAGAAGGAATCCTCAAGAGTCGCTGGGTATTGCCGTAAGAAAAATGTAGTGCATCTCTACCACCGACAGATCGAGATTGTAGTTTGCTCTTATATCAATAATAATTTAAGAACAATCCTGGAAAATAGAAGACTCTTTGGCGTGAAAGGGAATATATAGTAAAGGCATCTTCCTAAAAGGGGAAAATCATGCCCGCGTCCACCTATCTCCGATGACGCTTATCTAACACGAGCTCTGGAGCTCTGCGCTCCGCGCTCCTCTTCCCACAATCGAGACCTTGTCCTCAATTTGAAGCCGAAAAAAAAGTGAATCGCCACCTTGAAAATCCTCCTGTAAGTCCCTGTTGCTGTGGAATCAGGCACCTCGTCTTGCGCGCTTCTGCTTCCTTTCGACGTACACGAAATTGTAGCTTAGACAAAGGTTTATTGGACTAGGGTTTTCAGCAGTGGATCGCTATCGGGAAACCGGAGCGCCCTCCCAACACCCTCGCCAGTGCAAAGGCCCATACAAGTTCTGAACATGGGTCTCGAAATAAAACCAATCACCGCGGGTGATATTGCATCAACGGTCGAGTGCATCCAACAGGCGTTTGCGGACGACCCATATCATCTGTGGGCTTTTGACTCAGCCAAATTCAATCGGCGGCGCAACTTCGACAGTCTCAAGGCAAAGTGTGAGTGGGGGATGCGGAATGCGTTATTCTTCGTGGCTAAAGATCCCGGGGACAAGGATGGAAAGGTGCTAGGTGTCAGCATGTGGATGAAGCCCAGAAACGTTGATCAGAAGCAAACATGGGCTGAGTGGATCGATGACTATGTACTTTGGTTTAAGCAAGGGCTGAACCTTCTCTGGTATGGAGGACGTGGCGGATTAAGGACGAATCGATACTGGATCTGGAAACGGGAACAGGCCGTCGCGCAGAGCGAAATCTGGACGGATCCGAACGGTTACTACTTCTGCAACATCGTCACCGTCAGGCCAGGCATCCAAGGCCAAGGAATTGGGCGCAAGCTGTTTGAGACGGTGACAAAGATGGCCGATGAGGAAGGACGCCAGTGCTATCTCGAATCGTCCAAAGAGAAGCCGAACATCGCGATTTACGAGAAGATGGGGTTTCAACTCGCCCGAAAGATGGTCTGCGAAGACGGAGGGGACGTCTGTGACCTCTTCTGTATGGTCAGGGAACCACAACCCATGTCGTGAAATTGGGGGAGGCGACGGGAGGGAAGCTGCCGCTAGTCGTCCCTTTCCTCGAGACATGAGACGCTTGTAACTCAGTCATGGGTCTTGCTGCGGGCTTGCGCTGTCAGCCCTCGACCAAGCGGCGCTGCTTGCCACCAACACAGGCTGATCACTGATTTACACGTCTGTGTACGGCTTGCCTCGTCCACTGACCACTGACGTTGGATCGCGTTATGCCGCTGTCTCCTCCTCTTATCTGGGACTTGCTCGGACTTGCTTGGACTTGCTTGGGAGATTGACTTCAAGATTGGCATGCGCGTATCATGGTTTCCTGATGGTCGCGTCTCGACGTCTGCGATAGCCCCCCTCCCGTCGGGTATTTGCTCTCCTAAAGCCACGGCGTGACTGTTCTCACACTCTGTGGCAAGGGGAGCTTAAGCTGGAGGTGACCGGTCTCTTTCACGGAGTTGACAGAATTCGGAGGAGGAAAACTCCCAATATGACAATGCTTTTGGGCATGATGGAGATAATGCCGATTTGCCAGTGAACATCTCAAGGAGGTGCCAGGGACTCGTGTTGTCTATGTCAGCCTGGCAAGGCCACCAGCTCGGATTGAGCTGATTCTATAGCATAGCGAGCTTCGAACTGCTTTTGCTGCTAGTCAATGTTGAGTAGCTCCTCCGACGACTTTACGCCAGTGTGCATTATATCCCCATGTTAGTCGCGGCCCACCTACACGCATCAATCTAGGTTGGGCATTTTCTGGATTCTTCGATGGAGCTGATTCATCATCTATGGGAAATACAAAATCAAAATCTTTAATAATATCCAGGCGTTAAACTGTCAATGGAGATAGCAGCGGCTTAAAGCAGGCATTGCCTCTCCCACCCAAAGAGGCAATTAAGATCTTGATTTCCCGAAGCTCGGAGTTTAAAGGCACGATTAGAGTAACAAGAGCGAATTGGATTTAACTGGAACCGGATCAACCAGGGCCAGTTAAGCTTCTCCCGGACTTGCGACGGATGTAGGCCCATGCATTCGATTAGAAAATCGTGCGGTTAGGTCAGCAACAGGCGCGAGGGGGGTTTGGTGGAGGGGTATCCATGAATATGAAGTTGGCCCGGTAGGAGATTGGCTAGAATTTGGCATGGATAGCCTGTGTGCATGTGTAGGTGTGTACTAGTAGTGATGACTGGCACAAGCACTCATGCTGTTCATTGTTCGTCTGGCCTTTGACATCATCATGGCCCGTCAACAGCTCGAGTGCCTAGAAGCCCCCATGCAGGCACAACCATATAAAATCCACGCTGCCCCTCTCACATTGACATCAATTCAAGCTCGCACAATCTAAACACACCAGATACCCTCTCGACTGCATACTTCAATAGAACCAACAAGACCAACTCTCTACACCTTTCCAACACCATGTCGGCAGCAAAGAACCTCCCCAAGGAGTACAAGGTCGGCGTCTTCGAGGCCAAGGGTGAACCCATCAAGTTCAAGCAGGTGAAGCTGGAACTGCCAAAGTCTGGTGAAGTGAGTTTGACTGCTCCCTCTTCTCCCCCGCCGGGGACTTGCCCTCAACTAACCCTTCATCCCAGGTTTTAGTCAAGGTTCTCGCCTGTGGTGTCTGCCATTCCGATCACGCTGTCCGCCACGGTCTGTTTGGAAACAGCTTCCCTATCGTCCCCGGCCACGAAATCATCGGCGAGGTTGCTGCCGTGCCAGAAACAGAGACGAAATGGAAGGTTGGAGAGCGCGTTGGAGGCCCATGGCACGGTGGTCATGACCAGAACTGCATCTCGTGTCAACGCGGTCTGTTCCAAATGTGTGATCACAAAGCCGTCAACGGAGTCACTAGGGATGGAGTTCGTTTTGCTTTCCCCATAGTCGTCACGTCATTCCTCTAACAGTCGTGCTAGGGATACGGAGAATATGTGACTCTGAGAACAGAAGCAGTTGTCCGAGTTCCGGCCGACGTGGATCCAGCAGAGTTTTGCCCTGTTCTCTGCGCTGGCGTGACCGTCTTCAACTGTGAGTTGGAGCTTGCCTAGCCCGCCTACCCACGAAAAACATGACTGACGATTTTCGATAGCTCTTCGCCAACAGAATATCAAAGCTGGATCTCTTGTGGCTGTCCAGGGCCTGGGAGGACTCGGTCATCTTGCATTGCAATATACGAGCAAAATGGGCTACAGAACCGTGGCCATCTCGTCGAGCGCCGACAAGAAGGACTTCGCCGCACAGCTGGGTGCCCACGAATATATCGATGCATCCAAGGGAGACATTGGCGAGCAGCTCCAGAAGCTGGGTGGAGCGGCCTGTATTCTGTTCACAGCCCCCAATGAGAAGCTCATCCCTTCGTTGTTGAATGGCTTGGGACCTCTAGGAAAGCTGATCATTCTCGCTGCCTCGGCTCCCGTCGAAGTGAACACTGCCGCCATGATTGGCAACGGTTTGAGCATTGTCGCATGGCCCAGTGGACATGCCCTGGACAGCGAAGAGGCTATTGCTTTTGCTCAGGTACACGGCGTGCATGTCATGATTGAGAAGTTCCCATTGGACAAGGCCAACGAGGCTATGGAGAAGATGACCAGTGGCAAAGTGCGATTCCGAGGAGTGCTGATTCCATAGAGGGTGGCGTGAGACCTGTGATGTACACTCTGTGAGTCAGTGTGAGCATGTTGAAATGGAAGTATTTTCCCTATGAGAGCGCTATGCAATGGTAGTCTGTTGGTGAAGCAGCCGCTTGGGGCGCTTTGGGTGATGGTTCGGATACCCGAAACAACCCCCTGCGGCCCCATGACCCCTGAACACTGCCCTTCCGCCAATCATTGATCCGCCGTTCCTGACGATCCGACATTTCGTGCAGCATCTCAAGCATCTCTTCACCGTTCGTCTTCATCTTCAGTATAGCGTCAGGGTCACAACCGTCGCAGAATGACTTCCGCCCTCCATGACGACTCGTTAGGGCCGTTATGCCAACCGCCGGGTGGTTGACGCTCTACCAGCACCCCCCCATGCGACATGCAGGAGGGTACATTGGTTGTCGATTTTTTCACAATGACCGCATTGATGAGCTGACATACTGACACACCGTGTGTCCCCTGTTTCTCTTCTTTGCCATGTTGAAGCAAAGGCTGAACATTCGCTACAAACTCAAAGATCATAAGGTCAAGCTAAGCGTAGCAGACATTGAACGCGTTCAAGAAGCAGAGCAACCCCTTCACCCAGTTTACCCATCCTTCTTGTCTCTCAACCTCACAACCTGACCACCCGAGCCCCGAAGTACCCGCAGGAGGTATCGCGTACCATATGCAAAGACAAAAGGCGGAGACTTGACATCACAAGTGGACGTACAGAACACTCTCATCCATCCCGTCGATAAACATCAAGAATCTTCGGACGACTGTTGCTCCGCCAGGCTGGAGCAACTTTGATTGCGATCGACATACAACTTGTTACATCCCCTACCCGATCATCGTTGTCTTGATTACCCACCCCGCCAATCGCCAATCCAAGCCACTGTCTGATACCGACTGACGTACACTTACGTTGATCTGGTTCTCAAAGGGTAGGGCGTCTTCGACTCGAGATATCGCTTGACGGCTGAGCACAAAAGAAAGGAACCTGATCGGTTCGCAAGAGGAAGTGATTTCGAGCTGCGTAGGGGCCAAGGAGAACCTTCATAACCATCCATCATATCACCGGAAAGGATCTTTGTGTGTCTGGGTGACAGTTGTGTGCAGATAACTTGGGCTGGCGATTGTGGTTTCCTCATGCAGAAGTATACAACAGAGCAGTGGTGACCGTGGGCGCTTCAGAAGCAACTTCAATTTGGACGTTTACGCCGTTGGCGAGTGAACGCTCCTCACGACATCTCTGTCCAACGTCGTAAACAATTCGACCACCCGGCATCTGCGACAAGTTTGACATACTCATTTCATCCAAACAAACAACAAACCTATCTCTGCTCATCCAATTCTCAACCAACTTTACCAGAATGGAGTCACCGACACGTCCTCTCGCGCTTGCCATCCTCCTCCATACACTCGTTCAGAGCGTTTCGGCGACAGTGTCATTTTCCTCAATACAACCCATTGTTGGTTTCTCGTCCACATGCACCTCTGCGTACAACATACCAGTCAGTAACTGCAACATCAACGACTTCAGTGGCATCGGAGGATCGGGAAGTTGCTCCAACGCTTGTGAGGCTGCCTTGATCAATAATCAGATAATTGTACAAAGTCTGTGTCAGGGTCAAGTGGCATCAGGGGATACAGTCATTGGTCAACTATTCAATGGAAACATCGTGGATTTTCTTTGTGGCGACGATGATACTACAACAACGACAGCGGCAGCTACCCAAGCTCCCACTCCAGCGGATTCAACCACAAATATGGCAACTGATACGACTTCGGTAGTCACGAGTGTGCAGACAACGTCGACGGTAGCCGTCACTACCCCCAGCTCGACGTCGACCAGTGAGACTGCATCCGCTAGTAGTTCAAGCAACAGCAAAACCACAGTGACTTCATCCTCGACCTTCAGTTCAATACCAACCTCTGTTGAATCTGCTACTTTAAGCACATCTCGATCCTCAACGTCAAGTACTTCTACCTCGGCCTCGGCCACTGCTACCTCCCAAAACTCTGGAGGTGGTGGCGGAGGCAGCAGTAGTGGCAGTGGTGGTGGGAGTCCATTTGATGGCCAGTTCGTTATCAACAGTGCAGAAAAACCGACACAATCACACATATTACTACTATCATGCTTGGGTGCATTGATGTTCGCAATATCTTGACCATCCCAAAGAAGCAACATTAAGAAAAAAGAGAAAGAACCCAATTGGCTAATATGCCTCTCTGTTCAGCTTCAGACAAGGCTCTGCACCGTTTAGTGGTTCCGGACTGGAAACTCAAGAGCATGGCATGCAGCACAATCACAACCAGAACGCATAATTTCCAAGGCAAACAAGAACAGCACAGAAATGAAATGAATGATATTGGATCGTAAAGAATCCGTTAATGTCTATGGTGCACACAGAGGAGGAAAGGAGGGAGATGGAAGCAGCAACCCGGAATTTCCAGGGGATCCAAACCTGCAATAACGACGGCGATGACTAGAAGCACACAGACTGCACAGTGGCACGGGAGAGCCGTGACAGAGATGAAGCATGGCGAATAAGACACACTTATCGCCCGACATTGGAGAGACAAGTTTATCGCTTGCACAGCGGAGGATGGTGAGCAGGCCTCTCCCAAGTTCTGTACCAACACACGACGATTACGAATGAAATGCGCATAAAACATATGCATACTGTACTAATACCACGAAGAGCAAATTTGAAAGACCTGATAGCGAGCGAAGCACATGGAGTTTGAGATTGCCTCTGGAGCAATTGGAATTGAGCACGCAAAGTACTTTGAAAGTACGGCGTATGAAGCGAGAAAGAGCATTAAGCACAAGCACAAGCACAATAACCACGAATTCAATATGTTGAGAACACAAAAGCTCGTCAACTATTTCCTCTCGTCGCTCCTGTTAGCCCTGTACCTTCTCCTCTTCTTCCTCGTGTTGGATGTCCCTTGTTCTTCCCTACTTCCTTGCATCTCAAAATCTCGATCTCGACAATCCATGTACAGGTGCTCGCAAGTGCGTCGGCTAGACGCCCGACTTGCTCCCTCTCCCTCCCTCTCTCTCCCTTCTGCACCTAAAGACGTTCCTTCCTGCCACCTGTCCCCCCTTCGACCTTACCCCATGGACGTCAAGATTCAGCTTTGAAGTACCGATAATCGTAACACGGTCGTGGGTTCCGCTGGGGTGATGTTCTCAAAGAGTCGACAGAGAAACGCATCCAACATGCGTGAACGTGACGTGTCGTACTTGTCGTGTTGTACCCGCGCGCCAGAGATTTGCCAGCTAGGATTTTCCATCGTCTCTGGCAAGACTGCCCAGATACCCAGAGATCCAGCCAGGTGCGACTGGGACGTTCAAGCCGCGGCGCGCGAGTGCCGTTCCATTCGAGTTTCGCAAACAACTTGCCAGGTCGAAAGGTCTATCAAGCCGCCAAAAAAGATCAGATCGTCAACTCGCGCAGCATCACCTCGATATCCCTGGCTACATCGCTCCTGCAGCTTGACTTCACGCCGGTGCCGTTTCGTGCCTCCGCCTCTATCTCCATTCCCCGTTCCTGCTGCTGCCCCGTGGCATCTCCTTCTCCTTCAGCATCCCCGCTGGCATCCCCCTCTCCCCTTCCGCCCTGCCGGTCCAAATTCTCCTGCAAATACGCCAGCATGACGCCCTTGACCTCGACGTACTGCTTGCTCCCGCGGCCCCAGGTCCTCTCGACGAGCGTCAGGTTCGTGCGGATGCTGGCGAGGATATCGTGCCATTGAGACGGAGAGATGGAGGTGGGAATGCTGGGATTTGAGGGTGTGGATGGGGACATGGTTGCATGTAGTATGTGTTGGAGATAAGGGCAATTGAATGCGTGTAGATGTAGACAGGTACCTAGATTCTGTTTTTCTTCCTGATCGGCAAATACCTCGTCAAGAGATTTCATGGGCGACAGTTTGAAAAAGTTGGGTATTTTTCTGTGCTGAAAAAGGGAAAATAAGTGGTCAAGTCGACCACTTAATGATTGCTCCGGTAGCGGTTTGGAACCTGGAAAAGCGTTCTTCTCTCACTCCTTGTGAGGATCCAGCATCCCACCTTTGAGCGTATTGAGGAAGTCGGTAAATCTGCAGCACCTCATTTCTGCCGATCGATGCCCGCGCAAGGCTGAAAGAGACGAGGCTGCGCGACACCAGGGTCCCCCTCTAGTAGCTCCCCCCTGCTCAATATTCCCCAACACAGTGAGACACGTTACGCAATCCTAGCTTTCGAGCACGCATGCTATACGCCCTCTGCACAGCAAAACAAGGACTGGGGTATGAGTACTGTCCACGACTGAAGAAATACGAGACTTGGTTCAAAACTTGCATTTGCACCCAGCTTGCGCCTTGCTACAGCTGACGCGGCAGAAAAAACTGGACTTTGAATGCGGCCTCCGCCACTGCGTTTTTACAAGGTATATGTCGCATCTTGATACTCTATTCAAATGGAAGTGAAGACATGTGCTCTCGGTGGGAGAAAAAGAATAGGTATTTGTCTCATTAGCGCCGGTAGGCTATGTCGCCTGGTCCCAAGTCCCCAGCCCATGCGACGTTTGCCGTGTCCAAAGGGGCCTCAGAGTAGCTATTCCTACTACACCCAAATCCCAACGCCTTGCATGCCAGGAACCAGAAAATGTCAACTACTTCAAAATTGCGTCGGAAGGGCAAAAAAGGATTCCAACATTTCGCCTCGGCATGAAAAACATCTTGCTGGGCACAACAAGTCAAACTTTCGTCTTGGTACTCCGAGTGCCCTTGTTCAGCTGTGTATGTCGTTCTCTCCCAGTAAGCTGAGTTATCGACATGTGCTTAGAAGGGGTCAGAGACCCTCTTCGCTTCGAAACAGAAGCCGTAGGATGAGTCTCCTACTAGGCCTTCTGCTGTTCGGTGAAATAGGGTCTTAGTGAGAGCATGGCTCCCAAAAAAAATGTGGCCAGGTCAGCTCTCCTTAATCGCTAACGTTTTCGTAGTCGTCGGTAGAAAAAGATGTACTGTGGCTGCATCCAGAGTCGTGATTTTCATAATGATCTCTGTTTTCCGTCATAAGGCTTCGAATTGCATTGTTTGATGCAATAAATTAGGGACTTAAGTCGTGGCCTGCATCTCAGACGCATGAGATTTATATGATCTCATGAATTCTTTCTTTTGGCCTGGGTAAATTTTGCATTGCTCTCCACGCCTGTGGTCGTGGAAGTCTCAGTGGCCTTCTTTCAATCAATTAGCGGCTTTTTGATCGATCCAACCAGTGCCACTCCTAGACAACTCAGAGCATTTGGATCTGAAGATCTTATGATTGTGGCCAGGGGAAGCATTGGGTTCTCCGCGTTGACATGCGAAGCGTCCCTAGCAGCTTGCTCGATGGCTTCCATTTCAGCTTTACAAGCTGCATGGTCAAGCGGACAGACGACGATTGGTTGTTTCAGGATTATGTCTTTGGCACCTGCCATTGAGGCCTGTAAATTTGTAAGCTCTCTGCAAGCACATTCCCTTGCACAGCACAACACGTACCTTGATGGTCAGGTAATATTCAACCTTGTATAGCCCTGCTGTCGTCGTAAAACCCGTGACCGAGTAAGTAGGAAACGCTGTCCTTCCTCGAGGCATAACCCCATCGGCGTCGCGGACATCGCTCGAAGGGAAGACGAGGCCTAGATTGGTGAAATAACCGGCCTCGGGCATCTTGACACCGACGTTTTCTACTTTTTTAACCAAAGTTTTCGCTTTCCGCTGCGGTTCGTCTCCCTCGTGGTTGTAGATGACCTCCTCATCAATACCGATTTCAATCTTCTTGATGGTCACTTTCTTCGCCTTGTTCAACCAGTCCGGATTCGGGGATAGTTTGATATAAACGCTGACTGGATCAAGTGGTCCGTACGACCATCGTGGTAGTGATATGCCCAGTGTGACTAGGTGATCGGAAACTCGTTCTGCGGTTTCGGGCCGGTTGTACATGCCAAAGGTCGAAAGGGTATCGTAGCGCGCAATCGGGACGGGAAAGGCGAATGTTTTGCGATCCGTGCCACCATATCCGACTGTCACCAGCATCTCATAGTATGTCTCGGCGGTCCTTCGAGGTAATTGTAAACTTGCGGGTGGCACTCTTCTCGCGGTCTCTTGTCCCCCTCGGCCAAAGGGGATAAATATGACGAATGGCAGGTCCATGTACATAATCTCTTCATGCTCTCTGTTGGCCGGACATCGAAATAGGAGCATCTCTTTCCCCACCGTTTCCGTCGACTCCTTCCGCGGCGCGGCCAAATGTTTCTTTGTGACTGAGTCGGCATGAGGATGGATGCTTTCTTTCCTTTGCAGGCAGATGGTTACGATGGAGATATTGACAGGACTGGAGATGCCCACGCCAGGGCGTATTTCAACCGTTCCTTCAATTCGAGGCTATATATGCACACATGTCAGCATATCCGGGTATGCGCCTACACTTTGGCAACTCACCAGGGTAGCAGAGATTCCTGGGTATCCGACCAGAAAGTTTGTGTTTGGACGGCCAGATACTCGCACAAAAGCGCTCATCTTCTCGTTGAGCCTGAACCTATGCTGGGACCATTACCACGAGGCGGCGGAAGTGAGATTGTCCTCTGCAAGCGGCCTCCAATGGGACTAGAGTTGTGTAGAAGCGGCGGGCTAGATTCGAAGGATAGCATGAGGCCCATGAGGCGCCGGGGGTCGTCACATGCAGAGAGAGTGATGAAAGCGTGTGATTCGGTTTCTTTGTTGTCGGGCTCAGTGGGCTTGGTGTGGAGGTTCAGGTGTGGCTGGGTGGAGAGTGATAGCAAGGGCGCCCTCAGCAGGCACGCAGGTCAGCGTCGCGGAGTCGTGTTGGTGTCGGCGACGAGATGGGCGAGGGATGATCGTTGGCAGCGATGATGGTAAGAATGCTTGATTGAGAAAAGATGAAAGAAGAGCTGCGTCAATGAGCGCGGTGAGCGCGGCTACGTCTAGGCGCAAGGAAGGGTATGCAGTGGTTGTAAGTTGTCATCCAAGGACTCGAGTTTCACTTTATTACGCATGCCAGTGTACGTACAGCACGTAGTAGGACAAGCCACGCAGGCACTCTCCTAGCACTTTCCAGCGGGAGTTAGGGGTATTAGGGCACGGCTGGGCAGTTAGGGTAGCCTAATCTTCCCCTCCAAGCCCTATCAGTGCCTAAGTTGGTAACAACTCGCCTTTGACTCCCCATTGTTTCCTGCCCATTCCAGACCCGCAAACCCTATCAATACGTACTTGTTGCGGCGTACAGAAGACATGCAAGGAACATCCCCCCAGTATCACGCAAATCATCAGCACTATTGTACGTTCCTTTGCTAGCACCAGATGAATAAGCCACGAAACATCACTTCTTATTACATTGACACTGGACGTCCACACAAAAGCGTGAAAATGGTGGTGGTTGAGCAAGTGTCACTCAATTTGGGGCCAAAGGCTTCAGCCTCACGCCTAGACAACACCAACCTGAAGCGCCACATATTGCACTAATTGGTCCCCCGCATGCGATTCTCATCACCGGCGCCATACTCCGGACTGATACCTGTTCCGTCCTTGTACTATGCCTGTTATCGAGGTTACTTTCGAGATTTGACCATAAGTCCATGTGGTCCATATCTACTATCCGTCCCCTATCCATTGCTACCTCCAAACCCCGGCTTCTGATCTGCTACTCGCCTGAGACTGGTGCGCTCATATCTCCCGCATGCGCAATCCGAGCCCTAGATCGGTTGATTGCAGGCAAGTATATCTCCGACGGAAGATACGCGCTAACGCCTCTGCGGATGCTGATTTGGCGTGCCTAACTCCATTGAAATCTCAAGTCCGTCCACGGAGAGTCGATTTTCGGGCAGCCCAGTCGCGCAGAGACAACGCATCCATGCTGCCCTTGTCAGGCCAGCCATACAAACTCAAAAAACGTAGCAGTAGCTAGTTTGAGAACAAATCCTCCGAGAAGTGCAAAATGTTCTTGGTAATTGTCAGCTGGATCGAGGTTGGGCTGTTGGCTCGGAATATAATTTTCCACCCGATGAACTGCTGATTTCGACGAACTAGTGGTATCCGATACACTTGGCGTGGACTCGCTTTTGCTACCATTGTTTCAAGACATTTCATTCGAAGTCTAGGGAGCTCGGCCAGCTACCGCTTGTTCGACATGCTCTTCTCTGTGTAGAGAATTTTAGAGAGGGCCTTTCTCCTTGGTGATTGCGCTCAAACGGTGGTTGTCGTCCGGGAATGTAATCCCATATCATTCCGTGGTTGTAGCTAACGGGTAGTCAGTCTTTGTTGATGTCATGCTGTTCATTCTGCCACAGGATTCGCATGTATCGTCACCCGTTGCAGTATAATCTTCTCATCTTTTGGCCGATACTTCTTGTCGACCTCCACTGCCTCCATCTTTTCGAGTGTGCCGCCTTCTTCTGCGCCATCGATCACCCGTCCGAATACCGTATTCTTCCCATCTAAATGTGGCGCTTCCTTGAACGTGACGAAGAACTGGCTGCCGTTTGTGCCTGGACCTTTATTTGCCATGGATACCATTCCTCGGCCGCTGTGTCTCAAGGCAGGGATCTTAATTTCATCACCAAAGAATCCTCCCCATATTGAGGTTCCTCCCTTCGCTATAGGCTTTTCTGTATCGGCGTTTCGCGGGGACAAAGAGGTATCGCCGCCTTGTACCATGAAATCTGGGATCATGCGATGGAAAGGCGTATCGTTGTAGGCTCCTGAGGCACAGAGAGCAAGGAAATTCTCCGCTGTCTTCGGCACGGATTCGCAAAAGATCTCAACCTTGAGGTCACCATGGGTCGTGTGCAGCTGGAAAGCAAGTCAGTCTCAGACAATACATTCTTGTTCTTGGAAACCTTACAGTAACAGACATCCTGGAAGCACCGATCCATGAAGTGCTCCAGGCTTAAGTAGGTCCAAAGAATAAAAGTTCAAGTTGTCCCGCATCTTGTGGCGCGCAACTTCAACGCCCAGTCACGTGGCGCATCAAATCAAATCCTACGCACTCGGCAGAAGGCGCCATGTGTCCGTACGGGTAATGTTAATGTTACACCCTCGACACATCTCAATGAGCATTCATCACATATGAAATCGTACTGCAATCGTCGTCAGACATTCGTTACAACAAATGATATCATTCGTGGCTCCCTGAATTGTGAGACCCTGGCCTGTGGCGGGTAGCCCACTGGTACTAGATAGAAAGCCGGCCCATTTCGAACCTCATCCTCCACTCCAATGAACCATCCGGGTTGTCGCAAAAGACTTGCCTGTACATATGCATAACCTGTTACTATCTCCGACCATTCGTCGTTCATTGTTCCTTGGAATATATCGTCGTGACCCAGAATAAACCATCCAGACGCCGTTTTCCCTAGTAGTACAAGTCACAACTGCTGTGTGCGACATGCCGAGAATCGAAATTGTACACAAAAAAAATATTTCATCCCGCTCAAAGCACGAAATCTCTCATTCCAAGGTTCTGTCGCTCAAGTCGCTGCGGGCATTAGGTTCGAGTTCTTCTTTGTTATCCAAGACATCAACATGGTATCGAGTCTGGCCTGCATTTCGGCCAACTTCGTTCGCTCATCCACAAAGAGATTATGCATCAGGGGATGGTCTGGACCGACCGGTGTGACGTTGGACTTGTCGTGAACAATGATCAGAAGGTCTTTGATATCTTGACTGTTCTCCATGTACGATCGTAACGACGCATCAGACCACGTCGGTGTCGATCGAGAGGTGGATGGTGTATGAGTAGCTGTAGAGGGTGAGGGCTTCGATGTGCTGGCGGTCCCTTCCGACTCTGGAACGTTGGATTCATGTGGCAGCGGGGACGAACTCGACGCTGCAGGTGCTTGCGTCTGGATGGTGTTGTCACCAAATCTGCCCGGCGCTGAAGTTTGCATAGGGGAAACTTGCATGGCAGAGTCCGACCTCTGGGTAGATGTTTGCAAATCTGAAATTGGTGAGACACTCTTGCGATCCTGCTCGTCTACCTTGAGTCTCTGATCCTCTGCCTCAGAATCACTCTCGTCGATTGCAAATCTCTCTTTGGCCCGTTTTGAATAAATTGCTTTGACTGGCGAACTGTTATCCGAGCCGGTAGAAGGACTCGGCTTGAGCGCTGACGTGACGGGAGAGAAGATGGACCTCTTCTCGGTAAGAGAAGGAAACCGGTTGACCTGTGTTGGTTGAGCTTGCTGTGCTCCTTTTTCAGATTGCTGGACCTCAGATTCCACTTTCCGAACTGTGAGTGGTTCTGGTGCTGCTACTGTCGAGGCCAAAGACGCAGGTTCGGGGGATTGGAGAGGCGCTCGTGCTTCCGTGGGCGAAGACTTTGGCGATATACCGGGCGGAGTCTTTTGCAGCTTGCTAGGCTTACGTTCAACGCCGACTTCAGTCTTCATAGTCAGCGACTCGGATGAATCTTTCGAGCCTGGGGACTGTCGCGTGTCTTCACTGATCTTTTCGCCCTCCTCTTGAGCACCACCCTTCTTCCGCTTGAATAGCCCACTCAGCATACCCTTCTTCTCCTTCTTTTTCTCTTTAGACTTGTCGTCCGCACCGACGATTTTATCGAAAGTTTCCAGACTTGCGCGTTGGCGTACTTCGGCCTCAGCGGACCCGCCAGAGTCCGAGTCGCCTCGTAATAACCGTGGTGTCAACGAGATTTTCTTGGTTTCGACTGTGTCATCTTTGAAAAACGAGTCAGTATTTCTGACCACTCCTTTCCGTGACCTTTGAACGGGTTCTTCAGCCTGTTTCTGCTCTGAGCCAGGCTGTAGGACCTTGCCAGCGCTTAAAGATGGATCAGTCTTCAGGCTATCATTACTGGCAATTCGTTGAATCCCGTTGACTGCAGTTGTATCTCGAGATTCTTGAGTCTCCACCAATGTAGCCGATTCAGATTGTTGATCATCGGCGTCAGCTTCATCGACGCCTTCGGTGCTCAAAGAATCGCGCTGAGCATTTTCGCCTTCTTCCTCCTCGTCAGAATACTCATAGTCGGAAGGCTCATAGTACGTGGGAGGTGCGAATTGCACCGTTTTCGCATTTCTTCGTCGCATGGCTTTCTTCAACGGGTTTTTCGATTTCTCTGGGTTGTCTCCAAGCATGGAAGCGGATAGCTATTGTCCGATCAGTATGATCCGAAGTCGATCCCAAGTAACATACATCTACGTTTCTGTGCTTATTAAGTCGAGCTAACCGCTCGGTGGGAGTTTCAATATGTTCCGCAGGTAGATAGCCTAGACAAAGTTAGTTGATCTTGAGACATCTTGGTCTCAGGGCTACGTACCGATACTACCATCTTTGACGACCCGAACAAGCCACCAATAGCTATTGCTGTCATCGAGCAGTACCATGGTATCGCCTTTGGTAGCGTTGGCTTGGCCCTCGACCGTGGCAACAAAGGTATGCAAAGCATACACAAATTCGAAATCGATGTCCTCTATTTCTCGTAAGCATTCACCTCCCCAACCAGAATCGATGAAGCGATCGTCGGAAGAAAATTGAAAATCATCGGTGTCATCATCCGAGCTTAAGTCACTGTCCAGCGAATTCATGTCCTCGTCTTCCCATAGTTCATCGTCACTGTGAAGGAAGTTGTCTCGGTAATCTTCAACGGTGTCGGCCAGGAGCGGGTCATCCAAGGGTAATAGGTATCGTGTAAACTCCTGGGACTCGGACAATGGGATGTACGTTTGTTCTTGGGTGTAGGCTGGCGCGGACGTTGGTGATGCAATTGTCCAGTTTTCTGACTCCTGATAGGCGAGGTCTTGGGTTGGTCTCATGTGATCCGAATATTGGATATACTCACCATGATGACTTGCCGGATGGAACAAATGAGATGGGTGTAGTGGAAAATGATCGGGTGGAGACGAGAACGGGGAGGATGAGAACGAATCGCCTCGAGTCGGCGCTGATAGTGAAGCAGGGAAAGCTTCAGAATCCACGGAATCGACTCGCGGCGGCCACAGGGGAAGGGAATATTTACCATCTTCAATCGAGGGGGAGCTCGATATTTTGTCCATTAAATCGTCGTCCATGTCTTCATCGTGGGAGTCGCCGCCATCTCCGTCATCCAGGTCCTGCCCAGCGTACCCTCCTGCTCCGTTTGTAGGATTTTGGGGATCCTGATGGTCATCGTCTCGATCGTCGTCTAGGTCATCGTAAAAATGTTGTCCATTAACTCTATCCTCAGAGGCCCTGGGACTCGTATGCTGCTCTTGATACGCTTCATGCTCGGCATGTCTCAGGGTTTGAGCTTGATGCGGCGCAGCAGGGCCATATCCGTAGGGTGAAGGATGGGCAGGTTGTCTCGTATGGTCTCCGGCTGAAGGAGAGAGATGATCTTGTAGATCGAGGGTATCTAAACCTATAGATAAGCACGTGTTTTCCAACCATGTGTTTGAGGCTTATTTCAAAGAGATCTTACCAGCTCTTACAAGCTGCGGTTTCAAGGTGGTCATCGCGCGCACCATCTATGCCGGAAACTTTGGTATCGCGCTGTATGTCCGCCCACCTCAATCGACAGGGTCAGGAATGATACAGGTCGCATAGAGAGATTGCGACCGAGGCGGAAAACAATTGGTTGCAAGATCGGACGTCAATAACGATACAACGATACGGGTCATTCAAGGGCGGGTGTCATGGAAGCGTGCTTCTCGAGAAGACTCGGAGATGCGGTAATGACTGTCAAGGCGCTGAGGCTGTTCGATGTCGGCGGTTCGGGAAGATTTTCGAATGCGACGCGTCGAGTACGAAAGGTATGAGAGGCGAGGAAGCGGAAGGAGGTTGAACGAGTGTTGGGTGTGTAGGCGCAGCAATACTGAAGCATCAAGCGTGACGTTGAAGACGATCAGTCGATGTCCGGAGAGTTGAATCAATGGACAATTGTGAAGCAGCAATGGGTAAAACACAGCCCTGACTTCCCCTGTCAAGAGTTGGCCATGATTGAAAAAGAACCAAAAGGGAAAGGAGGATATTGTTTCAGGTTCAGGACTTCGGGCCAAGCAGTGGCAGTCCACACACGGTGGATGCAGGAATCGAGGCCGGCCAGGGCAAGCAAGGATGGGGTCAGCAGCGGGTTCAGGGACAGGCGCACAACAGGCGAATTATTTTAGGCTCGAACCCCAGATGGCCTGGCGCGCCCCCTCGGCCAAAGGTTGGCAGGGTTGGTTAGCGCCTAGGGTAGCCCTGCCGCCCTTGCGTGTTCACAACAAGTTCCCGGCGTCTGTCGAAGGTCAGCTTTTTTATCATGCAACCAATTATCCACATGCCCGCGTCACAGCTTCATCACTCCTAGGCGCTGAGTATGGGGAAAGGCTTGAATTTTTTTTTTTCTCCTCGTGTGCCGTCAGAGTCTTTCATAATAAAATCCCACAAGGCCATGTGACTGTATTTGCTTCTTGGATACTATGATACAAAGAAAAACCAAGCAGCCAAGAAGAATGCTTTTGGTTAACGAACACTGAACGCCCCAAGCCCCCCCCCCC